>JAWZYV010008634.1:0-604861 GCA_038373885.1 Cheiracanthium punctorium
TAGTCTTGCCTCCTTTTTATGAATCGGTATTCAAGCTTTTAACACCCCCCTCCCGCCACACATACCCTCCATACTTGCATATTCGACTTCAAAAATAACTTTATGGTTACCGTCTTCGTAGCCGCTCGGAGAGTTTAAATTTCCAGTGTTTCATAAATTCTAAACAGTTGGCTAAATCTAAATTTTCAATTCTGTTTTACAGGAATGAAACGGAAATTTGTTTCACTGGGAATCTGATGGCATCCACAGCTCCTAGCCGACTGGAAGATGACTCGTTCATAAGAATGACGTACAGATGCTTTGTGGACTAGTGTAAAGAAAACCATCTTCAGAAGTGGCATTTTGAAATTTTCGAAGATTTTTTATGTAGATATCTTGCTTTAAAAGAATCAGATTTATATAGATTAACATCCAACCGTATTTAGTGGAAAGTTCTACATGCTACGTGTAATTTCTTGTACTTTAAGGATTTTGCTGATACAATGAGATTTTGGCCTATTTTGCTATACGTTGAAAGTCGTATTAAGCAATTTATTTTTAAAAACCACTTTAAAAATTATGAATATCATCTTAAGCCTTATCTTAAAAGTATCGGTAATGCTAGTAGGAATTTTATGGTCTGATAAGAAATTTAGAAAGTTGCACAATACATGCAAGGTTGAGAATTAGACCTTATTTTAATTTTAGAGAACAGGAATTGCTATTAGTCAATTGTCTTAAGCAACGGCTGATGGGGCATTAGATGCTGTAAATCGTATGTTTCATTTAATTTTTTCATGTATACTACATAAAATCTCGGTGCTGTTATGCTTTCAGTCAGAATTTAGGAAAACGTGCGATATTCCAGTTTAGGAAAGGCGCGTGAAATTGTCATATTAAATGCATCCATTATGAGAGAAACTAAGATTGCCAGTGGGATAATTAACCTATTAAATCTGGGAGTATTTAGATTGTACTATGAAAAGAGATATTAAATGAAATATACGTAAATCATACTGGTAGGAAATCCTGCCAGTAAGCTTAGGGTTAACCCTTTCAAAAATCTTGTCTGGTGTTGTGGACTCTGTGCTATAAATATAATTGCACGATTTGTGTTTTTCTCATTGTATTTATTGTAAATTTTATATAAGACATGCTGCATTTTTAATAGTGCTTTTACAAAATTATTGTAATAGATGTTTCAAACTGGTAAAATGAATTGTTATGAACAAAAAATATTGTATATCTATTTTCTAATTGGGATGAGAGCATTAAACTAAATTGTAAAATCTTTTAATTACTTTCCGGTAAAGAGCGTAGGCGTATTAATTTAAAAAAAAATCAGTTTCTATTAAAGTAGTAGCCACTACTACTCGAATTCTTAAACTTCTTGCGCTCATCGTGGCCAACCCTCGATGGCGAAGATTCCCTCTCTGTGGTAACGTTGCTTCTCTGCTTCGGATTTCGAATGTTCTGCTGGGCTCGGCGCTGCCACTGGGGGCCCCCGCAACGCCGAGCCTTAGAGGGGCGATCGATGACCAAAGAGGAGAAACAGTGCTGGCACAGAAAGGGAATCTTCGCCTTCGTATCTCTGGTGTGGGCGGTTTGCGCCTGGGTTCAGCATTTAAGTTTATTCTGATTAAATCAAACTTAAACTCTTGAGCAAGTAGTCAAATCTGGATATTTGTAGAAAAAACTGCAGAAATTAAATTTGAAAAATAAACGATTGAATGAATTGTTTCAAACATTCATGTTTCCTGACTTCCAAAACATGAATTGTTTTGGAAGTCGGGTGTTTTTTTTTTTGCTATATCAGTGTAAAATGAATTTAATTTTTAATCTCTGAAAGTTAATTATAATTTTGTGTTTCCTAGGAAGCTTGCTAAATATTCAGATTCCTAAAAATAAAGCAGTTTAGTGTTTGTCTAGTTTTGGGTGCATCATAATACGTAAAGCATGAAACCATATGAGCATTTAAAGTACTGTACTTGCAAGAAAATAACAAATGATTAAGATGAAATGATGCTGCGTAGCTTTTCTTGATTTAAATTTTCTACGTAATCATCTAAATAAGATTAATGCCAAAATTTCCATTAGCTTTTATGCATATCAAAGCAGTGACATTCTCAGTCTAGACAACTGTTAAAGATTTTGAGCTCTAAAAATTATGTTTAGAAATTTTTTGGATTATTTCTGTTTTTAGCAACTGATTTTCTTCTGAAACATAGTTTTTAACTAAAAATTATCCATGGACTTGTGTGCTTTAAGCCACTGGCAAATCGTGTTTTTATACTAAACAATTTTCTTGATGTTTGACCATTTTTGAAAAGGTAAGAGTATTATAAAGGGAAATTTCAGCCACGTCCACACCTAATTAGAACACTAGGTTTCTTAAGATATTTAACGTAGATTTTCTTTTTCAGAAATCTTGAGTTTTTATTGAAAGTACTTGATTCTCCGAAAACTATTTTCAGACGATTGCTGTTGTATAGTCATATGACAAATCATTAACATTTTATTAAATGTTATTTCATTTTATGTACAAGGTTTTATTCGATAGAATTTTCCAACGTTTTTGTTATTGTATCATTTAACTTGTTCATGCATTTCTATTAATGAAAAATTGTAAAAATGCTGGATTTGTGGTTATATAGTGCAATGTTACTAATATTGTAATCATGAGTTGAGAATGGCTTAAACATTCATATTGTGCATTAATTCTGAATTGAAATTGTGTAAATGTACATGAAAACGAGCAGAGATTCTCATGAAATGCCAATTTTGCTGTCCCAAGATTATAAAATAATGGAAACTTCTGCGTAATTGGAATCCTCCGCAAGAGATATTCGATTAAGTTGTATTCTATTTTGAGAAAATAAAGTGCTTGAATTTCAACATTTGCTGTGTATTTTTGTAGTTTACTGTGCATCTTCTATTTTATGGTTCAAATTAAAAGTTAATTTCTTATACGAAAATTTAGGCATTTAAAGTTAAAAATGAAATGGCTTGAAATTATATTTAACATTTTTAGTACCATTTTTGTTACACTAGTAAAGCTCTTGCTCGTAAAATAAAGGTTAAAATAAAATCCGATTTAGATTTGAATCATACAGTCATTTAGGGTAATTATGGCTAGTGGAATTTTTAAAAATCTTAATTTTGAAAAAAATACTAGGCCTAAGGTTTAGGACATTTCTCTGTGTTATGCAACTTTAGTCTTTAAATTTCCAGCACTCTTAAAGTTGTAAGAATTTTAAAACTAAAAGTGCATAAATTTTCAGTAACTGAATTTGACGGCTTAGCAATGTTTTTTGGCACTAAAGGAAAATCAGTCGAGCAAGCCGATTCATATTAAGTATGTAATGTATTTTAGAGATTCGGGTATTTCCAACTTTTATCCATCATTAAATATTTTCATAGCCATAATTACCCCTCACTATTTTTTAAAGTGATCATTATGACGACGAGTATTAAAGTCATTCTGATCAGGAAAGTCTCGTATCATTTTAAATATTTTACAACTTTTCCTTAATTTAATTTGTTGCATTTTACTTTTACTACAATTTTATAACGCGTTTCTCCAATTTCTTTCAAAAATTAGAACACTTAACTTACTGTCATGACCCGTGAAAAGTCAGAAGTACATTCAAACAAGTGCACCAAATAATAGTTTATAAAAAGAATAGCATATAAATGCAAAAATTTGATTTAGACTGGGTATTATCAGTGGTCATTATTTTTTAATGATCATAATTAACAAAAATTTTTTTAAGATACTTAACGACCGCCCTATTAAATTTTAAGCAAAAGATTCTACGGAAACAAATTTTTACTGGTGTTTCTAAAAGGTCAGTTCCCACAATTATTTACCTAAAACTAAAGCCTTAAGATATCAAAGTAGTAATACGTAATTAGTACCCCAACTTGATTTTATGACTATCTCTAGGGAATAAATGATTACGCGATTAGTTTTAAGACTGAGTGTTCGGCTGGACGTGTTTTTAACGTGTAAAATTAGATTTGTTATAAAGTAAAATCGCATTTCAGGGGAATCTCTCGATTGAACTTCACTTGCTTAAGCGATTCATTGGTGGTGAAGTGTTTTAATGGAATGCAATGTAAGAAAAGTATGAAGTATGCATTTATTTTAATAAAAATGTTTTGATTTTTGACTTGAATTAAAGTACAATCACATTCATTCACTTTGAGGTTAACTTCAAAACTTGAAAGTAAAATTTTTCTATTGTGTTTTCGGTATTTGTTCAAGAACATGTCTTTTTTTGTTCTGTGGGAAAAATTCAAAACGGGAAGTTTTAAAACTGTTTGTCATTATATAACGAAAATATTTTGGCACTTCTTGATTTAAGATTTTAACTGAGTGCTTAAAAGGATCAGCATATTGTCGTTGGGGGTGAGGTTAAAATTTTTTAGGCTGATAGTAAAGCCGATTATTTGACAAGGAAACTTTTATGGGAGTCTTCTTTTTGAAACATACAAGAAGCGCTTTCATCTACATACTGTAGATGAAAGCGCTGCTTAGTTGTTCTATGGGTTAAGAATTTTTAGCAGTTTACTTCATAGGTGCTACTTGAATGACTTACTTCAGTTAAATGTAAAGCCCGGGGGATATTTCCTCCAGCAGTATAAAATAAGTCCCGGGTTGAACCCTTCATGATATTGATAAAACTGTCCATGCGTAGCAAAGCAATGCTAACATTTCGGGAGTTAATGATAACGTCAGCGTATAGTGACCCTCAGGTAATCATCCTAGTGATGGAATTGTCATTCCAACCTGGATAACCTTATAGGCAGGGGCGTAGCCAGATCCCGATATCCCCCCCCCCTCCGGAATTTTTGGATTAGTGATAAAATTCCGTCTATTTATGCAGATATATGTTCATATCCCCCCCCCCCCCGAAAAAATTTTCAGGCGCATATCCCCCCCCCCCCGAAAAATTTTCCTGGCTACGCGCCTGCTTATATGTAGTGATAATATTGGCACACAAACCTCATCTCACTATTGAGGTAGAAAGTGAAGATTGTGATCAGTTGATGTTAAATTTCTAAATATTGTTAATGCTTATCTTCATTAAAATTGGTTGGTAACACTAGAAAATAATGGTAAACATAATCAATTTATAAGTGAAGTCATGAGTAGTTCCGAAGTTTGACGCACTACGACCGGGCACACCAAAGATGCGCAGGCTGCAAAATGAGTCTATTGTACGTGTACACTTAGCATGAGCAAGCTCTTGTCGGCACAGATGGTTAACACATTCAGTGCAACGCAGTTCAAATTAGCTTCGAACTGTGACTGTACAATGGTTTATGAACTTTTTCAATTAAAATTAAAATCATCCTCCGTAATTAAGCTGGCAAATATTCGGTAAGTACGCTTCCTTACGCGTTTACAAATGAATAACCATAAAATCCTGATTAACATCATTTACATTTAAATTTTTTAACATAAATTTTTTAAATTAAATTTTTTAACAAACTAATTAAATTTTTTAACAAACACGCATACGTTAATTCAGTTTATATAAAAAGGATAATGAATTTCTTTATTGAACTAGACAAACTTGTCTTATGAATTAAAACTTGATTATTCTCGATGAATTCTTCTCGGGACAGAAAACCTCATTAAAAGACATTTTTCGCAACAGCATTAAGGAACTAAGAGAAGGGAATGTAATCAATGTAACAACAGAAAAAGAATTTTAAAAAAGCTGAAATAATATTTGACTTTAAGAAAATAGAGAATAGCTAGATAACCATAACTGGAGAACGTGGACGCATTTTTTCTAGTTGAGAGAAGATTAACCCATCAGATTTTGAACATTTCCAACCCTTTCTCTTAGGGATAGAAGAAAGACGGGACGAGACAGAAATTTACTGCTTTCATGGGAGACCAGACAACTTTTTTTATCACTACTATATAGGAATTTCGCGAAACGAGACGGGCCAATTTTTGTTCTACCGTCCATTCCAGCTTTTTCCAGTTTGTGTTGATGTCTGCAGTGATTAATGAATTTACAATGCATCAATTGTACGAAAAGTATACTTTTCTAAAAACATACAAATAGAGAAGGGAAAGATTCGCTTATGTCACGTTCACATCCCTAAGCATAATGAGAAATTCAAATTTATTATTCCAGGAATAAAGATAGAATAATACTTAAATGTACGACCTACAGCGAAAATATTGAAAATTTGAAAGCTGTTATAAAAGAGACACTAGGCGGGTACTCATGGATTAACAGGAGAATTAGATAATTATTCCATTTCATCCCATTATTATGATCATTTTGTTAAATAATTGTTCGATGGAGTTGGCCATCTGTGGAGATGAGTCACCCAACTTAATTATAACTTTCACGGAATGAGTGACACAAGACGTAATTTTATAAATTTCCTTCATTATGAATATAAGATTACACCAAATGAATCTTCACCATATTTCAGTATTTCCATGTTAAGGATATCAGAGTGAGGAGAAAAGGGGTAGGTAGGCGTCCCGCCCAACCTGTTTCGGGGGCGCGCCCCCGTATGTGCGCCACTGCCGAGGTCCACGCCCCTTCGAGGTCAACAGCTGGTGGAACTCGAGCTATCCTTTGCCTGTCTTAGATCAAGCAGCGTCAAGAAAAACTAAAAAAGAAAGTCTCTTCCGAAGCGGTTTGACCGTGGTATTGGAGAAGAGACGAGACGACATATCTCGCGTACAGAAATCTCCTAAAAGGTTCGCTCACGGATAAATGCGTGGGTGTGAATTACAAGACACCTGTGGGAAGCGACCAGACGAGACATCTATCTGTCTAAAATTAAAGGTTAAGAACCGTGTACAAGTTCGTGTTGTGGCGCTCACAAGGAGAGGGTCCAAACCTTTTCAATGTGTACCTGTTTTTACTACCCTTTTTGCAATTTTGAAAATAATCTAACACTATAATCTAATCTAACAATAAGGCAGCACAAAATTTTAAATAAAAGGTACACTTTGTTAAATGACAAGTTTTTAGAGGGTCAGTGTACCCAGTTCAGTTGGCCAGTAAATATTAATAATTTACATTTAAAATTTAATAAGCTACGAGTAGAAATATTTTAAATAAACGCTTTTATTTAAATTTAAAAACAAAACGTAAATTTGATAATTTATCAAAAAACCGACATTTTTACGTGTTATACAATAGTGATCAACGATTTATAAAACGCTCTGGAACAGGTACATTTTAGGTTCAGATTTTCAAGAGTGATGCTTTTTCTTTTTTATAAGACTTCTACTGTGCTTTTTGGCGCTTAGGAAAAATTGATTCAAACATTTGTGCTTTGACCCAAACATGTAGTTGTAATTAAATACAAGTCTTTAATAAAAATGTCTACTATCCACAACAGTTGACTGCAAGGAAGTAGCCAGGAGTTGGGCCACGGAAGCCTAGGACCTTCCCGAAATTCCGATTTTCGTTAATTAAATGTCAATAATCAAGCCTATTTTGCGATTAATTCTACCTTTTCTACCGAAATTATTTTATGCTTACATGCATTATCTTATGTTATTACATGCTTACAAGCTGACTGGTTCTCTGCACCGTTACTTCATAGGGATTACAAATGCCATAACGTAGTTTCAGATCTGAAATAATTTAGTTTAAAAAGTGCACCTACGTAATTTGACGACTAGATTTAAACAATAAATAAATACACGTAGTACATAAAAGCTTGAAAAATTTAAATAAACATATTTTCTATAGAAATTTACCAAACAGAATATAGGCATTAAGTTTTTATCCACATTATTGATCAAATCGTTTATTGGTCCTGTACATTGTCTTTATAATAAGCTAAAATCAAGTACACCTTTTGAGAGAGATTTTTTAGTCTAATGTATTTCTGATTAGTTCTCAGGTACCTAATAAGGAATTCAAGGGCGAAGATGAAAGCCTATATATTTAAAGAGTAATTGATTTAGCCATTGGGTCAACTTTTTTAGGAGAAAATAGCTTTTTTTTTTTTTTTCAATACTAATTCGCAACACGGCATCTGATAAGAAATCTTATATCTTTTTCGACTAAGCCGCTCATCTCGGATTAAGTCACGCGATTTTGAAGGCAAAATTCCAGAAGCATTTTTCAATTAAAACTCGATTAAGGTCTGTTATTACGGCACAATGATGTGTCTGATGTATACGATGAGTTTTTCATTTTGAAAAATGAACATAAGCTGTTTTTATCCTCTAGTATTTATATGAAATTCCTGGGTAAGAAAGGCTTGATTAAAAAAGCAGCTGTTGTCGCATCTTTAGAATAGAAAGTCTTTCAGGCTGAACAAGCACCTTTTGTCCTCTGGCTGTTTTTAAGCAAGATTATTTTTCTTTTCATCATTTACAGTCAATTTTCTATTTCTGATACTTATAAATGAAACTAGCTGCACGCATAACATACAAAATAAAATGATGTAATAAATAAGTCACAGAAATCTGAAACATGTTCATGAAAAATTCACAGAACAAAGGAAAGGTAACTGAATTGGTTGTTAAAGAGCTGAAAATATGAAACAATCGGGAATGTTTATAGGTTCACACGAACGAGATATAATTGAGAAAAAGTTATTATTAATGTGAATATCACCTCTTTAGGTAGTATTTATATGACAGGAGCAGTGTTATAAATTTGCAAGATAATCTTTCTAAAGGTTTGATTAAAACTAATGTGCTTTGCACAAACACATACATAAATTAGTTTATATATCATACATAAATGATCGATTAAAATCTGTAACAATTTTCAATTAACAAAAAATAGATATAACTCTCTTGTAAATCGATATATGAAGGATGTAGATGTGAAACTCCAATTCACGGAGAAGGACTATTCAGAGTATGCTAACGTCTTATTCCCTATGATAATTCTTTTAACACGGATTTTTGGAACATCGAAACTGCGGTAATCTATTTCTTACTTGTCAACACGGCAATCTGAAAATAAAACAAAATAATCAAATTAGCAGAACAGAAATTTGATCACACACACAGTAAAATAGAAAAATCAAATAACTTACTTTTTAAGCTAGAATCGCATATTTTTCAACAAAACTGAGTATTGAGCATCAAGAAGATCTAAACCAAAATTCTAAACACATAAACTAATTAACTCACTCATTAATTAACTCAAACTCTAACACCAATTCACTCCGAATCTCAGGACCACCGTCAAATTACAGCCAACGTTCTGGACCATGCCAAAGGGAGAAAACGAAGATTATCTAGCGATAATCTTCATACTATCTGTTACCAAATCATGCATCGACATAGTTTAATAATCCTCGTACAACGGTGCTAAAATCAAGTTAAATCTCTAAATCTTCCTTCGCTGAGCCCACGTTCTCTACTTAATAGTTTATCGTCAAACCTAAATGTTATTGAATTATCATACCTCAATTGCAAATTAAATAAATTTGAATGAAATGCATCATAAAAGAATATATTATTTAATAGACGTACAACAGGGATGGATTATTGCAAGTTTGTCTAAGAGCTTAGAAAAATGCGAAATACTGATTAACAAACATGATATTTCACAAAAGAATTTTGCTGTAATATATTTGTTGCCGTAACATCTACTTGCACATAGTCCTAAACCTGTAATAATTAATTGGAGCTAGAATTTAAATATGGAAAATGAGTTGTGCAAAAGAGGAAAATGTAAGTTTTGCATGTGCTCCTTTTATATTTAAGAAATAAATCGATACATATTTATGGCAGTTAGAGCACGAAACAGGCAAGTTCAGTTTTGTTGGAAAATGTTAAAAAGATTGTAAAAGGATTAAGGATTTTCAAAGAAGTCCTTTCCAACTTGACCTTTCAATTCTGAAAGGAGAAGGATTTTCAGGATTTACGTCATGTTTTCTAATATCCTTAATGGGGGGGGGGGGAGAGAGAGAGAGAGAGAGAGAGAGAGAGAGAGAGAGAAAAGAAAAAACGACAACTTGTAATGTAAATGTGAAATTTAGCTCCTGGTACAGAGACGACAATAGAAACGAGACAGAATGATCCCAAATCAGCACACGTTCGAACAATTCACTACTTATTCTTTGGGCTTAGACTCTTGCCGTAACTTTTACCTACCAAACACGTTGAATAAATATTTATGAAATGCTTCGCTGTTTCGGTAAAAATAGAGGCATTAGTCATAAAATGAAATAGATAACAAGCACTTGGAAATATTTTTTATTTTATTTTAGAGCGGTTTTTATGATTTTTGTTACATTTAATGCTTTTTTCTAACTGTTTCGCCGCGTATCATCAAGGGATTTGAATTGAATCCTGAAGTTGGGCATCCGCTATAGCGTTTCGTATAGGAAGAAATAGAGGAACTAATGATATTTTTATTGCATTACACTTCGATCGTTCAAATGCCAACGCAACTACACTCAACGGAGTCCTTGGTAAACAGTTAACTCTTTTTCAAATTGTTTAGATAAACAGAAAAAGGAAGAAAAGATATCAAAGTGCATTAACCTCATTAATCATTTTAATTTGAACAAAACTGCAACAATTAGAGTAAAAAAGGAATAAATAAAGTAGACTTTCCGATATCTTGATCTGTTTTCATTTCCGGCTCGATTCAGTTGAAATATCTCGTTCTACGATATTCAGAAATAAACTCGGACACACACCTGTAATGCATACTTTCCTTGATTCGCTGCATAGTCTCCGTTAAGTTCTTACATACACCTATAAAAGAAGGCCACTCTCGGGTCTTCAGGGGAGTGGGGGTTCTCTCTTCTTCAGAGTTGTTTTTACTAAATTCCCTTTGCCTTTTTCCAAAAAATTAACAAAGTAACTTAACGGCTGAATATTGTTATAAGATATCATAAAAAGATATTATTACTGAAAAGAGGATAAAAGAATTCAATTTAAACATTTTTGGCTTTTAAATTTTTGGTACCAATAATTTCAACAAGCTTTTTTTTTCTTGTAATATAACACAGTAAATTCTTTCAACAACCCTTTTTTGACGCAGCTGGCTGTGCCGCACAGCCAGCTGCGTCAAAAAAGTGTCTCTAGATCTGTGGCACGCGATGAACGTTTCGATTGTCCGCCCTCTTGCTGGTAGTTAAGTCGAGCGATGGCAACGGCTGCCCTTTTTTCAGCATTGGGCAATCTATCCAGCTGTTCTCGCATTCTTCCATTTTTCAGCAGAAGTCAGTGCTGTTAAAAATAATCGTGGCCATTTTTTTACGGGAAATGACGTGCTAAAAAGTAAAGGATTCTCGTGGAACTATGTCACCCGCGACAATTTTTATAGAAATCAAATCTATTCTTCGTGACTGACAACAGTCAAAACGTCAGAGTTTGGTGTTCCCAGAGCGGGAACACTGCGCGTTAAAGGGTTAAAAGAGGAAACCATACAGCAGAAAAGTATGATTTTAAGAATTTAAATTTATAAATTTAAAATATCGGAATTCTTTGTGTTATTTTAAAAAGTGCATAGTGAAATGAAGGCACAATCAGTATCCCCCCCCCCCCTACGTACGCAACTCTAATCACCTTTTCCATTGAAATTCCATTTGTACTTTTGTGAAAATGACGAGAAAAATGGCCTCTTTCAATAATAGGGATGGACGCGAGACGACTTTTTTGCGAGACAAGACAGAGATTTACAGCTTTTTTGAGAGACGAGACACACATTCTTAACATTACGATATAGGCATTTTTGCGAGACGAGACAGGCTTTTAGGCTATTTTGCGAGACGCGAGACGCTTATTTTTCGTCTCGCATCCATCCCTATTCAATAAGTAAACCTTGTTCTTTCTGTTCCTTGAACACAAGTGCGGGTAAAATCATTTAACTGGTTTTGGGTTTAAACTAAAAATGAACTTTTTAAATAGCTAGAATCTTTATGATCCCTCCTTTTTTTAATCAACTTGCATGCTTGTAAACACAGATGACGAAAGGCAAATCTGTTAGATTACAATATAGCTTCTTCATTTAACTTTTAATATAGTGATTGCATAAAATTTCAGTATTCAGATTTAAAAAAGATTCAGATTAGAAAAAACAGATTTTGACTGTCTCTAAATTTACACTGATGAGTTTTTGTATGACGTCTCAACATACGCATGTATATATGCATGCGCGATCTATTTTGAATAACCGCAAGTCCATTTTGACTAGCTTCACGCGACGTCTGTACGTACGTACGTATGTATGTAACTTGCCTGTTGTGGCATCTAGTTATGCAGCTCTCTTTTGGATTGCAATTTATTGAGTAATTTGTTTACAGAGTGTCACCAAAAAGATTTTCAATACGTTAAAGTCTATGGACAGCTTCAGTACATTAGGATCACGCAAGTCTGTCGACAGTCGTTATTAAGATCATGCCCAAAATCTCGCCAAACATCGCCAATCTTGGCATTTTTAGACAAAATGTCGCCAAATTTGGCTCCAGAGTCACTTTTTTAAAGCTGAACCACGATTAACGATAGATTTTATATTTTCTGAGAAATCGCCAAACCTTGTAATACTGTTGAAAAGTTCCGTATCTCAGTTTCAAATAAAATAAGTTTGGTTGAATAAAACGCACCAAATTATTGGGTCAATCAAAAGACTTTCAATACATTAAGGTGTATGGCAAGCTTCAGTATATTAAAATTCTACGAACAGTCATTGTTTGGGCTATGCTCAGCATTTGGCCAACAGTCGGAAAACTTGAAGAGTTTGGAACGAAATATCAGCAACTTTGGTGCCAAAAATAAGTTTTTAAAGCTGAACCCAGCTTCGATAGCTCTTATTTGAAAAGAAATCGTCAAACCTAAATGTTATTGAATTATCATACCTCAATTGCAAATTAAATAAATTTGAATGAAATTCATCAAAAAAGAATATATTATTTAATAGACGTACAAGGAAGTCATGTGGTGTTCACGTCACATTTAAAAAATCTGTATAACAATGAAACTTACACCTAAGTAATAACAGAAACGTCTTATGGGGAAAAACTGTTTTAAAGCAAGTATAGATAAAGTTAGAATTAGCTATTTTCTTTATCGTATAAAAATTACTTTTTCAGCTTTAGATAAAAAGTTTAAAGGTGCAATCTTGATTTTTTTATCTTCCTATACAGAAAGCACATAGTCAGAACAAAACGCAATCAATCAATTTGTACTGTATGGGTTAAGAATTGGACTAGTGAATTATTATAGCGATACATAAAAAAAGCCTGATAATTATATACAGGGTGTCCAGCCTTAATGTGACCCAATTCCCGAACCGTTCGGTTTAGATATGCACTTCCAATTTGAAAATGTTTTAAAAGAGGTATAGAATGTTTTTACGTGCTTTTCGAACCAAACAACCCATTTAGAAAAAAATTACAAAAATTAAATTTTTATACGGTCCCCAGGTCCTATCACTTATATTTAGGAAAAGATGCAGTACACAAAAACAAAGTAAACACAAAAAGTTTCATTTTATTACGATAAAAACTGACCGAGTTATGGAACTTTGAAAATCATACATTTCATCCATTTTCTTGGCCAATTTAAAGAAGCTAGTAAGGGACCGTCTCCAAAGTGAAATTAATTGGAACTCTGCCAGAAAACTTTCGCTCTGGCTCGCTAATGGCATAAAGTCTTGCCGCCTCTCTCTTATTTCTATTACACTGCCCATACAACAGTACCATTTCGCAGTGTTCTTCATTTGTATACATCTCGTTCTCCTGTACTAGAATTCGTAATATTAGAATACGACTGAATGCAATTGCAAGCGACTGCACAACAGATTTTTAACGTTCGCCATGATCAGTACCGCAGCAAATCAGTCTGAAGCTGCAGGCAAATAAGTCTATTTTTTTTTTAACTGCTTTTGAAAAGTTTTCTTCGTCCAAAATATTTTATTTGATCTATGTTTTACACGTACACAGAATAAATTTTGTTTCTTAAGTACTCAGTTATTGTAATATTAACGTAATGTATGTACTTTTAAATTTAAAAACGATTTACATAAGAGTGACGTGCAAGAGCGAAAGTTTCCTGGCAGAGTTCCAATTAATTTCACTTTGGAGACGGTCCCTTACTAGCTTCTTGAAATTGGCCAAGAAAATGGATGAAATGTATGATTTTCAAACTTCCATAACTCGGACAGTTTTTATCGTAATAAAATGAAACTTTTTGTGTTTACTTTGTTTTTGTGCACTGCATCTTTTCCTAAATATAAGTGATAGGACCTGGGGACCGTATAAAAATTTAATTTTTGTAATTTTTTTTTAAATGGGTTTTTTGGTTTGAAAAGCACCTAAAAACATTCTTTACCTTTTTTAAAACATTTTTCAAATTGGAAGTGCATATCTAAACCGAACGGTTCGGGAATTAGCTATTGGGTCACATTAAGGCTGGACACCCTGTATATATCTTTACTCTAATTTTCATACATTATTTTAAAGAAACTTTTCTTTAACAAAATCTGCCTCAGTGAAATTTCACATTAACAAAAGTTTCAGAATACCTAATCTGAAATGTTTTATTATACTTTATTAGCATTTTTATTACGTCACATTTTATCTGAAAAAAAAGTGAAAAATGAGCCAAAAGAAATTTAATTTTGAGTACTTCAATGGCTTTCTTCCTGACTTGCCATGCTAAAAATCTACCAAAAAAAATATGTTTGATAAACTTTTAAAAAATTATGTATTAAAATTATGTAATAAAGACCTGAATAAATAATTTCTCTCCAGCTGATACATGTTAATATTTTTATAGAGATTAAATTTGTATGAAATAAAAAAATTCTGATGACTAAACTCCCATAAAATATACAAAACCATTTTCTACTTAATCGTTCAACTTATTAGTATTTACTTTGTAAAGTTCTTCCAAAATGTGTGTCCTCATTTGTGGCCACCTGGTCTGAAAGTGTTGATTTCTTCTGGTGTAGAAACTGAACGCAAACCAATTCCATTAATTTTAAAAATAGCTATCTTATTTCGAGACGTAGAATTTATGTATTCACCATTAAAATTTCTATTAAAAAGAAATCCTGCAGTAAATCGGGAGTATTAATTCATTACAGTTCCATTTCCTGGTGAAGGGCTATTTCGAATGGGTTTTCGTCTTTTTAGCATTCGGCAGGCGATTCCAAAATGACACCCGTTACTTTCACTTTATCTTTTCAAAAGGGCGATTTCACAGGAGAAAAAATGGCGTAATTTCAAACAAAGGCTTGGAAACAATGGGTGTTATATATGCGCTAATTATTTTTTTTTCTGCTGACAGTGATTTGGTTTTCCCCCTTTTGACGCATGTGTCCAGTAACACAAACAATACACGCTACCACACCCATTTAAAATAGAACTGCCAGTATAAAAAATGAATGTCTTGTCTTTCTTACTGGAAAAGAAAGAAAAAAAAAATGGTGTAGTCAAACAATCATGGAGGAAATTTCGTTGAATGATTAGAAGCAATGATTATGATTGATTTTTTTCTTTCCCGGGAGATGGCATTAGAAGAAAATGATTTTTGTTGAGAAGTACATTTAAAAATTCAGTGGTATTCATTGATACTAAAATAATACACAAGCAACTGATTATACGTCTCAGATATCAAAGGATCATCAATTATCATCAGTTATCGGCTTTTGTATTTAGGATATTAGACGCGAAATACATGCATGAACAGAAACACGTTCTAGTGTGTTGTTAGTGAGATATATAATTTTAATGATTACATTTTTCAAGCTGACTTTTGAAAATGGTATTTCTAACGGGCACTGCTGCACACGCTCTGGAGCAAAAGATTTAAGGTAAATGTATTAGAAACCTTGATAAGTTTTTTTTTTTTTTTTTTTTTTTTTTAAGAAAAAGACGAATATACGTACATAAAAGGAATAACAATGTTGAAGCAATATTTTTTAATAAAAATGCAGCAAATGATAATTTACAAATTATTCATTTAGTTTTCTTTAGATATAAGTGTATGTGTTAGGTAGAGGGGAGTGAACGTTTTTTTTGCTGTTTCCAATATACTCACTAACCAAAGCTATGGAATGTTTTCTCGTTAGAGAGCAATCTCCGATTTTGCCATTTTAAAGAGTTTTGATATGACTATTGAATATTGACAACCCCCAGGAACAGCTAACGATTGGCAAAAGGGCAGAATCTAAAATTTGGGGGACACGTAAATCACATACATAGAATTCTTTTCAGTGACTCTCACGCCGTAAGCTATCCCAGACAGCACAGCAAACTTGCATCAAACTTGCAGCAAACTTGATTTATCAAGTCAATAAGCTTGAATTAAGCTTGAAAATTCCAGGCGTGTAAGCTTGATGCAAGCTTGAATCAAGTGTTCTAGTTTACACTTGCCCAGCTTACATTAAGCTTGACATTTCAAGCTTAAAAAATTTTCAAAAAAAAAAAAAAATTCTAAATACACGGGGCGCCTGCTGGCGAACGTGCCCCACATACTTTATTTTTCCGCGCATTTCCCCCCTCTATGCTGTAATTTTAAGTTATTTTAATCTGTTTCCATCGAGTGTCCGTGGCTAGAATAGAACCCGGGATCTTCCGGTTCGTAGCCGAGCGCGTTATCCATTCAGTCACCGGAGCCTTGTGCAGCTATGACTAAAGTTTGAAGTGAATTATTAAGCGGTTTTCTGGCCAGATTGATAAGTGGGCGATATATTATTTGTTTTTTTTTTTTTTTTTTTCCATGGGATGCATCAAAATTAAAGTAATTTTATGTGTGATTTAGAGACTCTACTAATAGGAAATAAACATAATATAAACTTAAGAGCAACACATGTTTTAAAACTTTCGCAACACTCATGAGCAATACTGCCGCTGGCCAAAATCGAGACAAACGACTGATTTTGAAATCAATTTCGTAGTATAATTGTATTTTATTTTGAAGAATTTCCATATTTGGAAATATAGAATGGGTTTACTTACTTAACACAAATTTTGTGTTAAGTAGTCTGAAATCAAAGAAACAGATGGTTAAACGTTACTTCGAAATGCTATATCACAGTTGCTAACATAACATGTATGGAATACAAACACTTTTGTCATTTTTGTAAATATTTCTTATAATAACAAATAATTAAAAAATTTTGCTATTTTTTAACGCTAAAAATTCTCTTTACAAATATGGTTAGTTATTTTCCTACATATTGGTATGCTATATCGATATAGACCATTTCGAAGAATTAAAAATAAGTTTAAATTAATTTATACAAATGTAAATTTGAATTATTTTCATTGTTCATACTTTATAATTAAAAAAATTATTTAACTTCTGAATTTTTTTTTATCCTTTGTAATTTTATTTTAAAACTACAAAAGTGTAAGATGTAAGATTTTTGGGCCCTAAAATCTGTAGGCCCTGGGCAGTTGCCCCGTTTGCCTTGCCGGTAATATGGCACTGGTAATAAAATAAACACATCTTTTACGAACTTTCAGCAAATTTGAGGACGCTAGACAATTAATGTCCATTCTCTTTCACAGATGGCGCCATCAACGCTCCTTTAAAAAGGAAAATCAAGCGAGTAGCAATTGCCAAGCTTAAATCAAGCTGTATTTAAGCTTGACAATTCAACTTGACTCCTGCAAGCTTGCTGCCAGCTTAGAATGAGTTGAACTGTCAAGCTTGCATTAATGCGTCAAATTGAAAGAAATGTCAAGCTTGATTTAAGCTTATGTGCTGTCTGGGATAAAGGTGTATCTAAGACTCTATTTGAAAGCTGTTGTATTAACGAAATATGCTATTAAATAATTTATCAACTAGTCCGGCGGCTTGAACAAGCTGGAATTGTTAACATTAACCATCTTCTGCAATTTGGCAGTGCTATGAGTGGCTACAATACTTTTATAAATACCGCTAACGCATTTGATGCATTTGTCCTAATGCTATTTGATACATCTGTCGACGTCACATGCTGATCATCCAGAGATCAAATTTATAACATTCCAATTGCAAATATAACCTAACAACGGAACTACAGCGGTACATACTCGTGCTCTCAGATGCCGGGGATCAAAGATTAAAGAAAGAATAATAAAATTAAAGCCGGAAATTCGACTTTTATTTATTTCTTTACATGGAAAATAGTTTTTGTCAGTAAGTATGGATGTGCATAGTTTAAAATGACCATTACTTTCCATGAAGGAAAGAGCACTGATCTGGCTAGGCGCCTGCCTCATCAAAACTACTGACAAATGACAGCGAAAAATATTTTATTATTAATGTGTTCATTACACTTATTCATAACAATTTCTTATTAATGTTTTTACATGTTTATTCATTGTTTGGACCATTTCTCGTATATAACATTCTCTTTTCTAGATGGAATATTTGCTTGAAACAAACATAACCTTCGGTGGAATTTAATACGACGACGCTATATAGGTGACTCAAAGAATTAAAAAACACACTTGATGACTTCTAGAGTGACTTGGAAATATGGTAATGTTGAAGGAAAGAAGCTGCAGTTCAAGTTTTGGCTTCACTCGCAATGATACATTTAAGTTTGCCATATGTTTTAGTAACCTTTGGGATCACGGGAACGTGTCCCCTTCAATATTTTGACTTATTAATCTTAGTTTTTTAGATAGGTAAAAGAGAGTATATTTTGGTTTTAGTAACCCTACCCCTATACCCCAACCCAATAATCAGCAGGCAGCGATGCTTGTGAGTTTGTCATGTCAAGCGTTAGGAAAGTGTAAATTTGAACGACTGATCATATGGTATTGATTATACTCGCAGGATGATCTATCAAGCTTAATACAAGGTTGTTGGCTTGATCTATCACAAACTTAAAACTATCGTAATACAAACATAAGCGTATAGAGTTTTCAAACTTATTGGGGGGGCCGGGCCCCACAACCACATATATTCACGTCAGTGGCGTAGCCAAGGGAGGGGGTTAGGGGGGTCATAACCAACCCCATGAGGAATTTTTTGCCATACAAAATGTATATTCTTCACTCCCTTATCATACATCCATATACATATATGTGAGTTGCAGAAGTCGCAACCCCCCCCCTGAAAAATTTCTGGCTACGCCACTGATTCACGTATATATAACTTACTCATAGCTGCCAACTACTACGGAATATATTTAACCATTTTTTCTACATAATTTTTCGGCCCAAAATATAGCAAAATTTTTGTGCTGCGCGCGCGAACTTGTTACTGTTTTGAAAAAAAGAATTAAAAAATATACTGCTTACAAAAAGTGGTTAATTATATTCCGTAGTAGTTGGTAGCTTTGACTTACTATATATAAGTGTAAATTATTGGAAGCGCTCGAGCTCTATGGGTCCATAGAATTCTACACCAATGTAAAGTAAGTATCCATGTTGGTATCTTCCTACCATGTTAAAAGTTAAAAATAGAAGCAAAGTAAAAAATCCAACGGAGGAAAAAAAAAATATTTTCGATGAGATAGTGCATTTTAGACACATATGAACTTTTCTTCATTTCATACTTTTCATACTTTACATTGCATAATCTGATTTTAATTAACCAGAGCCTGGCGAGGGCAGCTTATAGTAACATTGTGTGTTACGTGGCGTCACAATGAATACTAAATCATGATTGAAATCAAAAGAAGAAAATTTTTAAAAGTAAAGTTTTTTTTTAAACGTTTGTAAATGGCGTGAATACTTTTTTTATGTTAGTATAAATTAGTTTTCTGTATTTAGTGATAAATTATTGGGTGGGCTCAGCCCCTATTCACAATTTATTGGGGGGGCTCGAGCCCCACGGGCCCATATAACTCTACGCCTATGAATACAAACGTTGTAAAAGCAGAAACTGAATTCTCATCTGTGAACAGTATTGCTTTTTTTACTATCATAAACAAATGGCAAACACCTTTACAAATCTTTTCTGTCTGCAACGTAGTGTCTACTATCTTAATGTGACAACACAACTAGGAAATCTGCGAATTTACTTTATCCAGTCAACGAGTGGAATTACTCGCTTAACAACCTTTAAAATTCTTTAAACTGATACATAGCCGAATAGGTTTTACAGCAGTGTTTGACGACAAATATTAAAATGACTGTTTCTTCATGTCATTTCAGTTGCCGAACGGGCTTTTGTCCTTGCTGAGTGTGTAGGATTATATGTGTGCGCTCGGTGCCGTCAGAAGGCCTCGGGTTGAAAAATCCTACACCAGCCTACTGGTTTCTTTTCGTAGAATAGAGCCACTCCCAATAAGAGAACAAAAGTAACTCTCCTGTTGTTTTCACCGCCACGCTAATTCTGTCAAAGAACAAGGATGAGAAAACATCGGCGCTAAAGTAAAAAAAAAAAAAAAATGCAGAATTCTTGTGGGCTATGTATTGAAAACATGTGACGACCTATAATAATATTGGATACAAAACCACTCCGAAAATGTAGGAATATGCTGTTTCATCACATAAGAGGTTAACAATCGGTTTTAGGAATATGTCATTGAGCTGGCCTACTTTTCCCTATCGGATATGAAATTTTCTGAATTTATTTACTGAAGAAAGAAGAAAGTGTGTGACTAACTCACAACTTTCTTGCGTTTATGCATTACACCCCTGATTTATTGACAAAAATTCCACTTTTGTAGTTACTTAACAAAATTTTATTTATCTTTTAACATATCAGTATCTAAATAATGATTACAGCTGACTAGGATCACTATCATTTTACTCTACTGAAATTTTAACAATGACATAATTATGAAAATGTAATTTTCAATTTTACACGTTTTATTGTTCTTTCTTAAAAATAAATATAAGTATGCACACACACACACACACACATAAACAATGCAGTCTGTTAATAGATCGGCACCCTTTAACGGATAGTAAAGCATATGAACGTATTGAGAATTATATTGCAATCAGGAGTGAAAGCGTGGAGTTCTTGACTGTGTTAATAAAATCTTTTTAACAACTTTTAAAAACTATTAGTGACATTTCCTACCATGCTTTGCCAAAACGTAACGATTTTTCGTAAAAAATAACTAAAATCCATAATTGTGATTACTATTTTATTTAAAGAATGCAATTTTCGAGAATCAAGTCTTGTGAAATCACGGCACCCAGACTGTCTCCCTTTAGTTGTAGTCCAATATTATATAAATATAAAAATAAATAATTGTATTATCTATACGTACTATACATGCTGAAACTAAAATACGACTTGCTTCGTGCTCACCAGCTACCCAATATATCACATAATGTTGATAATAGAGAGAGAGAGCTGCATAAACATTTTTTTCTTATTAAAAGGGTATTACAGCGTTCCCAGAAGACATTAACAGTGGTGGCCAAAATTGTGAGCACTTTTGGAAACGTTTTTTTGTTTAAGTTTGTAACAAAAATAATGTAAAATAAAAAATGTTATGTTTCACAAAATGCAAAGTGTCTTACATCATTTTAAAGATAATTTAATACAGATTTAAATACAAAAAACAAAATTAAAATATTTGCAATAAAAAAATTTAAACGGCAATAACTATCGAGATACATTAGACATTGAAGACTGCAGCGAGCTATCAGCAGTTTGTAGGGTATCCTTAATTTTTTTATTACAGCTTGACATCGATGTTTCATTCAGCTGACGAGAGTTTTAAGCTCAGAAAAATAACAGTGATTGACCTGGAAAGTTAGAAATTACAATCCACTTCATCACTGTATTTGTTTTTTCCGATTTAAGAAATTGTAATTTTTATTCTATCGCACATATTTAAATTTAGTTTTGTGTATTCAAATGAGTATTAATTCTCTTTAAAATGATATATGAGTTTGCTTTTTGTAAAACGTAGAACTTCCTATAAGCATACAAAGTTAGAAAACCTAAGAATATCTAAAAGTGTCCACAATTTCGGCCACCACTGTAATCTTCATGTCAAATTGTGAATAATAAAAGAATAAAAATAAATAATTAATTAAAAATAGTTTTAATACTTCACTCACGCTTAAAGTTCAATTTTACAACCAAATAAAAATAAGATCTTTTACGGTCACACAAAGTAATTTTCAGCTCTTCAAAGCAACTTCTATAGGGCCTATTTAGGGACTTTTGTGCCCCCCCCCTCCCCACACACACATTGATTCCTGTAATGATTTTTCTGCTCCAAAAAGAATTTAGATTTACCCCCCGCAGTGAAACCTTTCCTGTAGGTCGAAAAGTGAACCGGCACCATTAATCGGCTTTCAAAAGGTTAAGGTGATGCGAGTTCAGGTTAACAGAAACACATTTTGAGCACTTCCCAGAATATTTTTGACTGCTTTCGCGTTACGCGGCGTGATTTGCCTGTTTTAATAGATAAGTGTTAAAAATAATTGTGATTTGCGTAATGCATTTTTAAAAGCGAAAAATTGAGTGCGATTTCGCGGAAACAGAAGTTTCGATTTGACTAAAGTATACTCGGAGGGAATTCATTTCAGCGCTTTGAAACAAAGCCGCACGAAATCATTTGCAATTGTGACGCATAAAAGCAAGCAATTTTTGGAATACTGAAATGAAATTGACTTTCTGTCTGTATTCACCGTGTTCAATTCATTATCATAACGATAAAATGAAGACTTTTCTATAACCCCATAAACCATCACTTTTTTTTTTCAGTATCGGTGAACACATTCATCTACGCAATTGTCCACTACTAATTCCAGAAATATTCGCTAGTTTATTACATGGGCACCTATCAAAGTGGCCCTTTTTAAGGGACGGTGGCGTTGTCCGAATAATTACGAACAATTAGTACTTATAGATATTTGTGTGATGCTCCTTTTTTTACCCGTCAATACTCGAATCTCTCCCATAACCTCTTATCTGCGCGGTCTCGTAAAATCTTCGATAAGAGGCTGTATAGATCTCTGATAAAGTGCAGTTCTGACGTTATAGAACAAATACATCCCTGAGTGTTTCAAGGGCTCTTCAGAATTAGACACTACAGTGACATGAGGAATCTCATAACTTTCGAACAGTTACTTCAAGCATCCCACTTGATCGAAATCGAATTGAGATTTCATGCCAGAGCCGAGATGAGCAGCCCAAGAGATGGTCTTGAGACAGTGGCGAGTGCAGAGGTGACTTTCCTCTGGTGTTAGACCGGTAAAGGACAGATTTTGCCCGAACCCGCCATCTAACTGTGTATTTTTCCAACTCAAATTCTATGTGTCTATATGTGCCGCCAATAAAGTGGTGTTTTTTTTTTGTGAGTAAAAGAACTCCCTCTCTTTATTTATGACGTTACAAAACAAACAGATTGACAAACAAGTTTAAGTGCGTTCCACTTGAAAAGCGATCGTCGTCATAGGAATTTTGAACAGCTTTAAAAACAAACTAATTATGTTAAATACTCGAAAAAATTAATAGAGCTTTTTCACCAAACGCACTATGGACTAACACCAATGGTAAAGCTGTACGCTGTACGTCTCATGCGACTTTAAAAAAAATTCATAAACACAAAAATTGCCTTCAAAAATAGGCCTAGGAGTTACCTGTTTGGGGAAAAATTGCCGAATTCCATATGCTCAGAATTTTTTCCTGGGCTTTTCGTAACTCCTATAGGTTCATTGTTTGTAACATTTAACGGGACAACTTATAAAGTGACATTCTAAACTTTTCCGAGTCTCTAGCACACATAATTTTTTTAAAGCTGTTCAAAAGTTGCATGATTTCCAAAATGAACACTTTTAAGTAGGGAGTCAAAACCTACCCCCAAATTAGTAGAGCGGTAACATTTAAGCCAGCAGAAATCTCCCTCGCTAAGTTTACAATCGATTAGAATAAAAATCTGTAAATTATATTTTGATTATGATAAGAAGCCATTTAATTTACGATACGATATGTCAACGAATGGAATCATTAGCAAAATTTAAGAACTCCCCTTTTAAAATCGATTTCGAGAAAATTGCCAAAATTTATAGCTTTGTTGGAAATTTATTCTAGTTCACGAATACAGTCCCTGGCCATATTAATGGGACCACTGCAGATGTATAATTTTTACTTTCCGGAAATGTACCATTTAAGGAAAATATGGTATGTATGCATGAAAAAACTTGACTGTGAGATTTTGATGGGTTTACATGTTTTGAGGTATAAGGAAATTTAGTGTATGAAGGGTGTAGATGCAAAACTCACATTCACCACTTAGAAAGTTAGTTCTTACTTATAAAAATGCAAAAACCCATTAACAAACAATTTGATGTATTGATGCAATTTTTGTGATATATTTGTTGCCATAATAACTACTTGTTTATAGTCCTAAACCTGTAATAATTCTGATAAAGGTAGAATTTAAATTTAAGTATGAAAACTGAGTTTTGCAAAAGTGGAGAATCTTATTTTTGCATCTACACCCTTCATATATACTACAGACCACCCTCGCATGATCGGTATTGATTTTGGTGTGTACAGGACGTGTAATGTTTTTACAAGGGTACATAATTCTTACACATTACGATCTATGAACGCAAATATTTAACCCTTTAACGCGCAGTGATCCCGCTCTGGGAACACCAAACTTTGACGTTTTGACTTTTGCCAGTCACGAAGAATAGATTTGATTTCTATAAAAATAGTTGCGGGTGACACAGCTCCACGAGAATCCTTTACCTTTTTAGCACGTCATTTCCCGTCAAAAAATTGTCACGATTATTTTTAACAGCACTGACATCTGCTGAAAAATGGAAGAAGGCGAGGAACAGCTGGATAGATTGCCCAATGCTGAAAAAAGGGCAACGGCTTCCCTTTTTTCAGCATTGGGAAAGGGTTGCCCCTCAAAGGGTTAAAGTGCGCTAGTGTCTAATCCTTTATTCATGGAATAAAAAGTTGCCTAATAATATCAACTTGAAGCTCTTTCTTTTCTCTTGTTTCCGTTAGACAATGAAGGATCAATACTGATTAATGTAATATAAAAGAAAATTAAAAAAAAACATTTAGATGACTGATGACTTTTTCATGAGCAATTAATGCCTTTTTTTTAACAGTATATCACAAGCAAAACTAAAGAATTCGAGTAATACTTTCAGTGACACACTTTTGGGAAATATAATTCTTTAATCAAGTCAAGGTCTTAAAATTCATCAATGCTCTTTTTTTAATTTATTTAATTACTTTTTAAGGGGGGGGGTTGATTTGATTATAAAGTGAACAGAAAGCTATCCATTTAAAACAACCTTACTTCAAAATGATTGATCAAAATGGCACTTTTAACTCTATCATGATTGCATGATCTAGCATGCAGTCACGATGGAAATTGATTAAATGAAGAATTTGGTGGGGGGGTTTCAAAGAAAGGATTACAATGAATTAATATTTTTTTTAAAAATTTCATTTTTACGGTACTTCTAAGAGCCGACAGTAAATAAAAGGCTAACAGATGAATTCGAATAAGCTCAAATCGTGTATGTATATCACAGGTCTCCGCCACACAACTTCTACAGATTTTTATGAGTGTAGAACTTATAACTTTAGTACAGGGCTACGAAAGAGAATCCTTATACATTATGATCAAGTATTCGGAAATTCGAGAAAAGTAACTCCATTATTTTATTTTACTTTTTGTTTATTTTCCCTTCTTTTTTAAGGTAAAATTTCCTTTAATGAATTGCTTTTTACAGCAGTGGCAACCTTTTCTTCAATATTTCCCAACAAAACTTTATTAATGTGGCAACACTGGTGTTGTGGGTAGAAAATATTCTAATGATGACATTAATATGGACAGGAACTGTAATTTATGAAAGTGTTGAAAAATAAATTAATATATAATACGGGCGGAGCATTTATTATGAAATTTATATTACAGCTATCTCTCTCACCGGCTCTTAAATTTATTTTTTTCTTTGTTTATTTATTTTTTAGAAGAATATTCTCTTAGGTTAGACCTTACTGAAAATTCCAGAAGGCCTATGATTTAAACCTTATGCTAATCTCCTCAGACCCGACATAGATCTCATACCTCAAAAGAAAAATCTCATTTTAAAAAGAAGCCTATTGCACTAAGAACAAGTAAAGAACGTATTTAAAAAAAATCAAGTAAAAGACTAATTCCAAATCTCTTTTTCAATAGTAAATAATTGATTCCACCCATAAAGATTATTAAGAAACATTTAAAGATAAATGATGTCCTTAAGATTCTTCTCATCAACAAGAATTTTGAAAAAAAAAATGAAATGTTTACAAATTCATCATACATTCAATAACATTATTTTGTGTGTGTGTGTGGGTGTGTGTGTAATAGCAAATAAAAAGAAAATAATGGCAAACAAAAATAATATCTGTATATCATTGTGCAGAATTTTTGCATTCACACGAGTTAAAATAATTTTATTCAAAAATTTTAAGAAAAATCATTAAAAAAAGCCAGTACAATGACTTGTATAGCATGCGGTAGACGGGGACTTAGGAATCTGTAAAAGTACCCAGCTGGGTACTGGGGTCGTAAGAGAATGACATTATCAGTACGGTCATGGGTTCGATTCCCACTCATTTTGCGAGGGTTGAGTGGAATCGAACATAGGTTGCTTAAATTTTCTTTTTCTCTGTGCTATTTAAAACTTTCATTGTGTTGTATACTTTACTCGATGAGAATTTATAAGCTGGTGCATGAAACAAAGCACACAATTTCGAAAATAAATGTTCTAAACATAACAACAACATGTTGACTGTCAGCTAAAATGCTTCAAAAATGTCAAAAATGGGGTGTACAAATGTGTGCTAAAGGGGCAAGGATATCAGTTTTCTTTTTCAAGTCTTTCAAATGCTCCTAATGCCCAAACACAACTTTTGCCAACAATAGGACTGTTGTAATGTACTCATGATAAAAATTGACATCCAGAATAAAATACTTTAACTAAAATTCATTAATGATATAAAAATTAAATCCTTTTGTCAGATTTGCAAAGTGACCTGCATTCATGCAAAATGAATAAATTACATCCACTTATTTTATTTGAACTTTCCTAATTTTGGAGAAAACAGTAACTTTTAGCAGACTCTTCCAATATCCACAAATTTGGTTATTAAACATGCAGTTTAAAAAATCTTAAAGTTTATATTAGATAATGCGATTGATAGGAAGATCATTCTGATGACTGTTTATTTTAAAAGATAGAAAAATTATTTATTCATAAAAATTTGCAGATTATGTTGCATCTAAAACTGCTATTACAAGAGAAAATGAAAAACTATTTCGCGTAATTACAAGTTTTCATAAACAGTTATTAATACTAAAAAATGAATTTAAGTTGATTACAATCTGGGATATCCTACAAAAATTACAATTAATCAAACCATTGTGGTCGAAGCATGTTTGAAAGTAATTACCCTAAAGTTGAAGTTAAAAGTGGCGTAGGCAAAGTGACTGTTAAAGTATCGTCTACGAAAATAGTTTATGAACTTGCCGTTCACCTCAGATATCAGAATCTGTGTAGGTTTTAGTCTGGTGTTGTTAAGTTCTTCTGAAGTGTAGTTAAATTGGTAGTAAAAAAAAATTGCTGAATCAGGCAAACCCACAGAATTTTGACTGAAACGGGCGTTGTAACCAGACAGTAAGTAATTTTTTTTTTCTCTTTAGAAAAGCAGGAGGGAGGGGTTTATAGGAGTTTAAAGAAAGGTTCAGCTTTAAAATCTTTGGTCCGACAAAAATTAATTGTCTAAATTAATATTATACTCCGGGAGCCCCGAGACCAAGGAAAAATACCCCTTCATTAAATCTGTCCACTAAGTGACAATAATAGGGACTTATTATCCCAATATATTTTGTACCAATTTCTTGCAGAAGGGTTTTGACTTCAGTACGTGGCTCCTAAGTGCATTTGAGGTATGCGCATGTTAAACTTATAAGGAAAAATTCTCTTTCTTGGGTATATTGGTAAATACACCGTAGAATCCTTCCAATTATCATACATTACTATAAACTGTGGCGAGAATCAACAGAAATCGTGTTAAATTCGAAAACGTTAACCAATGCTGTAAACTGCCTATTGACTAAACTGACTGTGGAATTAAGAGGGAAGAAGGTCTGATTCCTGTTCAGAAAGCTCTTAGACCCCTCTAAAAAATGAAATTTTATATTAAAAGTATGCTAAAGAAAGGCATTTAACTCATCACCTTAGAAACGTCAAAAATTGCTATCACGTCACTGCAAAGAAACTCTTATTTCCAGGTATCCAAGAAAATGGTAGAAGAGGATTTTAAAAATGATTTGAAATAAATAAATAAATTTATATATTGCATCTATGACTTATTCAGTAAAAATATTCAGTAATAAAATATTCAGTATATTCTTGAATAATACAAGATCGGTATTTTAATGGTTATCGCAGACTTTGTTATTTCTGCTTATGGATGCAGGTTTTAGTTCAGTTGCTAGGTAATAAGAATGATAGATGCAAGCTTGTAATGTTCCTTCTTCATCCTGTGGAGATCGAGACCAATTGCAGGCAGTCGAAGACGGGCGTCTTGGATTTCCGGGGTAGAAAATGTTTTGATAAGTGCTAGTGCGGTTGTAACAGGACTAAACTATATTAAGTGCCTACTCATTTTACAAGACTCAAGAATTCAAAGCTTCAAAACTTTTAAAATATATATCTGCCCATTGTTTGAGTCGTTTTCGAAAAATTTCAGAAAAATTGCTAATACACCCCAATTTTGATCACATTTTTCAACGTAAGAGCCAAAGTTCATATTAGCAGAGGGAGGGGAAACCTAAGGCTGTCGTATTGGGGCATAACTGAAGCAAAACAATAAAACCTTTACCAACAATTTTTTTCCGAACTGTACTTCCTTTTTCTCCTTACAGCCTACTATAATATATTTATCGTAATTTAAATTTTTCATGGTCTTTGTTTCATCTCAAATCTTTTCCTTCAAATTTGAGCCCAAACTACCTGCAGTTTGCACATTTACTTTTCCTTCAGTTTGTAACTCTATTTGTTTATTATTTTTAAGTGAGAACTAATGAAACTTTAAAATTCAATACACAAATAACCAAGTTATCTCTATAAAAAAATTTAACCATTTTTACTTAAATGTAAAACAAAATCGAATAATCCAATCCTTCATCCAAATTTGGGATCATTCAAAACTATATATTGGAAGCAAAAACGCGAAAGTAATAAATAATCTATAATTCTAGAAAGAAAATGTCTTAATAATTATTTTTGGTTAGATTCCTACTTCCTATGCATTAAAAAAATGTATGCTTAAAAAATAAAGAAGCACATACAAATATTATTAAACAAAAATATATTCTTTTATCGAATTTCAATTTATTTCTTACATTAAATATTCTTTGAATTTGTAGAGTTATCCTATTTTTCAAATGCGGATTCTTCATCTTCCATAATACGATTTCATCGTAGTGTAATTCCATTCCAAACGTTATACATCACACTGATTAGATAAACTAGCTATCAAAGTATTTTTTTTTTTTAAACTGAAAGTGCTGTACAACACACACGAGTAAAAGGAGAAAATAAAGATATTAAATCTAGCTTAGAGTTGTTATGCTAACCCATAGGCTCTTATTATTATCTAGTCAGGAAGCATTGTTGTAATTTGAGTTTGTATACGCTATACTTTCCCTTCCTGGCTTCTCATAATAGACCGATCAGTTATATTCTCGCGTAGGTGATGCACAGTACATTAGATTCTGGTGGATGTGAAAAAGAAAATAATAATGTTGCCTAAAACTTTGCTAAATTGATATATTCCACTTACTGACATCTCGTATTACTTCAAACATCATTCCATAGCTATAAATGACTAAAAATCAATCTCAGTAAATACATTTCCCATTCAGCAGTCCTGTCATAAAAACATACGATAACTTCGCAGTAATGGTGAAATTGAGCAGATATCAAAGATGGCCGTACTTTAGTCGATTTGTACAAAAAAGGAGCTTGTTTGGCTGATAATGTGATTTGATAAGAGCAGGTATGGGCAAACCTTGGGAAAATGATTTTAGGATGTTAGGATGTTAGGGTTGTTAGGATTTTAGATTTTAGGATATTAGCGAAGTCGCGGGCCGTATAATTGGGATTTATATGGGATTTTGAATGGTTCACATGGGTTTTATATGGCGTTTTGATATCTTCCGTGGGCCAGATCAAAAGCCGGGGCGGTCCACATCTGGCCCGCGGGCCAAAGGTTGCCCATATATGGATAAGAGTAATCGTATAGTTCTCTAATAACCCCGGCTGACAAAATCTACATCCCCTATATGTTGGTGCCTCGATATTTTTATTATTTATTTATGAACTCTTTCCTCATGCACAGACATAAATACAAGGTTTTCAAAATTGCAGAGAGAAGAGGATCTATTATATCTGGGTCTTAAGCTGCATACGTATTCGTTTATAAAGCAAGTGTAATAGCAATTGGAAGGGCTTTAAATCTATTCCAAGGTTTTCCTTGGACTCGAGTCCCACTGGAACATGCATCTTACATTTTTATACATATTTAACACTTGTATACTAGGGTTACCCCCAGGTATAGGAGAGTTGCAAGTCTTTAAAAAGTCAAATGAAACTCTATTTCTTATAATACTTTGTTAAAATTCATTTGAATGACTGTTTCTGTCCTACAATAATGTAAGTACATCATAATTGAAAACTGAAACCTTTTGGAAAATTGTGATACTTTTGCCTTAAATTATTTTACAAATATTTCAGTAACGCTTTAGCATACTAAAAATCTATATTCGTGTGAATAACCTTTCTATTATGCGACATCACAAACATTTTGATCGTTTTAATTAAATTACGAATTAAATTTCTCTGCATTTATGTTATCACTTGCACATCATAGTTAACAATTTTCAAAGTGTGAGTTATTACAGTTCAAAGTGTTAAAGTTGGTTATAGTATTGTGCTGTAGAGGTGACACAGGTTTCTTCCTGAGCAATAAAGCTTTCTTTTACTTTTTTTTCTTTTTAATGAATCAGTATAAGTTTCATAAGTTAGAATGAATAATTAAATGTCTCCTGCACTATTCAGTAGTACTTATTCGTTAAATGTAGTGGCACAACAGCGTCTATGAACTGAATGCATATCATAAAATCAAAAATCCTTCGTATCTGTCTACTTTTCAAAACAGAATTTTAAAAAAAGGGATTTTATGTTAACAAAGAAAGGTAAGAAGAAACGCTTTTATATTTCTCTGCTGAGTATACGTCAGTAACTATAACGTATTTTGCTATGTATAAAATCTCAATGGGGCTATTAAAAACAAGAGATAGACATTTGCGTACTTAACAAGGCAATTTTTTTTCTCTTTGTACTTCGAAATGGTTAAAACTTCATATTACTGCTGCAAAATTGTTACATAAAATTAGTGATTACCTAATTCAAGGTAACAAATATTGAAAGAGAAAAGCTTACAAAAGTCATAGGTTGTGAAAATTGAAATTTCTTGCATGTCACATTTAGCCTTTAGTGTGCGAGATTAAGGTAATGCTGTTTTATTGAATTTCAGATAAAAATCATTTTTGAATTGCATGAGCATACAACTTTCTCTAAAAGGATCACTTTCGAATGAATTTGAAGATCAAATGCTTGAAAGTATTACAAGTGTAAACCTTTTGGGAGTTGTAGAGTGCCTAATATGGTTTTCTACCAAGGCCAGAGTGATGAAGCGACGTAGTTCAAACACTTTCACCACAAAATTGAGAAATCTTCATGTGGGAGACTGCAATCTTCAAACGAAGGTCGCCCTTTAAGCACTTTTTTGTCACTCTATGCTTTTTTTTCGCATTACGTGAAGGTCAAGCCTGTATGTACTCTTTTTTAATGGAAATTGCAAAATATTTACTTCTAAAGTCATCAGCCCATCTCTGGCTTGTTCTGTAGGAGGTTGTTTTATGTCTTTTGATTAGAAAAACTCCCATATTGTGACTTTATTTCTCATAAATAATTGTTCATTTTTGAGTCTGTCAAGCGTCTTTGTTACTGTAACATAGGAATGTCAGAGCAGCATTAGATCTCAAAATAATTACACAATGACGCTAATGAAATTTCTTAAGGACAACGTATAACGTACTTAATATTCCTTGGAAGGTGAAATGAAAGATGTTGAACATGAGTGACTGTCCCTAGTAGCACAACTAGTTCAAGACTTTCAGTTTGCGTTATGAGAACGATGGCTGGAAGTCTTTTGAACTAGTTGTGCTACTGGGTGTTAGTAATATAAATCCTATAGAAGGTTTCCATACAAAAAAAAAAAATGAAAACGGGGGTTTTATTCATGTTTCTTACAAATATTTTACAAATACAAACACACGGATTTAAATTAAATAAATCAACAAATAATATCCACATAATATCCACAAGATACATACGTTCCGCTTTGTTTGTTTGAGAAGTGGTATCTATTTTATAAATTTTCTTTTTTCTTAATTTATTTTTAAGTGCATCAGAGTAATATTGTTTTATGAAGTTTTACAATCATTGATTTATAAAAACCAATGGTATTATTTGATCATTAGATTGGATTTAGAAAATTCATTTATTATTTAGACCTACCACTATTTTGACTACTTTCATATTTGTTTGATTTCATTTTATTATAGTGATGCTTCTTATTTTTCACGCATTCAATAGAGTGCTTATTATCTGAGTTAGTGTGAATCAAGCTCATCTCAGATAAATGAAAAACTCAGATAGAGATTTACATTCTCACTAATGGAAAGGATGCAATATAAATTTACACTCAATTTATTAACTTTCATGGCACTTTTAATAGTCCTTATGTAATATGCAGCACTAATAAGAAGTAGCTCATTTTTTTTTCTTGTAAGAGGATTTCCTTTGGTTAATCTTACAAGAACTACTTGATCTAATAGTTGGATTATTATCTCCAGATTAAAAAAGACAATGTTAGGTCAAAGAAAAATTGTAAAAATGTAGACTAAAAAAGAGGTTTATTTTTTTTTCTCTGTTTGGAACTCTGATAATTGAAACTGTAATGTAATTTATTCTTTCGGTATTAAAAAGAGAAAAAAAAAAAGAAAAACAACAATTTTAGCAGTTAAAAACAGAATAATACTGAGAAAAACAGATTCTAAACAACTCAAATAAAATTATTAAAAAAAGAATTAATTACCGAAATAACATTTGTAAATCTTTAAAGTTATCCATAACGTAATGAAGGTCTTTCATTTTAATTTCATGCGCATGTCATGTAAAAATTAAATTAAAGAAACTAACAGAAATTCACGAAGGTAAATAAAAAATTCAACTAAAATATCTTACTAAAATTATTTCGACAATTATTTTAATTTTTGTTGAAACTGTTTTTCTTTTAATATAAAAGCATGCTTTCAAAATGAGAAATTTATGCAAGGTATATTTTGTTGAATTACAAAGTCAGTCATATTTCATAATCCTTCACAATAAAATCATATATTTATAACTGTTTAATAGCAATTTAATACTGGTTAAAAAGTTACTCAACAAGTAAATTTGTACCTAACTTGTACCTAAAGAAGTTCGGGGGGATTCAACACAAACTAACAAGACAAGCAACTTTATAACTTGAGTTACGCCCAAGTATTAACGATTGCAGCTACATCCTTTCAGTACCAAACAATATATATATATATATATATATATATATATATATATATATATATATATATATATATATATATATATATATATATATATATATTTACTGCACGATAATGCATGTAACTCCAAACTCTCGTAGGACGGAACTACCGCTTTTTCTCAGCAAACTCTCCTATTTTGAAAAGTGTAAGAACTTTTTTTTTTCAGTTCAACGTTATCCATTTATGTAAAACTCGATTTTGATGGTGTGTTCGAGATGTTTTTTAAAAATACGAGATGTTTTTTTAAAAAATATGTTTTGGATCTATAAAGTTGCTTATATCTTCAGTGAAAGCTTGATAGACAAATTAAATCAATTTTTACAGTTTTAAAATACAAGTAATGTGGTGCAAAGGGTTTCTGAGTTTTTACTTTATTTTTTTAAAAAACATGCAGAATATGTCTGGTAGGGTGGATCGAAAAGGATGCGATTTTTTTTTTAAAATCAATTTTGACTTTGGGTGGAAAAGTTGCGTATTAAATATTTTAGTTTACATGTTAATTTTTATTAAAATCCATATACATCTTGAGGTGTCCCAAGTACCTGAAATATAGTTTAAAATTGAAATTAAAAAAAAAATTTTAAAAATAATAATATTCGAAATTGCTTTTGGCGCAGGGTCATAAAGTTGTGACTTGAGTACATTAGTTTATACATATATTTTTGTTTAATTCCATTCATATCTTCCTACGCTGCAAGCCCCCCAAAAATAGTTAAAATTGACAATTTCTTAAAAATGCATTAAACATTGTAAAATAAATATTATTTTTATAAATTTCAAAGAGTACTCACTCACTGTCTAGATTTAGTACATTTATTTTTTAAGTGAGTGGTTGTCAAAACTTATGAAGCTTCTGAGCTGCCGTACCGTTTTTAAATCCTATTATGAGCTACCAACCAAAAGAACTACTATTTTTTTTTCAAATCTTACTTTTATTCACTGAATATAAGCTTTCATTCCTAGTAAATATGAAATCAATTTTAATCAAACTGTACGTAACAAAAAGAAACTGAAATGGAATTGCAATTAGTAATAAATACATATAAAAAATATAATAACAGACTTTTTCATCAGACTTATTAACTTTAATGAGAACTTTTTTTTTTCATCAACAATTTTTTTAATGATGGAAGAGTAGGTAATGGTAACAGTTCCTTGAGTTGCTTGCGACGAAGGGCTTGGACTGATGAAGGCCAAAACAATTTTTGGCTGAAACGTGCGTATCCTCTTACCTATAACATCTTATGTGTGTTTTTTACAAAGTTTTTTATTTACTTTAGAGTAGGTAATGGTTGCCATTCGAATACAATTGTCCAAGTGTTCAGCAATGAGTCTGTTTCTGTACTTACTTGTAATAAATTTCATAGTACAAAAAGAAATCCCACTTACTTAAAGATATGTAGAGCCAACAATTCCTCCATTTTGCGACAAACCTTGACTGAAATTGAGCTTTTTTGCTTAGGAACAAAAAGCCAGACATTTTCAAAACTTGAAGCAATTTTACTGATAAATCATTTTGAAAATCAATCAGTCCCAACTCCACTTCAGCATTGTCTAAAATCAACATGATCCACCGAAAATGTCCCCGCGATCAACGGCATCGCTCTTCTTAATTAACTTTAAAAACATTTTTCAATAAATGGGGAAAAACACGGTATTTTTAAATTTTAAACGAAACAGCATGCAGGTATTCTTGCATTCAAAGTCATTTTGTTTTGAAATTTTTTTTACACATAAGAGAAAAATTAATGAAACTGGAAAAAAAGAGACTCTTTTAATTTTCACATTTTCAGTTTTCAAGGCGGGAAAAGAGTTTGTTTGTGCTGTTATGGCTGAACTGAAAATGACTTATATTTATTATTCAGAATGTATTCAGCCTACTTTAATAAGAAAAATGAAAATGCACCAAACAAATAAAACAATTTTTTATAGAACGCACATATAAGTAATACAAACTATATCAAAACTTTACTTTTAAGTGTGTGCTTCATATTATAACTATTATTATTTTATTTTTATTTATATAAAACATCAGAAATTTTTTTTAATACACACCAAGAATTTATTTTTCAGGGTGGCTGTATTTTCTTAAAAATGTCATTGAAACGCTCCATTAAATTTATATAAATTTTCATGGACATTATCATAAAATTCGAGGACTTAATTCCGTGTCTTTTGTAAACCAATATATATATATATATGAACATGCATAAATATGTATGTGTGTGTGTGTGTGTGCGCGCGCGCGCGTGTGTGTATACATATATTCTCTTTTCAATTTTATAACAAGAAGTGTGAGACCTTATTAAAATACAAGGTCATACGTGTGTTGCGCAATAGATTATTGAAATGAAATTTGTACATTGCACAAGCGCGGCCTCACTAAAACAAATTCACGAATAAAAATCTTTCAAGACAGGAAAAAATATTTAATTTAAATTGAAAGAAGAAAAATAAATCACATTGATCGAATCGGTTATAGAATACTTTCTAATACAATCTTATTTAGGGGTGTGCTTAACAAATAATTAACCTGCTTGCTTTTTAGACACGGCCACAGAGATAATATTTTTTCTGGGAATCACGCAAGCGCAACGCTTAGAGCCAGCGAAGTCTTCAAAGGCCCAAGAGAGAAAGCAACGATGGGCACAGAAACGGAATCTTTAGCTTCGGAATTCGCAGACAAAGAAAATGGACAAGTTAAAGCAAGTTGGGAAAGTTGGGGAATAATGAAAGATGCTATCTAAAATCAATAGGATTTGTCACAGAAAGTTAAAACTCACACACCTATTTTACAAATATATGTTCCAGTTACTGATGTGATTTGGAGACAATCGCATTTTTACAAGAGATATAGAAAATTATTGGATTTTCACGATTGAAAGTAAATTTCGTTACTAAAAGTAGTTTTGTTTTACCACCTTGTTCTCATTTGTATGATCATTTATTTTTCAATTATTGTGAGCACTATGATACTTTAAAAGGAGCCAGAATTAAAAAAAATAAATATTAGGAATTAGCAAAAATTTATTTAGTTTGTAGCCTTAATTTGGGGTAAAATGAAACATGTCTCATTGTAACCCGGGTGAATGCATTCACTTAAAATAAAGATTTTATTATTAAATATTTAGATTGAGATCTCCGTAGAGCACATAAAGTTAGCAATTAATTGTTTTTAAATCGTACTCTATCTTCTTAAGACTCTGAAGATGGTGACAATCCAAATTGTCTCTCAATTCAACTAACAATCCAAACAGTACAGATTGTGAGCTTTTCTCCCATATGACACAAGCAGTATCGCTCGAAATGATTGTGTTTTAATCAAGGAAGGGGGGGGGGATGTGAAGAAATGTATTTTGTTGGGAAAACTCAAAACCGAATGCGAAGTTCTGTACGTCAAACGACTAAGTCCAAGCTTCAACTCTGTGCGCTCTTTGGAAACATACATAAAAAAAAAAAAAAAAAAGAAAAACTCAAATTGTATCAAAGGGTCATTTTCAAAATTCTGTGCCATTTGCAGTCCGCGTGGAAAATATCTTTTTAGATGGTAGAAGAAAATTTAAATTTTTCTTTTTATCGTGGTTTCTATCAGACAGTTTTCAGTACTGAAACAATAAATTAAAAAATACTATTTAATTTTTTTTAAAGAAATGAGTAGGGAAAATACTGAAATATAGCTGTCCAAATCATAAAAAATGAAATGTGTTATGCAAAATTACTGTCCAAAAACTAAAATTTCTGCCCTAAGATGCTTTAACATTGTGAAATAGAGTTTAAATTACATTGTGAAAAGTTTTTTTTTTTTAGATTTTAAGAAAAATACAAAGACCTTTGATAGTTAAATATAGCTGTCCGGATATTGATGTCATTTCTGCTACCATACATTATTTTCAACTTTTTAAACAATAAAATTGAAATTCGAGAATAGCACCACATGTTTAGCATTACAGCATAGTCGAAAAGGAAATATTAACAGAGTTTTTTGGCATTTGACTGATAAAGCAAAAGCCTATTTGTAATAAGTATTTTTATTGTATGTCATGTCTGTTACCTTAATCAGTTGTAGAAAATATATTTATTTATTTGTTAATTCAATTTATTAATTTAGATCATTAATTTTTTTCGTCTAAATTAATGTCTCTTTTCATGTTTTCGTGAAAATGTTTAGACGCATGAATTTTTGTTCTTTGAAATGTCATGTATGTTACTATAATAAGTAACAGACATGACAAACAAAAACTTACAAAAAAAAATGAAAATATTTTTTAAATCGGAAAGACTAAATTATATGAACAAAAGGAATCTATACTTACGTAATACATCACTTTGCATTACTTTGTGCTGAAAATAAGTGTACAAATTCCGAAGAAAATGTCCAGTAACAGGCATGACAAATTTCATCAAGTCTGATAACTGAAAAATCTAAAAAAATTTAAATAAAAAAAGATGCATGAATAATACTCAAATAATGTTCAGAAACAAGGTATACTTTATACTACGGAAAAAACTACTTATTTTTGGAAATTGTATTTTTAATTCTTAAATTTCCAAATGGCACCCAATTTTGAAAATGACCCCGAAACTACCAGCTTCTGTTCCTTCAGGTGGCACAGAAAGAAAAGCAGAAATGTTAATTTTTGAATTTGATTTAAGAAAAGTTAACAGAAAATGAAAAACTATAGAGTAACCTCTAATAAAAGCACTGTGTTTCCATTTCAAGCTAGAACAGTTTAATTAAATTTGTTTTTTTTCCATTTAAATTTCATACTTATGTCTCACTAATGTTTATTATAAATGTACAAAAAACACATACGCTGAAATTTGAATTTTGACTCACATTATTTGAATGCTTGTGAAGTGTTATTAAGTGTTTCATTGTACTCCGGTATTTGGGGTATAGCGAAACACTTTTGTAATTTTTTTAAATATGAAAAAGCTATTTACAAACTCATAAATATTCATTTAGATGGGGAAAATAGTAGGTTAAAAGTGTCCATTAATTTTATTTTGGCACATGCAAATTTGTGAACAGGGAAAAAAAAATATTAGTAAATTTTGTTTCATTGTACCCCAACTTTCCTTATATTTTTTAATCTCTGGCCATGCATTCAAATGATCACTGCCCAACAACATTGTGAAAAGTACGAGATGCCAAAGAAATGTTTGTACTATACACCTAGTACTCTAGAGCGGCCCAGCTAGAAGCCTGCTACCTTATTACAATACATTAACTCCCTATATATAACTGCTTTAAAAAATTAACGATTTATTCCCTGTAAATTATAGCAATGATAAATGCGCACACTCCTCGCCTGCAGGCTTCAATTCTCTTTCTGCAAAGAACAAACTCTCCCTTCCCGGCTACCTGCTTGATTCCACCGAAAGTCATTGAAAAGAAAGTTTAATATTTTCTTGGACGACCAATGGAAAACTTTTTAACAGTGAAACTACGCCGAGTTTATCCAACAATGGTGTGACAGCAACGCCACCTGGTAGACAGGTGAATCGAAAGGAAACCCGACTATTTTCATTATAGGTTCAGTTTCCATACGATGAACACACCGCTTGTGCGCACTAAATCTTAGTGATGTGACATGTTTCATGGGAATATACAGCGAAGTATTGCTCACTACTGACTGTTTACTTGTACACACCATGGAATCTACGTGATTTACTATAGAATACGGATTCTGTTTTAATTTCTGGGGTTTTCGGATTGCTTTCTTATTCACAATTTAAACATGGAACCGATCAGATATTGCTATGTTGGCCTACTTCTCCTCCTAAGACTTGCTTCGGTAAGTAGAATTGTTTTGATTGTTTATTTTTATCTTGACCACTGCTCGCAGATTACCTAACCTTCGAGTGGCCATTATTTTTTTTTTTTTTCTGGTTTGATATTTAGTGTCTGGAACAGTAATCAGTGAAACATAACTTGCAGTTTCGACTGAGGTTGTGCATTATCGCATTTGATGGCCCGTGGCAAAAACTTGTGTAAAGTTTCGAAAAATCGCGCCTTTTCTGTGAATTAAGTTTATATCGAAAAAAAATCAGGTCACTGAAAAACTATTAAATTAAATACGGCTCTTATTTTCTCATAAAAATGACACTAACCAGAAGGTCATATTGAGAAGCTTACTTAAATTTTGAAATTTCCCGGCATTAAATAAGAAAATTGGACTCTGCGATATGTGTTGGAAATGTGTTTTCACGTATTTTGTTCAATGAATTGAAAGAGTTGTTACTTATAAGGTTTTTAATTATTTTTTAAACCTGCTTTTTAATGTAGAAAAAAGCAAAATGGGCTGACAGCTTGTTTTATGATAGTATAATGATAGCACAGATTCAATAACAGCATAAAAACCTTCATTTATATTATTATCATAAAATTATGTAGTATAAAAGATTAAAAGTAAACATTTAAACACTTTACTCTCCATGTTGCGTTATAAATGAAGAGCAATCTTAAATGAATAGAATCTTTCACTTTCATTACATTATTCTTTAAAAGTTTACCCAAAAATCTTTCTTTTCTTAAAAGCCCCATAAGGTATTAATACATATGTATGTGTGTGTGTGTGTCAAAAATATATCTACAATTTTAAATAAAAAATTTCAATACATTATTTTCAAAACTGTTTTTAGTATTCATACTAAAAACCTTATCAATAAATCTGCATAAATATTTTTGTTTCAAAAATTAAACATGTCCAGAAATTTCTCCATGCGCTATGTTGAATAACGATTAAAAATCATACGTTAATTCTTATTTTAGATTTTTCTATTCTTAAAAACTCATTCAGGTGAATAGTAGTTGAAAATAATATATATATATATATATATATATATATATATATATATATATATATAACTTTTAAGTTAATGTAGCTAATGTAAATATAAATTTATCTGGCATAAATTATAATTTTGTACCATGAAAAATTGTGTGAATAATATCGTAAATAAAACCTTAAAACTTCCCGTGCCTGAGACTTGTTCAAAATCTGCAATTTCGTAAGAACTTATTTTATAAAATTTGGGAATATATTAAATATGCAAATTTTTGGCACACAAAACGATTTTTTTTTTGGACAGGTGGGCACTTGCCGATTAAGCACTGTCCACTAAAACTGCCCGAAGGTATTGTGGTCATCTTATTATGCGCACCCAGTTCGCGGCCAACCTTACCCCCTATGAAGGGACGGATAGGTTAACATCCATGCCCAAGTCAGCATTCGACCCGGACCCAAGGCGTGATATAATGGTTCTTATACTACTGCACCATCTGGGCGGCTGGCACACAAAATATGTAAGATTGAAATGTTATAAAAGTGGTTAAATATAAATAATTATGAACCATTATTTCATAAATATAGGATTCGAATTTTTGAGTCTTAAGTCTTTAAATAATTCGTATTAAATTCTTGTGTATTTAAAGTAATGAAGTTTAGAGAGTAAATTATTTTTTAGCTAAGTTTTTAATTACTATTTTCTATTTTATATATTTAGAAATTTTTGTTGTGTATGCGACCAAACTTTTGGTAAATCTTTAAGAAGAATCATACATCATTTGTTATCTTAATACGGAATATGATCCGAGAATCAACAAGAACATATAATTTGAGTTTTCAAAATTTTAAGCTATTTGTTTTTCTCTTCCAGACAAAAGTAAATGTATTTTAAGAGTATTCCAAGATTTTTATTTTTATTGCCAATACATTTAATTTTCAAATTTAGCATTTAAAGCACATTTTAATTTTAAAGTAGCTATTTTTATCGCAAAGGGATGATTTTTTTTTATACATAGAAACCATTGTAGAGTTACCTATTCGTTTCGGTGGTATTTAAAATGAAAAGTTATTTATAATTTATGTATGTGTAATTTACAGTGCTCCATTGACAAATTACTTTTTAGGAAGTTATCTGCGACATTACAACATTTAATTATTCATATGAATTTGTTTAACAAGTTTTTTGCATTGTTATAGTAATTAAGTTGCACTAAGAATTAAGCTCTATTATTATTGAAATATCATCCTCATATTATCAGTGATGATCTATTCTTAAAAAGAAAAATACAGTTCTTTTTTAAAAGCTATTTTTTTCTTTTTCTTTTATGTGAAGGCTTATATATTTTCTACTTTCACTAATGAAAACTTAGATAATTATACTTTTGAGAAGTCTTACTGACGTTTTCCCGTATAATTAGTGTTATCTAACTGTAGTTATTTCTAAGATTACCTGGGAAATAATAATATTTCCTAGTGTCTGGCGTAGGTAGCAATTTCCCCACCTATTTTTATTCATTAATCTTATGCTGTTATTTTACACTCCTATTCCCGCTGCCCCCCCCCCCCGAGCACCTCTATTTTGTGTTAGTTAATTAATTGTGGAGTGAAAGAGGCCCTTAAAAGGTGAAGACGTAGAGATGGGGGGGGGGGGTTACTGAATAAAATTACTTCCCGAGAAAATTATTGATTTTTCAGTAATGGAGGGTTGTTTTTTTTTAACTCGACTTTTAGCTTTATTTACTTTTTGAAATCATTTCTTCATCATTAGCATTATAGCGTGAAATATATCATGGATGGATCTCAAAAAATTGGTTCACTTTTTCCCTCTACTGCTGGCCTGTTTAATACCCTATTTTTAAAACTAAGCATTTCACTGACGTGAAATATTTGCAGATTTAACTGATTATTCATTAATTGGTTTGAATGTCAGGTGAAATCCTTTTATTTATAAAACGGATTTGCTATATTTAGTAAAGAAAAAAACTTTAATTTTTATTAGGCGTTTTATAGTGATTCGTCGCATTGCAACATTTCTTGCGTTATTAAACGCGTAAATGGAAATGAAAATTTCAATGAAAAAGTTACATTAAATTTAATTAAGTACACTTTATTAACACTAGGAATCCAAAACTCTTAAAGCAGAAGGTAGAGCAGATTTTGCTTTTTGATTATAAAATATTCACATGAGAAAGGTATGCCCCAGCAAAGTATGCTTAATTTAAGTTGGGCTTTAAGTTGAATTATATAAATAATAGAATCTCTAAAACTGCTTGATGCTAAATGGACAAGTACGTTAGGTTTTAAAATATACCTTAATGTGTTTTTTTTTGTGTATACAAAAAAAAAATTATAGAGGATCCGACAGAAGATATCTTTAGATGCCAACATATAACGATCAATTCATCCCACAAATATCGGAATGCCACTGTAGAACAAAAATAAATTATACATCCATTTAAGCATACTTAATGATGTTTTTGTGAAGTTCCGATTCATTCCTGTTCATATTCATGCCAAATGATTCGCTTATAAAACGCCCGTTATGGATTATACGTCATTTCACATCTTCCCAATCGTCGAAACTTTTCAATGTCAGTCAGGGCCGTACCCAGAAAATAATTTCGGAGGGGGTCCGACATTTCGGGGGGGGGGGGGGGTTCTGACTTATTGAATATCATCAGATTATTACATGAGTATACTCTCACACACATATAAATGTATATATAATGTGAAAATTTCGGGGGGGGGGGGGGGTCCGGACCCATAGAACCACCTAAAGACATTGGGACCACCCCCCTGGGTACGGCCTTGGGTCAGTGATTATTTTCATATTTATGAGAAGCTTTTTCCTGATAAAACGTTAAGAAAAGGGTATAAGGAGGTTGTACCTTTAACCACCTACTTTTAAAAATCGACTGCATTGAAAAGTTTAGAACTCATTTTGTTTGTCTTAACACGAGTGAAAAAGCATTTTCTGAAATTAATTCAATCCGCAATGCTGTGATTAATAATTTACAGAACAATTGAAAGATTACAGGGAAAAAAAAAATTAGCACATCAGACGAGTATGAAATGGACTTTTTAATTCAGTGTCTTCATGAGCATGAATAGTATTATCATAATTGGTGTGCAACGTATATTGCATTAATACTAAATATATACAGTATTTAATATATAGTACACTAAAGGCATTATTTGTTTCACTTTTATGATAAATTTTTTAGTTTAAAATTCAATTATTGTTTTCAGTGTTCTAGAAAAACTTAAAATTATTACCGTGTTTACTCGCGCAATAGTCGCACATAATAGTCTTTCATAATAGTCGCACCCCCGTTTTGAAGCAGAAATAATAGCGAAAATATTTTCCCCGCATAAAAGTCGCAGTCACGTATTTGACTTTCATTCATGTCTATAAAAATAGGACTAAAAGAAAAATGCCTCTTTTTCAACTTTGTTTGAAAGTATTAACAACTTTCTTAGTAAATAGTGAACTGCATATGTGTGTGTTCTTCTAGAAAATCTCCATAAATCTCTATAAAAGAAATGTGGATATCGCCGAAACTTTTTAACCAAATCTTCTAAAATGGTTTAGGAAGTTCGGATCGTGGCTTCGGCGTAAATCCAGCCCCGAATACTCCGGATAATTTCTGTTGGAAGATAAAAGGCAATCTTATTTCGTATGCAGTGTGTATTCATATTATCAAAGGCGTCCTTGTTCTCATTCGTGCGGCCTGCGCCGTGCCGGCACTTTACAACTTGTTTAATTCCACAATTGTAAGAGTATATACGCACACACACTCAGATTCTTGGGCAGCCGTTAGATAGAAAAAATAATAATTCGAGTTAATCTGAGAGCTCATTCAGAAAAAAACCTTTTGTTTATTTTATTTAAAATGTGGAACGCGTGACTCTGTTAAGGGTGATACACTGTAGCAATTTGGGTTTCTTTGGTTCCCAGGATCCACATTCAGTGTTTTTTGAAAAAAAAAAATCAATTAAACTGTATCTTTTTAATATGTTGCATGGAGTGGTAAACGTCATCTTATTCAGGGTGATATCTGTTTCTTTGAAATGCCGCCGCTATGTTCCATATTGCCTAAAGAAGCAAATTACTTCCTCATAGTTTCCTTAAAATGTATTAGTATTTTTTCATTTATTAGTATTATTATTCTCACAATTTCTGTTTCGAATTCCAACTAAACATTTTAAAATGTCGGCAAAAATAAATATCCAAATTACGGAAAGGGTGTATTTATGCATCGCGTCGACTTCTAGGCAGAGTAGAAAAAACTACGTCAAAATACCTATAACTGGATGCTCTATTTTTATTCAAGAGACTTCGCCGTTTTGTCTCCGATGTGGCAGAAGCTTAAAAGACAAAAATCGGTTCAATTTTATTAGTTAAAAATTGATTTGGTTTATTTATTATATATGACTATTCTTTGAAAGAAAAAGAAAGTATACCCTAAAAATCTTGACTAATTCAAAACTAAACAAATTATGCTCACTGACTTTCAGAAAGTTACGTTGTACGATATGCATTACGATGCTTTCGCATAAACCCTCATGCCTTATACATTTTTCAATTTTCGGCGGAAAAAAATTCTTTTACATTGAATCATATCACCAAACTTCCTATAAAGTGGCATATTTAGCGAAAAATAGTATGAGTATGGTTGGTTTTTTTTTTATGTTTTCGGAACATTTTATAGATTTGCCATTTTTGAGTAGTGCAATTTGTAAAGAGATATTCAGATTCTTTTAAAGTCTAATGTACAGTTTAGAACAAAGCGAATCAGTATAAGTCGTTGAGGTTTGCAGTGATTGGAAATCATGTGCATATCACTGTAGTTCTCTTATAGGGTTTTAAAAAAATATCATCAAGGTGTTATAATTATTGAAAACGCAATCTTACGAAGATTAGCGTTATACAGATGACATGTTTTCCATTTGAAGTAGTATCTCTTACGCGGGCACATAAAATATTTCCGTATATTATGCTTTGTGAGAGATGATTGCATGAAATGTAAAATAGTTCTGTTTCGCTGAATATTTTTCATCTCGATTTACAGCACATCTTTTATTTTTATAGAAAGTAGTGTGTCTAGCATTTATTAGCTTCATTCGTAAGAGGTAATGAATTCTAGTACACATAGATTGTTGGAGTTTAATTGCTTGAAGCGAGTTATAACACTTTTTATTCATTTTATATTCGCTGAATTTATTAATGTTCGTGTAAAAGCGATATTTGTGTTGGAAATTGTTTAAAGTACGATACACTTGACATGGTTCGTCTTTCTCTCACGATAAATATACCCGTTAGTCATGTCTTAAAAAAATTTAACACTCAGTTTATTTTTTTTCTACTCAATCTTTCCTCAGTTTCCCTTTTTTATACTCTTCTATTTATTGATACAATTCCGTTCGGTTATTTATCAGCCATGTTTATCAAATTTACGCTTGAATGTGTTTAATTGTTTAGCATTTCTATTTTAATCTCGTAAAATAAAGAAAAGGAGTGCTCTTTAATGAGGTCTAGTTTACTACGGGCCTGTTTCTTTCAGTGGGAAACTCATCGAAAGGCAATGACCTGTTACAACTCCTTCCATGAAAAAAATATAAACAAAAGTTTAACAAAAGAGCGCAGAACTAAGAAAGTAACAAAACTGGCAAACAAGTCGCGAAAAAGCTACAAGCCTTTTCACTGAAGGTGAGAAAAGAAGGATGACCATCGTTTGACCTAAAACTCATAAAGATGACCTTTAACGTATGTAGCGAAGTAACTTTTGTGCATATTTTCCGGCTTATTATTGAGAGAAAGAACGTAGATGTTCATTAAGAACACGAAGCATTATGATCGTTGGAATACTCTCTGAACATCTTTTTTTTTAGGCGTTCTTAGTTTTCTCTGAAAGTTGTTGTTTTAACCTTTAAATGCCCTCAATTTGCAAATTTGATACCGGACATCCACTGCCCGATTAGAGTAAAATGCAAAGTTCTTATATCGGTTTTCATTTAAAATATAGTTTTTAAAAATAAATGATTTTATGTCGTGAATATGAATAATAAAAATTTCACATATTTCCTTCAAACTGCTGCTTTCGAAAACTTAATAAGTTATTCACAAAACAGACGTAGGAAATTGAGCTTACGCTCGTGGATCTGCAGCGAACTTGTTTAAAATTCAGGCTTTCAAGGATTAAGAAATCTTGCTACTTTTGAATAACTTTTAAAGAATCCAATTATAGGGGAGACCGGGGCACGATTTCCAGCTCGCTTTAGTTTTGAAATGAGACGATAAATGACAACAGGGGGACAAGTTAGCTGAAGTGGCAGCACAGCACACATCATCTACGAAACTTTTAGCTCGGTAGCTGCTATCACATCGTCGGAAGAGCTGTTTCCTTAATTTTTTCAACTGTGAGTAAACTCTCTTTCGGGTCTTTATACTAAACTTATAAAATAAACGTACTATTATTAAACTTACTGCTCTGGAACTTCATGCATTTAAAAAGGAATTTCTCTTTTCACGCAACTAATGCTTTTGTTTTGCAACTATCATACTCCGCTAATCGTCGAGGTAGTGTCAAAGTTCCAATATAGTGACAGCGCAGGTTTTCCAACAGTATACGAGGCATTATTTTTTGCTTGTTTTTACTTTGACTCAGTCATTGGTGAATTTAATAGGAAAAAAGTGCTTTCGTAAGCTTGTTCAGTGATATTTTTTTTTTGTAAAATCATTAAGTGGCATTTCTTTTATATATCCAATTACCTTTTGTTTTACTTTCTCTATTACTCTACTTTTATCTTACTGTGCTGCAGTTTATCATATATTTTTAATTAATTTTAGTTTTAATTTCCCTATTCTATGCCATTTTTTAAATCTTTGCCACCACACTTACCTACTTTTATTGTGCTGTTTTAGTTTACTATTAAAAAAAAAGACTATTAAGTAACAGGCAATATTTATTACCTGCGTTTTACCGTTTAAAATATAGTTGGGAAAACTTGCCCCGCATACGGGGCACATTTTCCAACTTCAGTTGATCAGACTCACCCATTTGCTGTTAAAAACTATATTTACATCTTTAAAAATAATTGTGATAGTTTTTAGAGAAAGGTACAGGCAATGGAATGATATCTTGCTTACTTCAAAATAGATTTTTAAAAAATACAAAAGATTAAATTTTAAAAAGTTGGAAATCGAGCCCCTGTCTTCCCTAATAGATTTGAAAAACATAGAATGTCTCTTTATAAGTTGTACTACCTACGATTGCAAACACTGCTTTATCAATTTACAAGAGGTGAATAATTTTTGAACATACGGAATTTTGAAATATTTTCTTTAATGGATAACGTTTAGGCTAATGTTTGAATGCTATTTTTGTGCTTAATTTTTTTTTTCAGAAAGTTGCATGAAACACGTGGTTTTACTGTTAGTGTTAGTGCATAATGCATTTGGTGAAGAAGTTTTATTATTTTTTTTCAAGTGTTTAACATTAATGATTAGTTTTAAAACTGTTCAAAAGCCTAGTGATACCTACTAATTTTAAAGGTACAGCCATAAAAATATCGTGAAATATTGAGTAAACTACTAGATTCCCATTGAAAAATTTTCCCAAATTTCATAAAATCGTCCTACGAATCATATAATTTATTCAAAGTATGAACAAAACTTTTTTTAAGTCGTCTACTGCATTTTAAAATCCATAAAATTCTTCTTAAAGCCCAGAATAATGCTTACTATCACTCGACTTGTGATTCGGGGTAATTTCGAATAATGTTCTAAGTACTTAATCCAAAGGAGAAACATTAGTGAGTTTCTAATGCAATTTTAAACTTGTTGCATCAAAAGAACTGCGATTTCCATTGGGATTTGAGAATGATGAACTCAGAATAAGCTCCTTGGCAATTTAAAACAAGAGATTTAAAAATGACATCAAGGGAACTTGTAATATATGAAAACAGTGAACTCAGAATATTTTACCTTATCTCAAGCTATTATCAGAAAATCGAAGTATTAAAGATACTTTTCTGCAAAAATATTTATCCGAAAGCATAAGGTATGTTGAAGGCAATTTTTTGGAAAGGGATAAAACAGTCTGAATACAGTAAAGTTGTTTTTAAAATACTTATTTCCAAACATTTATACCTGTAAGCAAGTGAGCCCTATTTAGCCCTCTCTGTCTTCGAAATTATTTTCTAGAAACAAACGGAAAGGAAATTAAATTTCTGTTTCGTACGATTGCTCAAGTTGTGCATCACACTAGAGCATAAGAATGATAATGGACGTCACGCCGGCATTAAGCAAAAGCAAAAATAACATCCACAAAACGTCTCAGACCTGCTGAAAATAAATTGTAAATCAAATTGAAGCCAGAAATCATCGATTATAAAACAGTTAACACCATCTTGTTTGAGCATACACTTAACGAACAGTTAACCTGTTCTCTGTCTTCCTTGCAAAATTCGACAGATCCTTTTCCTAAGCCCATCGTTGCTTCCGATTGCGCAAGCACAACTCTGTGCTACACAGAGGTATTTAAAGACTCATGCCGGCGAGGACTCCAGGAAGGGAATCTCTGCCGCTGCCTTTTTGTGACAAAGAAAAGCAAGAAGCCAAGTAAATAAGAGGTGTTTTCTTTAATCTCTGCTAGTATAATCAGATGTTGTGAAGGGAGAGGGAAGCTAAATGGAATCATTGAGCAAAGGCATCTAATACTCCAGAAAATCCCTCTGAAAATATTGGTAATGTTGTCTACTGTATCTAAATTCACCCTAGCATTCTATTCAAGTGATGTACGTATAAATCGTACAAGGAAGGGAAGATAATTTTCTGATTTTTCACATTCTAAACATCCAAAATCTGAGCGGGTAAGATTGACATTCAGAAGCTCTTACAGCCTCCGTGATCTTTTAAATGAATTTGCATGAGACTATAGAGCGTAAAATGATTATATATTTACTAAAAATTGTCGGCTTCTTTCATTCTGATCAATCATATGAGGAAGAATAAAGATAAATAAAAATGTCGGTAATCGCCATTTTTCCCGGGTACGTTCCTCTTAACTGTTCGTCGAGTGAGTAAACTCGTCGCTTTTCCAATGACCCCCAGACCGGAACTATGGATTCGTCTTTCCTTCAAGCAGGAAGATTTCCTCCTTTTTCCAGACATTTTTCTGACTCGATGAGCAGGCAGTTCCCTCAGCATGTCTGAATGCTTGACAGTCAACAGACATTGCCAGTCATAGGAAAATGCTCTCTTGAATTTCAATGTCTTTTCCCCTATTTTTCTTTTCTTCCTCCATCATACGGACTACAGTAAGTCCTTGACATAAGAAATTTGTTCCGTTCCAAAAGTGTGATCGTGATTTTTTTCTCTTTTTTTTTTTTATAAGAATCAAGTATTAAAGTAAAAACTAAATGCAAACAAACCCAGTTAAATGTTCCCTGTTTTACAATCTCTCATATTTACAAATGTTTCATTCAATAAATCTATTAAACTTTGAAACTAACCGTAGAAGTCCGATATAACGCGTGTTCATGGAAAAACTAGCTGACTAGAAGCCCGATGTTGCTCGGGTGAATTAGATGTTAGAATATAACTTACCTACAAAAATTGTTTGCTGGTTTCCGCTAGTTTGGTCTTGCTACTCTAGTGAGTTAATCAGCTAGTCCCGTTTTTAATGCGGGAATGAAAAGACTTATTTTCGAATTAATTTATGTTTGTCACTTAAACATAGGCCATCTTTTTTTCTCCAACTGCCCCCCGTCCTACATGCATTCGTATGAAACTGGTTTCAACCTGTAAATCATCGGTTCCCAAACTACGGTTTGTTGTTGTACGGTACAACTTGCGAACCTCCAGGGGTTCCCAAGTTGTGTAAAGGGGAGCTCGCAAAAGTAATGTACTAGTATACAATGACTACCAAAGGAGTTCGTCAAATTCTTTCGGATTTTAGAAGACGTTTGCAAGGGAGAAAAAGGTTGGGAACCACTACACTAAGCCATTCCCTGGTTTAAAAACACTTTCCTCCGATTGCTATGGAAACACTTGAGTGCAGTTAATAGAAGTAGCGAAACTTTTCTTAGTGAGTTAAGTTATAGTTTTTTAAAATAGTTCAATTGTTGTGATCCAATTTCTTTTTAATGGCGAGGAAAATGCTCACTACGTATGATCATCAGTTATTTTAAACAATACCTAAAGAAATAAATTAACATCGGAATTATAGATAGAAATTCATTTTTAAAATATCGCAATTTTCTGGCGACAACCTAAAAAACCATGGGTGGGGAAAAGGTAGGTTGGTGAAATAGACCTCATTTAAAAAAGCATTTCAGAGAATGCCTTTTCAAAATGTTCTCTGAACTTTCCATGATAAAAAGATTTAGTTGACAAACGAATATTATTCTTAATAAAACATATAAAAAAGCCAAAAGAAAGACAAAACATAAAATAAGTATAAAAAATAATGACCGTCTTCTTTTCAGCAAAAGCTGTCACTTATGCTATTTTGTCAGTATGCCGAATTTGGTCGAGCAACGACGAGTGAGGCATCCATAATGGTTCACAAACTGACAGATATCAAAGATCTTTTAAATAGATAGATATCAAAGAAGGATAATATACTTGAACCCTCCTTCTAGATTCTTACAATACAACCTTACCAAGCTATATCGAAATGTAACAATAGAAGAGGTATAAAATTGGATGTGAAAGCGAAAAAGATTCACTCACAAATTAATTATAATATCATTTTATTTATTTATTTTTAGTGCATCTAACCAATTTCGAATTTACACATTTCTGCGTCTAAAGCAAAATAAGACAATTCTACAACCTGTACCCTTACTAAAACCTGAATGATATTTATTTTGCTACATTTATTTTTATAATTTTATTTTATTTTTAGGAAATAAGTTTTTTAATTTACTATATGTGCACAAAAAAATGTAATATTTCGCACACAGAAGAGCAAAAATGTTCTATAGCTTTTCATTGGGCATATTTTTTTTACAGTCTTTTTCCTTGTACGATATAATGTCAACATAATGGTTAATATCGATCCATTATTGTAACAACTCCTATATGTCAAAAATTTAGAAATACATTGCTTAACTTCTTATCATGCATCAATGTAAACTTTAAAATGAACATGTTTAAAGGGCCCTTTCAAAATAATGCATAATAAATCTATAAATTTTAATCTTATTTGTTCTGTGGTATACTTCCTCTCATCCTGACTGCTGAGCATTATATAATATACTGTAGTCTACGATGTTTTTATGGCTATGGGAGAACCCGCCTTTAGTTTAAATTAGAATTGTACTGCGAAACTGTTCCTTTCATGCTTTGTACTGTATCAACTTTCAAGAGCAAAACGGTTTACTTAAAAATGTAATAGAGATTTTTTTAATTTAATTTTTTATTTTGTTAGAAGAACACTTGGAAGACGTCATATCCGAATGCGTGGGCATTTCAAGCAAAGTCATTTCGTACCTATTGTACATTTTGACAGACTTGAAAAATAATCCTTGTCACATAACTTGGCAGGAAATCGAATATAGCGACAATATTGCGAAAGAGAGATTTATGGGACGTTAAGAAAAGAATGCGTATAGATATTTACAAATAAAACATCCAGGATATCGAAATTTCAACCATTGTTTCGCAAATTTAATTTATATTCGATTTTTTTTTTTTTTTGAGTGAAAGAAAGAAAGCAAAAGAATTAATTTCTCAAAACTCAATTTCTTTTTTGTCATTGCTTCTAAAGAACGAGTTTCTTACTATAAATTTATTTATTGTAGAATTCAATTAATGTTTTTTTTTTTTTTTTTTTTTTTTTTTTTTTTTTTTTACAACCGCAATAAAAAGCTAATAGAGAAAAGTTTAATAATAGAAACAGAAAAAGGAAGCTGAAATCACCATTTCCATTTGTATAATAGATATCTTTTGATAAGAAAAATGTATTTTTCTTTTTAAAATGGCCATTTTTATTCAAATTTCAAATACTCATGTAAAAATGAAAAAGAAGCAATTGTCAAAAAATATAAATATCATTATTGAATAAGAAAATTAACTCCCTCAAAACTTTCTTTTTTTAAAACTCTTCTCGATTTATCAGAAATTCGAATCGTTATTATAGTAAAAAGAAATAAAAAGAAAAGCAAAATTTACTGTAGTAACACTTTTGAAAATATTAATCTTTACTCATGATAACAGCATCTGAGCACTTTAGTGCCCCAAAAATTTGTATAGAAGTCTGTTGAACAACCTTCAATACTGCGAAATATTTGAGAGACCTTCTGCGAAAATAAGTTCTGCTATTACATATTCTAAATTTCTTCTTGAAATATCTGAAACATTGGAAATCGCAGAAAAACATCTCACAAATTTATTTACATTCCATAAAATACAGAAATATCTCAAAATTATATTTACATAGCATAAGATACAGAAAATTTTCGAATATTTTAAGAAATGATTTACAAGTTTTCTGAGCAATAAAACATGCGAAATTCTTGCTTCCCGATTTCGACACTTTTATGCAATGGTTATTTTAGTCTGACGTCAGTCCGTGATGCGTGAAAATATACAGCACATTCATCGGAAATGAGGAACTTTATGGCCAAAGGAGTAAAACAATTATGTGCATGCTCCGTGGCAGTTATTGCCACTCTTCTTACGGGACATAAAAATAATTCAGAGGGTAAATTATTTGTTTCCTTTGTTTATCCCTCTAAATTCTGACATTCCGTGAAATATTTTCTTTTTTTTTTTAAACGTACTCTATTTAACTTACACGTGTACATCTTGTATGTCAGGGTCAAACTTGTGATAAATTTTTCGCCAGTATCTCCATCTCCAATTAATTTGAAATTTTGCAGACATATCAAGAATCAATGACAGTACAACATTACTGAAAATGAATTGTATATAGTACAAAAGGACTTCCATGAACTGTAGTCTGCGGACGTAAAAATGTTTTTTAGAGACCTCCTGTATTAATCTCTATTTATTTCTTACACAAAAGAGAATCATCTTCTGAATATTGCCACTTGGAAGTTCTACTATAATGATCAATATAAAGTCAGATTTCCAAATTTCAACTGTGCTGAAAATTTGTATACTAACGTATTTTAGCTAGCAATGCAATGTTATGCTATAGATATATTTTTCTACCAGTTTTAAGCCTTATTTTAGCCCTGCATGATAATTTCACAGCTTGCCATATGAGGTAAAGCTGGTAACATGCTGATATGTGATTCCGATGACTAATCTTTATGAAATTTTAATAACAGCGTTTATTTATTCGTTTTTTGCACATGCAACTCATTTATGATAAATTTTTGCCGAATAAGAAGCTTTCTTAGCAATGCAGTTCAATATTCACTCAGATGAAACTAATTCATAATGGAAGGACTGGTTCCAGATATTTGATCGCCTGTAGGCAGTTATCGTTTGGGCACACCTATTCCGTGAATTTTAAAAAAAAAAAAATGTAGAACGAAAATAAAATTTTCATTATGCAATAAAAGAAGACAAACATATATGCAAAAATCACCTGATCATTTTACAAGAAATAAGTTAGGCGAGGTTCATTGTGCAAAACTGAACTATTAGATCATGCATATCATTCTCATGCATATCAGCAATTTGGTTACTATGTTCCTAATATAAGGATAACTGAAGTCTTGGTAAACAAATAGAGAAACTGCTCAGATTACAAAAGAACTATAAGCTTTCAGTAATGCAACGCAAAAGTATTACATAATCAGAATAAAAACAATGCCATCAGAATGAAAATATATTTCGTCTTCCCTTATTTTGTGTGTGGTAGGCACCTTGCACATATGGGAAACCCAGTTATGCATCATGCAATAAGCATACCATAAAATCTGTAGGATTCCTCCATTGTACAGTATTGTTATATGCTTGTTTTGCTCTTTCTACTTACTGTTCGATTCAAGTAATTTTTTTACTAGGGAAAAAAAACTTCCTGCATTTATCTTGCGAGACTTCTGTCTTAAAAGAACTGGCGACATCAACAACTAGATTCAAAAACAGTAAGCTTTGAAATTTGATATTGTAAACAATTTTTTTTATCTTAGTACACTACATATTTCTCTGCTAATTTTCAACGCGGATAAAAAAACACACAACTGAATACTTTTTAAAGTTTCTATTATTTAATTACAAATATTCGAATAGTTTTTAGCGTGAATTATTTTTCTCGGGTGCTGGAAGCGAGAATCTTTCAGCACTCCCTTTTTATAGTTCCTTTACGAACCATGAACAGAAGAGGATAATAAAAGAAAAGTCAAAACGAGGTACACAAACAGATGTAACTTTTCATATAAGAGCACACACATTTGTAACTTCTTAATAGACAAAAACGAGCTAAGTTTTGAATTTATGTCAGCTTTAAAAGTAGCATTTTTTAATGCGACTTGTGTTCTTGTTCACTCTTGTTATTTTGCATGTAATACTAATTTAATGAGGTGGCTGTAACTCCCCCTATACACTTATAAACAACAAAAGATAACTGTTGACCACTTATTATTTGAAGAGACGGTGGTTTTAACGTCCCACATGTTAACATGGATTGCGCTCGCTTACAATCTGATATTAAATAAAACACAGCACATCCTGGAATATAATTTTTAAAGCCCAAAGGACAAGAAAATGTAACCTTGTCCATAAACACGATTCTAAAAATAGGCTTACTTATTTTTGGAGGGGACGGGGGGGGTGTCCCAATCTGAACCATGATTTTGTGCACTCCAACCCTAAACATATATATTTGACATTATTTTAAAAAGTAAAATTTAAAGTCTTACCTGTTTACTGAAACATTAAGCCTTGTAAGCAGGCCAGTGTTGACCCTCGTGATTAAGTCAGAATGCCACACGGCTGTCGACTTTGTCGGCTAAGCCAACCTTAAAGCCTTTCGCGATACCTGCGACGTTTATTTATAAACTTTAAAAAATGTTTTTTTTTTACCATGCTTATGTTGAACAGCTTATAGGTACAGACTTATCCCTCACAAAGGTGCTGGGTTTCAAAGGTCCCTTTGTTATGATAGGGCTAGGCACAGCCTGTTAATGGTGTCCATAAAGTTTCTTTGGCAGGATCTGGGAAAGAGTAGTGATCGGTGAGCACATCGGAAGCAAGACTATGACAGGTCTCCTAATTTCAAACCAATTCCAGATGAGAGACCTAATAACTGAATTGCCACTTCCAGGGGGTACTGTTTGAACATGGAGTGCATTAGAACCACGGCAGGTTTTACGTGCACCAGCTCCCTTGAGCGTTTTCGGTCCCATAGCAGACGGAGCCACTAACAGGACTTTATTTATTTACTTGTATTTCTCACTAGGCATGACTTTTTAGAATGTTTTTTTTAATTACACTATAAAATTTACAAAAAGGAAGGTCATAATTAGTTTTAACAATCAACAGATAGATACTCTACGAGATCTCCGAGCGGATACTCTGCACTGCGCTTAGTGACGTCATCGCGGATATTGCAGAAACGGAGCGGCCAGTATTAGCCAGTATGATTATGAATCCACCTAAAGAGAACCCACCCAGTCATTCTCAAACTCCGGACATTATCCCTGACAGCACTAAAAGAACAGGACTGTCCAAGCTAATCTTAGATATATGGTAAGCCTGTCCTCTAAACCCCGTCATCAGCTATTCTAGTGCACAATTAACTGTGGGATCATTGAATCACCTGATCCAATTTGCAGTCCATTTTTTTTTAAACAAGTGGCCATTAAAAACCTTATTCACAATAATGAGTTGACGAACTGGCCCCGTACTTCTCTTTGACAAACACGTATTTAGAGCAATTTCAAAGCAGGTTCCATTCGAGAAAAATAACTCTGTGATTATTCTAATAACAAGCTTTAGTAGTTGAAAAATTCATGAGAAGGAAGAGCTGAAGAGACGCATAAGCCTCCTTGACTCTGATCACAATTATTCTAAATTGACCAGAAACTATATTAATGACAATACTTAGTCCTCAGCTTATTTTTTTTTAAGTGTGCCCCATCTAAAGCAGTATCTTACTCGGTTGTTTATATCCGGGAGAAACAAAATCTACATCCGTTTGTTGAATGGAACAGAGGTGGTCGCCTATGTGGAGTGTCCTACGTATAATTTCATCTTGGATCGTTCAAAATAAGGTAAAAAAAAGTTTTGAGATAGGATAAAAAAGAAACCAAGAGGAGGAGGAGGGATAAATGCTGCAGATGAGAAGGTAAAGGCACCGACCAACACAAACCGTCTCGCTTTGGTAGTTGGTTTCCGGTTCAGGTTGATCCGTCATGTGAGCCGTTTTCTTTTCTATGGATCAAGAGACCGACCAAAACTGCCAGTTTCATCTTTCAGCGGTCAGTAGGATTCTTTCGAGGACTAATTTGAAGGAAGTAATTGTTAGGAAAAAAGAAACTTTGCTCTTGAAGAAAGTTAACCGTTGTTATAAAACAGCAGTTTAAAAACTTTTCCGATTCGTAGGAACTTTAACAGTTTATTATCTTCTTCAGTGAAATCTTTCACCTTGAGAAAAGAACATGCAAAGAGTCAACTTGCTAACATTTAAAAATCACTCATATTTTAAGAGTCCAAGAAAAAGGAAATATTAATCACAAAATTACAAACTTCAATATGAATAATTTTGATATTAAATTTGTGGGATGGGGCTCGAAGAAACAACCGTGAAATGGATAACTAAGTATATCCTTGATGTGTACAGGAGTAGCGGAAAGGAGAGGGGTGACACACTTTCACACTTAACTTTATGTATCAACTTACATTTTAAAATCCTTATTTATAAACATGAACAAAAAGTTTGTCTCTAATCTTGAACTTGCTATGAGTTATAAATATGTCATGCTTTTATTCCAATTAGAACTAATTTAAAATTTTATTTTGCATAAATATTTGGTTATATTTGCACACCTGTTCACTCTCTTGGAATTCGATTTTTTAAAAAAAATCCTTTCCGATCGAGCACCTAGAAGTTGAAAGAAACATACATGCCAGTTTTCAAGTTTCTGGGTTTTGAAGTTTTTGAGGTCTGATGATGAGTCAGTGGTATTTTGATTACATATGTATAGATAAGAAAGTTACGTAATTAAAAACTTTCTTATGTATAGTGCTAAAAAACGAAAGAACACTTTTTGCTTAAGAAAAATTTCAGAAAATAATTTTATAATTTAAATTATACGACAGTGCTATAATTAGAATGAAGTTAATTATTACTATATTAGAATTAGTTTGGTATGAAAAACAACAAGCTTTATAAACCAGAATGTTAGGACTTCATCCTTTCCAAGTAATGCCATAAATCCCCAGATATGTATACATTAAATGTACAAGTTGTCTTCGATACAAGACATCATGTTCAGTTAAGTCTATATATGGACTGCAAATGTAATGGTAAGCTATGGCAGGAACTGAGATTGAGGGGCTCGCGTGTTAAGCAGTCGCTTGTTAAGCACTAACCCGTATTGTAAGATATGCTGTAAGTTATTTAAATAGACATCATTCTACAATAATAGTATGGTATTCTGGAAGCGATTACATCTGAACAAGAATAAGAAAATAACTAATTCGTCTTGTACTGTCCATTATTTTTATTGTTCTCACTCAGACCGGATATTTCAAAACGATCTTTTCAAGAAAGGAAATATTCTTATACTAATTTAGTAAAATGTTGCAAGTGCAGTATGTTACGAGCAAGTAAAGACTTCGGCATTCGCACGATTTTTTTTTTCAGTTTCAGAAGTCGAGTAAATCTTCTTTTAAAATACTAGTAGACTGGCCTTCTAAACAGTCATTTTTACCGGTATTAAATTAAGCTTACGAGCATTTCCCGACATGATTTACCAAGCACATATTACACTGATCCTGTTGTATTAAGAAATGGATGGAAAAAGCTGGAGAAAATTTGGACAAGATAAGCGAACGCTTATGTTTATGGTGATCTTATCGTAATACCATCCGTTTCTTTAGTACAGTAAAACCTCGCTTATACGACATAATTGCTACCGAACCTGCTTCGGATAATCGAAATTTCCGGAACTAGAGAAGTCCTTCAATAATAATCTAGTTTAATATGTATCATCGTCATCGAAATGCTATATTATGACTATTAAAACATCTAAATAAATATTTAAATTCTAATTAAAGACGAAAATTTATTTCAAAGCAAAAACTTAAATGATTCAAACGGAATCTTCATCTTTCATAAATTGGCCATCCTTTGTCGTGCAGTGACGTTTTATAGACGATGGAAAAAGTTTTGGATCCCACTGCAAGTATTCTTTCAAATTTTTGAGAACAAAAGCATTAGTCGAAATACTTTCGTTTCCCATGTTATCTATTAAATTTGCCTTAAGTAAATCTTATCAATATGGTAAATTCTGTTTTTCGTTCTAAAAATTAAATTGCGCGAGGGAGCAAGCAGGAGGTCAGAATCTGACCAAATAATTAAAACAATAATAATTGCTCCTAATAGGATTTGATTTTGAGAAATATTTTCTGGCTACTTTGTTTTTGGAAACCATGTGGTATCATGTGGAAAACCATGTGGTATCACGCCATGAATATCTATCGTTGAAAAACGAATACATTTTTGTTAACTGACCGTACCAAAATAAAGTTAAAAGTTTTTAATGTTTTACTGTATGTATAGGTTCAAAATTAAAGTACATCAATTTACTTATGGATTTTTTCTAAAATACCAGTTTTTTGTTTGTTACTTATTAGATGCGACTGATGTAAAACTTTTCTAACCTTCAAAATACCAGCTTGATTCCAACTGACCAGAGAATCAGTCATAAATTCAGTAATCGATGACTTGTACGTTTATGAATCTCAGATTATTAAACTTACATATATTAATTTTTATATAGTAATGAAACAAAATTACTTGATTAGCTGTGACAGCTATGAACAGCTGTGATAGTGAAAAACAACTGTAAAACCAGCATGGCATGGAATGACTCTTACTGCTGATAAGTATCACCATTAAAAGTACTTAACAGAAAAAAAAAATTCCGTTTCTTAACACTAAATTGGTGAAAATTATGCGTGCAACATTATGACGTAATTTACATAATTATAGCTAATTACCTTACTTGAACCAGAAGAAATGATTTCCGGATTACTGTGTTAGGAGAAATCAAATTCATTACTAACTTTGACTAAATCAGATTTAAATGGGGGATTGTGCTTTCTAAAGCCAGATGAAAATGCTAAAAGAGAATTGGGTCGCTGAACCGACTTAGTCACCTTCAACAAGTACAGGATTTATTTTTCTTTTTGTCGCCTTTGACGAATTTCAGACAGTGTGGCCGGAAAGGTTTAAAAAAAAAAAAAAAAACATAAGAAAGGAAGAAAGAAGGAAGGGAAAAAACCCCATCTATAAATGTAAATTAATATTGCTTATCTCCTCATGTGTGAAAGAGATGTATGCTTTATTAATATTATTATTAGTCATCAAATTAGATATATAGATGATAATTAGATAATAAAGATAATAGAATATAATTAGATATATAGATTGTTTATTTACTTCATGTTAAACGTAAAGGTAAGTTTAGTATATGAGACATCCACAAAATGTGACATAAAAGAAAATTAGGTCATTCAACTCGGCAGAAAAACACGGCGTGTGAAAGCCTTTTTAGAGATGAAGGTTAGACTTCAATTAAACAGATATGAATAATGACAAAGGGATAGTTGTCTGACCGGTCACGCGTATGGCTATATAAGGGATTGGATTAATGTTCATGGGATGATGAAAAATGTACTTTTTTTTTTCAAAATACACCACAAAACTTCCTGAAAGTCTAGAAGAATGGGTCTTACATCTTAAGACATCTTTTAGAAAGATTCTTCACGTGTAGTTAGAAAAAAGTTGATTCTGGCACATAAATACAAATAAACTAATAATGCTATCCACTAAAAATTGTTGGCTGTCTCTTTACAAGCTGTACTGTACGCTGTAATGAAGGATAAAAATATAGGCTAGGCTTCAGACTCCCCAAAACTGATTTTGTACAAATATCCGAAGCTGCTCTCTTGTAGAGAGATTATTTTAAGTTTCCAGAGCTTTACACAATGAAGATACAAAATATGTAAATGAAAAATTAGTTTGAAACTTACGAGGAAAAAAGTTTTAAATTTATCGGTTTCCATCACATATTACCAAAAATAACAACTATAAATTAAGAAGTAGTACCTGAAAGTTTCTATATTAGTTGCCGTTAAAAGATAAATGTTTCATCTAAATCATCCAAATACATAAATTATGCATCACTTTCCAACACAAATGTTTTATGCACAAGAAAATCACGCAAAATTATAAAATTAGATATAAATATAAAAAGCTAAAGTCTGGTCGTTCTTTTTTTTAAATTTTGATGCAAACCTAAAAGGTAATTTTACTTAAATACATCATTGAGATAAAATGCACAAAATACTATATGCGCGCATGCGTCTTTCTCGGACATTTTGCCTCCCCCCCTATAAAAAAATCTTAGCGGCGCCCATGAGTCACTAAAGCATTTAATTAAATTACTTCCCATACAACACAATTTTCCTGAATTGTATGTGTATAATCTTAAAAAGGCTGTACACACCAGTTTCAAAAGGGAACATGAAATGATAAGTTTTAATAGCACCTTTAAATTTCTACTCAATCCAAGCGTGGAGTGGAAATACAAATAGACAGACAAACCAAATCATTCTTTTAAAAAAATATTAATTGAAATGTACAAGTGAAATGGATGCTTTTTCAATAAATGCTTTTAAAAACTACCTCAATCACTGTTTTTTTTCCGTAGACTGAACTGCGTTCGAGTCATTACATGCTGCTTCTATATAAGAATTACCTGCTAGAACTCACGCTCGTATAAACCTAAATACAGTAAAATCTCGACTATCCGGCCTAGTTGAAAAAATGATAAATGTTGTTAGCGGCCGTGTGCTACGTGCCCTATACTCAAATTTTGCACATTCAATACACGTAGTCACTAAAATGTGAATTCCTCGCATGAAATAAGTATTTTCATGAATGCAAAATCCGAGTAGACCTGGGTTTTGCTTATTTTGAAACTGTATGTACTGTATATAGAAAATCTACTTAATTAAAGTATGTGCGCGTCTGTCTGTTAAAAGTAGCATAAAATTTCGGCCGCTAGTTTACCTTAAAATGTGCACTATTTGTTTTTAATATAGGAGGGAGAAAAGGGCAGAAAGTGAGTAAATATTTATAGACCTCCGGCTTATCCGGCCTACCCTTCCGCCACATTAGGCCGGATAGTCGGGAATTTACTGTAATTAATGATTACCGGGAGTACACTGTCATAAACCTAAATAATATGTACCAATTTGTTCGGAAATAAGTAATGTCGTTGAAACGATCTTCAATTACTTTAGAAAGGAGTACTAACATTTTATATGCCTCCGTTGACAGAACTTTACAGATCACGTACGCCATTATCAGTGGAGAGCATTAGTCAGAGTAAATACCAACAACATGTACAAATTTCGTGTGAATTACGTAAGCTTTAAGACAGATAATCTGAAACCATAAACACTTTCAAACTGCAAAGAATATCTTTTGGTCCCTTACTTGTCTTAAAACAGGAGCCATTTAAATCTACGTCCCATAGTGTGGACAAATTTGTGCAAGAGATTACTTCTACACCTTAAATCGCATCAAGCCGTCACGCTGTGCAAAATTATGATCCGATCTTCTGACAAAACAGGATCATTCAATAAATCCTCTGGTTCTATTTCAAGGAACACTGACCTTTATTTTTTATTTAATTGGTTCTTCTTCAGTCTGGACTTGAAGAGGGTGCGTCATCTACCAGTTTAAATATAAGGTCTGTTGAAAAATCGGGTCATTCAACTGCGAAGACATTAACCAGCCTCGTTTATACCCTGATCACGGCTCACTTTGTTAGTTGGCTTTTCTCTGGACACATAGAATATCTTAATGTAGTTAAAATTTAATCACTATGTAATTTTTCTTAAAAGAAAACTCCCTTCCGCTTTTGAGCTATTTCGGAAATGCTTCCACAAATTTCTTTTAAAAAAAGATTAAAATTATTTATCAACATTACGAGAACAATGCTTTTCCGTGAGTGATTTACCCACCACTGACAGTAATTCACACATTGTCAGGTGATGCAAAACATTAAAAGCACAATAGTATCATTTCACTTTTTTATGCGTTAACCATGTGAATCTTAAATTAAAATCGAAGCTAAATAACTTAAATAATTAAATTCGAAGCTTTTAGAGTAAAACTAAGTATAGCAGTTGTATCTAAGTATTTAATTCTTAAATCTGTGTGTTTTCATTTCACTGTGTTATGAAATATATTTTAAATGTATTTCATAACACAGTTTTATAAAAAGTTTTATTAAAAGGGGGGAGTTTTCTTCCCCCCTTTTTCCCTTAATCTTTTCCCTTTTTTGTTCGTTTGATTAAATTTTCAACACCTTACTAAGCCAGTAATGGTACTCGAGCTGCAATATCGTATACAAGTGGTACTACATATACAGAAAGCTTGAAAAGCACTGGCTCTAGAAGTTGCCTGCAGTATGATGTAATTCTAATACCAGTTACACAAGACTATTTAGATCGAATTTCAATACTCAAAAAATTCTTTACCGCGTGACACTGACTGTCCTTCGGAGGCCGACATTCTTCTGACTTCTTTCAATTTTATAGCTGAGACAATAAAAAAAGATGACTATTGCTTAAATACAATGCGGGGTTATTGTGATGTGTTTTACAAACACTTAGCTGCTATCAAAAACTTTCATTAAAAAAAAATTGTGTCGAAGAATAACACAATTTTTTTTCAAAACAATAGATTATTTTTGTAAGAAAGGCAGAAGCACACTTTAAGCCCCTATGAACTCTTTAATGTAGAGAAAAGGGCACCACACAATGAATTCTTTGTTAAATGAAATATTAGAATTTTAACTTTCCTTTTAGTCTTTTAAGGAAACGGAAGACCATAAAAGTCGAAAAATTTTGCCTTTTATCATCTAACATAGGACAGACAGAAGCACAGATCTAATATAGGTACACCTGCGTCTATTGTTAGAAAACACACTACAGAATGATTCTTGCACAAAACTTCTTCCTCTTCCCATAGAACTTCTTTTTTCCCAATATCAAATCATCATAATACCATATTCTTTGATAAATAATTAATAAATAAATCATCTTTCGCAAGTGCCCCAGCGGAGCATTCAAAAGACCCCCCTGAAAAGCAACATTGGTGGAAGAAGGTAAGTCTTTCTTCTTTAAAGGGCGAGAATGAACAGGTTAAACGTGAGTTCAGCATTAAAAATAAACTGGTAAGGGATAAAGAGAAAGAGTGACACACATCCCTGGAATTATGTTTTGTAGTACTTACCGCCAGGGACTAATTTCCTGCAGGGCATTCAGGACAAACGTCCGGGCCCCCAACAAAAAGGGGGGAGGGCCAAATTATCTTTTAAGGTAGTAAATTTGCAAATTTTGATTTTCATTGAAAATAAGAGAGTGAGAAATTAACTTCATAAAAAATAATAGTAACAATAATTACACAGTCACTATTTCATATCACTAGCATTATATCTACACCTTTTTTTACCTAAATGGTATAATTTCAGGCAATTCCTTAGGGCAAACTCATGAGATAGTCGTGGCCTATGTAGTGATGTATGCTGATCTCGAGAAAACCATAGAGTTGATCTTCAATCGGAACATATAAAAGGAAATAGCTTAAGGAAATAATAGCTTCTTAAGTGGAGTGAAGTTATCCCACTATAAATAAAGTCTCTGATATAAACATTAGAAAATTAAATACCGTGCAACACGTTACTGGAAAAAATACGGAATGAAATTAACGAATGAAAATTAAATAATATAATTGAAAATCTTTAATATATTATAATAAAATATTTTAATAAATTCTATAATTCATTAATAAATAATATTATAATAAAAATATTTTAAATATTTTAATAAAATTGAAAATATTATTATCCTACATAATATTATTATCAAGCTGTTGCATTTCACTTTGCATCTTGATTAAATAATCGTTTTTGATACTGTTATAACATCCTTCTTACTATGAAAGTTACTTTGTAGGGTATGAGAAAGTTTTTGTAAGAGGACCCCCCCCCCCCCAACGAACCTTTTGCCTCGCGCCTCCATCTCTGTAAATCGGTCCTTGCTTATCGCCCCTTCCTTGAAACTTTTCTGAATCCGCCACTGAATCAGTATCCTACTGCTAAAACCGGCTGAGTCCTATAACTGTACTTTCGGAATGGTGAGAATGCATACCTGCCGCGTCTAAGGAGGAAGAAAACGGCTAGAAAAAGTAGTCGAAATCGGAATGAATTTTTTTTTAACTTTTTTATTCCTGTTTTGCTTCTCACCTGACGTTAGAAAAGACAACGCCTTTCTTTTTTCTTTTTTTTTTCTCGTTCTGTGGTATTCCTCTGCATTTCTACGTCACTCATTACATCCACAGCTTCCCGCATTCGTTTCTCCCACACCTTGTTTCTCAAGACGGACACTTACTCGCGGGCCTACGCTTCTGGCCGCTGGGAAGGGGGATATTGCGTTATCCTAAAAGGCTTGTCTTAATTCATGCATTTCCGGCCAGGTTGACTCAAAAGGATAGGTTGTTTTTGTAAATAAATAACTTGAAAATGAATTATAAGAAGATAAAAAAGAAAAAGAACTTCGGTGCAAAATCGTGATTGGAATAATCTTAACGTGGACAATTTACTGCATGCTGTTCGGCGTTGGGTAACCTTGTATATTTATTGATAAGTGAAAGAAGCTCGTAAAAACAAACAAAATGGAAAATAATGCTATTCCTTTTTTGTTGTTGTTATTGTTTCATTTGTGAAACTTCGGTTTGAAACACAATTGCCTCTTTGTTGTTGATGCCGAAGATGGAGGCTCGATTCAAACGCAAAATGTAAATGGACTGTGTGACTGACTTAAAGGTTCCAAAGTGTTCTACTACATTCACTAAAGCAATTCCACTAACATAATGGGCGCCCATAAGGGGGGGGGGCAAGGTAGGCCCCCCCTCCCCTTGCAGATTTAGTATATTGAGTTATGATGTAAAAAAACTTTAATCACAAAGCGAAATCGGAGCTCAAATTGTTACAAGTGTGAAATCTCCTCCTAAAGGATTTTTTTTTTTAATTTGCCTCCCCCCCCCCCTAATTCTCTAAAAAAAATTCTATTGGCGCCCATGACTGCTATCAAACTTTTTTGCTAATCTGTAGGTTTTTCAATGGGTAACACACACAGCATTTTTTTTTTTTTCCTTCTATGTTGATTATTTACGTGGCCCATTACTATTCTGAGTGGGACCTGATGAGACACCAAAAGATAGTTTAGAGGATGAGTGGCCGTCTTCCAACATCAACGTACACTTTTTTTTTTAATATGCATTTCACAGTGCTTTAGAATTTGCTACTGATATGATTTTGAAAACTGATACTAACAGATTTTGAAACAGTGCATCGGGTAACACTAAAATAATTCCCCTTTATTAATGCGTTTTATGTTCTAACGAAAAGTTAGTTAAAAATACTGAACAAGTTACTGAAACAGATAGCTGTCCAGATAGTTGCCTGAAAGTTAATGTAGGTTTCTTCTTACGTGCAGATAATCGTTTTTGATAGGAGATAGACCAGGCTGACTGAATAAAATAAAACTTTCATACTTTTAAAGACAGTAAATTTTGAAAAACAAGAAACATAAACGATGCCAAACGCATCGATTACAAAATGCTTTCCAATTTAATTTTTTTTTCTTGAGCTTCCATAGCTTCATAAAAAAAAATTCGAAGTTGTGTTTTAAATGGATGAACGTCTAAGAACTTCCACTGACCATAATGAATTGAAATTCTTTTGTGTGATCCTGTAGTAGAACTATAAATGCTACACACACTACTTTCAGTGGACTGCATTTTTTTGCAAACCTTACTAACACACATTAATTTTGTTTTGTTTGAAATAAAACAAATGTCTCTAAAGTAACTTTGAGCAATGATTGGCCATAGAGGGTAATGCATTGGTATTCTTTTTAAGTAAGTCTGTAAAAGAACTATGGGTGTTATATAACTCATTTTCCCTAGGTTTTCTAGTACAATACATAGAAATACCATATGTAAATTTCGTAGATGATGGATGTATATTTACGGCAGTTAAACCACGGATGGACAGACAGGCTAACCGAAATATAAACTTTTGTTGGGCAGTGTTCAAAGCATTTTAGGTAAGAGAAGTGAATGTTCTTTAAATTCCTTACTAAGCATTTTGTTTTGTCTCCAGAAATATTTTATGAGGTCAAGAACATAGTCAAATCGTTTTTAAAACTTTAAAAAAAAATAGAATTGCCAAAAAAAAAAATTGAAGGTTTGTAAAGATTTTTTGAGGGAAAAAAGAAAAAGAAAAAAGAAATCTTACTCTCTGTGGTCCTTATTTTTTTCAGAATTGTTTCAGCAACGATAGCTGAGCTTTTAATGATAAAACACATTTATTTTATTCTATAAAATTTTAAATAAAATTTGTAAAGCTCTGTTTTCCTTTTAATGAAAATTGCTTACAAATTGACAGGAAACATACCGAATTTAACCGTCATTTGCCAAATACTTTATCTCTACAATTTACTCTACCTCCAGTCTCTCATTAACAGCCTTTTCTATATACACAATAATTTTTTCGTAGAACAAAAATAAATAAATAAATAAATCACGTATATGAATTTCCTTAATCATTATTACCCTGATTATTCATTGAAAACAAATTATGCATCTATGCATATTGTAATTATATTGTAGTCTGAAGAAAAATAAATTATTTCTTTGTTATTTGTACTTAACTAGGGCAAGTATTATTTACTTGTTTCATTAAAAAAAAAGTAAATTATTAACACAATGTTCTTCGATTAATTTTATACGCATTTGGTATAAAAGTCTTATAGAAATTGGCTAAAACATTTTTTTTTTCTTAGCCAGGTACTTTTGAATAGTAATGTAGGGGCAAAAAACTTATCCTTGAAAGGATACGCACTTGAAGAGATTTCGTTAAAATAAAATGTTGCTTATCATATTCATCATTGATTGATCTTAGTAGGTAAACAATTCATAACAACATAGCATGAAGTTATAGGATTTTTTAAAACAAAATTACAGCATAAATCTTCAAGTATCCTCAATTGTTATATTAATTTAAAAGAAAATAATGATTGATATTTCTGTTAACAAAAGTTTCATTTAAAGAAAAATAAAATCAGAACAAATTATTGCATCTAATAATATTATTAATTCAGAATGTAATTAGCATTTTTAATGCATCTTAAATTTTAAGCTACTTGTATAATATTAATATTAATATTATATTTTACTTCTCACAGTCTTCGAATTTTTCTTTTTAAAAAAGTAGCTTAATATTTAAGTTGAATTAAAAATGCTAATTACATTTTGAATTAATAACAATCAGAATTTAAAAAAAAACTATTTTTTAAATTGTAACCCTTTTCACATTTAAATTTTATAAAATTTTGTTAATGTGTCTTATAGCTCTAAGTACTTTTGCATTTTACATTTTACTAAGTACATAAAAAAAATTGAGACAGAGGAAAGTAAATAATACTAGTAATAATAATAATAATAATAATAATAATAATAATAATGGTTTCAGTTTTATTTATTTTAAAATGAAGTACTTGGTAATGGGAAGATAATTGAATAGTTAAAAATTTTTCATCTTCAAATCTTTAGAAACTTCCCTAATAAGGATTATTTTTGACATCCGTTTCCGCATTGGAGTTTCCGTTTATTTCAAGGGATTCAACAGGCCTATTGCTCTTAAATTCAAGGGAACAGGAAACGCATTCGTGTTTTTTAAACATGTGTTCAATTAATAAATGACTCAAATGAGGTAGACTTCACATCTTAATTAAAATAATTAATGTGATACATTGCTCAATTTTCCTTAAATTAACTACTAACCAAATTTAAAGCAATGCTTAATTTCCTCTTAACTTTTCGAACACATTTCATTCGCATTTTTAACCAGAACGTTAACTGGTTTATGTTTGGCAATAGCAATGAATTCTTTCTTACCTCCTCTTATGTAGGTCAACTGTCAATGATGATTGAATATAAGTAACATTCGTAGGTGGGATCAAATGGGAAAAGTTCGTTAAATGTTAATTAGCAATGCATACACATCACTCTTACGTGGGCAAAACTCCGGATTTTACGACTTATAACTACCGTTACCCTATTTCGCCAACCTGTTGTACGGTTACCATGTGACGTCGATAGTAAATATGCTGGTGGTACTGACACAGATTTATCTCATTGATAGAAATCAGTCTCTGAAATTATTTACTAAATATTGATTATAATGCTCCACTGCTGTTAAATTTAAAATTTACGAGAGATTTGCTCATTTGCTAAAGCTTCTTAAATTTACGAAATTAAAAAAGTGTGCAAAATACCTGTATTATGCACAAAACAAACATAGAAAATGAAACTGTAACCAAATATGTATTTTCTAGAATAAGTAGTTAACTATGTACATTTTGTTCAACAGCAACTTATCAATATAACGAAAGCAACTGTGTATTTCTGAGCCACAATTCAAAATTTTTATAAATACTCAAAATTTTTATATCTACTTTCTTTTTAACCTTTAAACAGGTTACTTGTATATTAACTTGCCTTTTATTGGGAAAAATAATTATAAAAGAATATTTTCAATGCGTTAAATATTTAGCAGAATCAGATAGTTGTAGTTACAGGTAAAAATGTTATCATTAGAAATAAAATATATCAGTTCTCTAGTTCAGTTCTTTAAAAGTAAACTTTATTTGAATTCATATGCAAAAAATGTGATATTTATACTCTAGTGTCTTATTTATAATGTAGCACTTGATAGAATTCCTTTAATGAATTTTGTAACATAATGTAAACATATGTTTACGAAAATGAAAAACAAAATGCTGAGATAATAAAAATATGGAATTATATTTTAATTTTTTAAAAATTTTTTTATCAAAACTAAATCTGAAAAAAATAAATATTCTGCCAATTATATTGTAATAGATGTAATCAAACTTTTAACTATATTAAAGCAACAATATTGAATTAAAAGTTAATTAGTTCAAGTCTTCAATCAGCTCATTTTTTTTCCAAACCAAGATATAAAATGAGAACACAGAACATGATTTCTAATTAATCTGCTGTCAAAGAAATTTCGATATGAAGTCTTGTAAAAAGTTGCTAATTGAGTATATTGTACTCTGTAAGAGTAAGAAGCTTCAAAATAAATATTACTGATAATAAAATTTATATGTCATAAGTGCTGGGTAGAAGATTCCATTGAATCGCCATGAGCATGGACTTGTAGTGTTGTAAAGATGGCACCACCTTCAGGCAGTTTTAACCTGTACCATGAATGAGACACCGAAAGACTAATCAATAGACCTTTCTCGTGAAATCAAACTAACATTTTGCAGATTTTTCATTCTCAGAAGTTATTTTTTCATTCATTCCATTTTATGCCTAGAATGGGAGAAATAATATTCATTGCCGTTATTACCAATGACAGTTAGGCGAGGATATTGGAATATCCGTAATTTTGATGGTGTAAAAAATTCTTAAAAGAACTAAAATCTCTCCAAGCAAAAAATAATGCACCGTAGAAGTTATTATAAAGGATATTTAACAGGAAATGCTTCGAATATGAGTTTCTCTCGAATACACTTTTAAAGAATTTCCAATTATTATTATTATTATTATTTTATAAACAGAATAAATTCTGCATTCCCGTGCACTTATAATGTAAATATCGTTAGACAAAAAAAATGCTGAGATAATAAAAATATGTAAATATAATTTAGTTTTTTAAACAATTTTTATCAAAACTAATCTGAAAAAAAAATATATTCTGCCAATTATATTGTAATAGATGAACTATTATTAATAGATGAACTTTTAATAATAGAACTTTTAACTATTTTAGTTAGAAGTTTCAATTTTTTTAAAACCAGTTTTCATTTCTTGATGCCGTTAAGCTTAAAATCGCCTGCTAAGAATGGCATTGCACATCCTCTGATTTTCCAACAATCGTGTTCTAGAGGAATTTTTATTGCCAAGAATGGAATAATAAAATTCAAACCCCATGACTTTTATGTGGGAAATTAAACCGCATGTGTGCAATCCTCCTCTTAGGCACTTCACGATACATATAAAACTTTGCGTCAAGCTTCCCTGAGAGGATTTTTTTCGTTTGACAGATATAGGCAAACCGTCGAGATAAATATTTATTTGTCACGAGAGATAAATATAGGCCAGTACTCACAAATATAACGTCCCAGAATTCGTTTCAATTTTTTTCCTCGTGCTATTTATTTATTCCAAGCAAGCGTAATCAATACTTTTCATTTTACGGACATTGGATAACAAGTGAGATTTTCATTTTCAAACATCATTGTGATATTTTTACTCATGTAATACATCGTAATTTGTTTTAAACTAAATCTATGCATCTCGCCCTTGTTTGTACAACCTATCAGATAATATATGAAATTACTGTGTATTGTGCGTTAAGGCAAACCTACACGAAGGTGTCTGCATAGGTGTGTGTGTGTCTTGGATGGGGACTTTTTAAGGGGTTCTAAACTCGTATTCAAGTTACATCTGGAGAAAACCGACCAAAAAGTAACATCGACAGCAGCATGGCACTCCAAAATACACTTCAGCCATTTACTATGTTCAATGTCTTATCCGCTCGTCCACTGTATCGGTATTATGTTACATGATGTGTTTTCTGAATTTTAATCATATTGCATTATAATTCACTAATATTATACATTAGTTTTTAAGTTAATTGGTAATATATTGTAAACTAAACATTTCTAATTTCTCTTTGGATATCTTTAAAGATATTGGATTACAAGATCTCTATAACATAGTTTGAACTAACAAGAAAAAGTTATTTACAATGACAAATTTGTTCACACAAATCAAGCATATCGATATGAATCAAATTGTACTTTAAAAAAGTACTTTTGTGAGTACACATATATTAGGGGCACATTGATATAAATATTAAGTTACACTGAAAGTATTTTCTAACAATATTTTACCGATGTTGATGATATACTGGAAATATTTTGCAAAAATGAATCTAATGAAATAAGTACTGACTCAATACTGCTACAAAATGTTTTGTTGCTAAAAATCCCATCATATACAATGTGCGTTAATGCAATTAATTTTATCTAAATCGTCTTGAATTCTATAGTGAATTCAACTGCTTACATATTTACAATCTTAAGGTTGTAATGTTCCAGTTACTATTATTATTATTATTTGTACAAAAAACTACCCAGTACATGGAGGAATTAACTGAACTAAAAAATTATCACATAAACCTATGATTTTTATGCGCCGTGACTGCGTTCACCTTTTGTTTCTCCCAACTCTTTAAAGTCACGGTGAAGAATTTTTATTGTTCTTATAACAATGAGGAATTCCTTAACGAGATAAAAAGAAAGAAAATGGCGTTATACCGTGACAAAATGCGTGTTTTCTTTATTTATTAGTTATTCTTAGAATAAGCAACTAATGTTAATATTTTTCAAAAATAAATAACTGTAATTTAAATTGTTTTTTAAAGTTTGATTACTGAATGAAGCAGGTTGTTACAGACAATTATGTATAATCTTTATGTGATCTGATTGTTTGATCGTAGCGAGCGTTAAGTTGCTAAATTTCTGAAACCTACTGTTAATTTTAATGCAGATAACTTTTGTTGGAGGTGCAGTGTATATAGTTATGAAGTGATAAAATCTTATAAATTACACTCTACAAGATTTTTATCGGACTTGTAAATTGAAACTGTTCGAGATTGAAGGGAATAAGGCTGAAAGCCTCAAGTAAATTCTACTTTACCAAGTTCAAATCATAGCGGCTACCCCCTATATTTACTGGCCCAGATTAGCATTTTAAAATCCATTTATGCCTAGTGCCCCTTTTTTGGGATGGCATTTTCGCTATCAGTCGGAAAGGTTTTATACATAATTTTTATCATATATAGGTTTTATACATAATTTATAACATAATCGGAAAGGTTTTATACATAATTTTTACACATAATTTTTATACATGATGATTTTAAAAGGAATCATCCCTTGTTCAAGAAGTTGAGATCAGAAATTTATCCATTATTGCTGGTATTATCAAAATCGAAGAAAGTCGCAAAAATATCTGGGCACAAATGGATTAAAGTTTTCTGACATTTTCAACAGTATCCTGCATTATAGTTTTAAAAATAAATATTAATTTCTTTTAAGAAAAAGAACGACGCATGGTTTAGATTCAGATGGATAAACGAATTCCTGTATTTGAGCCCGAACAAATAGTTTAATTAACTAGCGTTTTTTACACAAGCTGTATAGCTTATGTCGAACTCGAATAATGAAGAGTAGCTCCGAATTCTTCATCGATAAGTCAGGATTCTTAGATGGACAGTTTATTTCAACGAATTCCATTCTGCAAATTAAACTAACTGGAGGTGAAACTTTACATGTGATCATAACTCAATTTGTTAAATTTAATCAACTTCAACTTATAATACAATTCACGCTCGTTTTCACGAACTTGTAGGGACTACTCAAATACTTCGTAAATTAATTCAGTTGTAAATCGTCTGTGGGAGTGTATTCGAGACCACTCGCTTGTTCTCAAAATCGCTTGTTAAAATGACCAATGTCTGATTTTTCTGTAGCATCAAAATCTATGAAAGATTGATCATGTAACGAGAATTCAGGCATGCTCTTACACTATACAGTGGTTGAATTTCAGCCAGTAGCGTATATAGGTTTCAATTTCGAGGAGGGGGGGGGGAATCCGGTATTTTAAACTTTTTTGCTACAACAGTTAATATAAGTTGTTTTAAAATAGCTGTTTTTTAATAGCTGCTTTACATTTCCGGAGGGGGCCAGCCCCCCTCGGCCCTCCGCCTTAAATAAGCCCCTGACTTCAGCATGCATAGCGAAAACTTACGAAGAAAACAAAACCTGCTTTAAAGGGCGGAAACATTCGTTTAAAGGAAATACTTTCTGTTTTCTGCACCTTATTTCATTCAGAATGCATCTTTATTTAACAAAAAACTGGCTTAACCTAGAAAATATTCCTTTCGATCTTACTTAAAAGCTGTTTAGGCTTCACAAGTCGTACACAAAAGGACTTCTACTGTGTTTGTAGATTAAAAAAGGAATAAAAAACATTTTAGAGAGCACATTTTTTTAACAAAACAGAAAGCCAAGATTAAACTCCAGAGATAGTGACCAGCAAATCTATTTTGCCCTCTTGTCTTATTTGATTCTAACTGTTCTTTTCATCGTCGCAAATAAACAACTGCAGATATTTTCTGTGCCGGTGTAGCTTTCTAACCTTCGTCTTTGAATCTCCTTCTTTAGCGCACCGTTCCGCTTGCACGAACCAGTCGGACATCGAAAGATCTGTGCTATATTCTTTTAATAAAATTTTATTGGAAGTGTTTTGTTTTATAATAGTTTGAAATGACTGATTTTTCTTGATTTTTAGCACTTTGATAAGACTTAACAAGAAACTTTCTTGATTTTTAACAGCAATATTTAAAACGGTAGATGATCTGTCAGCCGTAAATGGGCATCTATTGCTACGAATATATGTGCTATTGTTATCTGCTTTACCCTACTAAAAGTTATCTAGAGGATTTTTTTTTTTTGTGTGTGTGTGTGGTGGGGGGGGGGGGGGTACCCAGAAGTATTTCGATGCATTAAGTTGTTTCAACCTTCTTCGATTTGGGGGGGGGGGGGAAGCATGTTTGTGATGTTTATAAAAGAATGCTCTTAGTCAAGGGTATTGTACATGACATTTGTAGCTCTTCTATAGGGACAGATAAAAGAACTGTCATACGTTTGTGTTCTAAGGACAGTGGTTATAAATACTTTTATGTTCTATTTGCTTCAAATTGTTCGCTTAAATTGTTACTATAGTTGTCGGAAGCGATTCCTCATCTGTGCCCATCGTTGCTTCCTGGGGTTGGTCACCGAATGCCTAGTAGAAATGCAGGGTCGCAATGAGGCATTCAAAAACCCAAACGAGAAGGAAGGATGACCACAAAAGAGGAATTGATGCCACCGCGTCTTTACAACGATGAAAACAAATAGGTTAACCCTTTAACGCGCAGTGATCCCGCTCTGGGAACACCAAACTCTGAAACTGTGCCCGCGCACAGCCAGCTGCGTCAAAAAAGGGTCTAGTGTGGTACTCGATGAACGTTCCGATCGTACGCCATCTTGCTGGTAGTTAAGTCGAGCGATGGCAACGGCTGCCCTTTTTTCAGCATTGGAAAAGGGTTGCGCCTCAAAGGATTAATCATTCGTAAGGCAGTGATGCAAGCACATAAGTATAAGATCTTATTGAAAGTGTTTTATAACCTATGCATTCGGAATAATTTATCCATTTCGATTGCTTTTTAAAACAGTTTAATTATACAATCTCTCAAGGGAGTGGACATCCAGACAACTTCCGTTGAACACTGAGGAAGAGAAGAGGAGAAACATGGAGAAAAAAAAAAAATTCCATAACTTCCCCGTGAAGCAGAGAGACACAACACTGTAAAGATACGCAGCGAACACGCAACATCGAGTGCAGAAGGAAGTTTAGTCACGCTGCTGAACTCGGTGGGGTTAAAAGGATAACCTGGCTTTTGGAGAACTTTTTTTCGCATTATAATCGTGCTCACATGGCGAGGGTTTCTTCTTGCTCTTACCATAGTTTTCCTTCTGAAACACTCGACACACGAGGAGGATTCTAATGGTAAAGGCGGTGTAATCCAGATGCTGGTGGCTTATTTTCTTTTCTGTGCTTTTTGTTTCATTGATTTTTATATAGGGGAGAAATGTTTATTTACTATTTTAATCGTTCTTTTCTTGTACAAAAATGGGTGTAGGTCGTTCTCAAAAAAGTTTCAGAGTCATGTCCACTGTATATTCATTTAAATTCGATTTTCTTCTTTTTTTTTTTTTTTCCTTAATATATTGATCAGGGTGGGTTCGGGAAATATGTTGTCTGTGGGCAGGTATTATTGGGTCACTATACTGGAAATGAAAATGTTAAAGCGATAAACATAGTACGAAAAAATAAAATAAAATTTTCATTAAAAAAAATGAGGAGAAAGAAGAGAAGAAAAATGCATTCCGAAAGAAAAATCACGCCATCAACTTACATATTGTAAGTTTGGTGAGATTTCTAACCTAAACTTCAACTATCGGATCATGTTTATATAATTATTCCTTAATATAGCAACAACTAAAAAAGTTTTCCAAAACGAAACCTGTGAATATATGATAAGTTTTTTTAAAAAAATTCTAAATGAAATAAGTTTTTGAATCAATAGAAATTATATAAGTTCTAGGAAAACAATTTTCTTTTAAAACACAAGTTAAAAGTAGAGAGAGACACAGTTATCCATGAATAGAAAACAAGCATCTTCATAAATGCATAGTAATGACAATTGTTCGTATTATCTGGAAGAAAGTATTCAACCCAGAATAATTTATTCGTTGTAATAAATAAAAATGTTTTCATTTTCAATATATGTCTCTAATTAATGGGTATATTTTAATTCAAAAAATCAAGTTTTAGTAGCATAAGAGAAGTTTTTTTTTAAATCTTCTTTCCAGAGAAAAAATTGAATAAATAAACCTGTTATTTCATACCTATGCTTCAGTAATATTTTCTATAAGTAATTTTCAGCTAACTTCATACATACACAATTTTGTTTTTTAACATAGGTATATTTTTTTTTCTTTTGTATAATTGGTTAGATGAATTTATAGATAAATGTTTATCTATGTTAAGTCTACATCCCTAAACAGTAAATACAAAGCTGTGTGAGTTTCTTAACCTTTAAGTACAATGCTGCAACATATTAAAAGTTTTTTTTTCAGACTTTATCCTTTTTTTTTTCGTTTGTTTACGTTTTGTTTTACATTGTGCTTGGATTAAAAATCGCATCACTACACTCGAAATAGCTTGGAATAAACAACAAAACGTCAATGGGAAAAATGTTTTAAAATATAGGCTTAATTAAACCATGCATCTCTCTCCTGAAAAGTTAAGATACAGATGTTTGTTTTTTATAATTTACCATAAAGAATTTTTTTTAAATCCCCGTTCCCCTTTCTGACGCAACAGCGTAACTTAACAATTTCTTTCAGTACCTTCCATTAAAGTACGATCTATGAAAATTATTTTGTGATTTCCTGTGAAAGATCCATAAGTGAAATGTTCAATTGTCAAGGGACAAAGCTCTCATTTCCCTTGAAACCTGACTAATTATGTACCCTATGAATTATATTTTTTTAAATGCGCTTATTATGAAAGTTATAACAGCAATATCACATCCTGATTGCAAGATATCGCAGCAAGAGTCCTTTTCTCTGGGAAGCGAGAGTATTTCAACATTTCCTGGATGCCAGGAAAGGCTCAAGGGCGAGAAACCCGAGGCAGGTGACCACAATGAATGACCGCGTGCGAAAGTAAGAGTGCGGTTTGTTTATTTTATGTTGTAATATATTAATTTCTGTAGTTTAAGATCTCTTAATTACTGTTCTCAAAAAGAAAAAGAAAAATCATGCGAAATTTGAAACACTGAAAGAATAAACATTTTTTTGTAGGGTGGGGGCAGGGCCCTCGCTAACTCGCAAAACTCTATTAAACTTGGCAAAATTAGATAATTAGTTGGCCAAATTAGATAATTAGTTGGAAAAGTTGGTGAAAACGTTTTAACGAAAACGATAATTTACTCTCTGTTTCTGGTAAACTTGGCAAAATTACGCAAATCCTGTTGGCAAAAGTTAAAAGTTAGTGATATAGTTGATAAAAAAAAATAACTAAGTAGGTAAAAACCGATATTTGACTTGGCAGTTTATCGAAATTCCCCCCCCCCCCTCTAAAAAAAAGTCTTAGCAATGGCTCTGGATGGGGGTGAGTTATATACAACTAGTTGTCTAGCAATTGTTTAGTCTGTTCGATTCCCATTTTCTTAATTTGACAGCTCATTGTGTTCAATTATATTGTTCCCTTAATACAGCTCTACAAGAGTATTTGTTGCGGGTTTTTGTGTCCGAGTATAGATGAGAACACGTTTCATTATGTTAACATGTTCTCATCCATCGTTGCGTTTGCGTAGTCATAGACCTCAATAGGGCTGGAAACAACGCCGATATAGAAAGAAAATTTCAGCTGTCGCTTTTTTTTTTAGACAATGATGGAAACAAATAGATTTACTATCCATATACGTATAAATATGACCTGTTGGAAATTGTTTTATGATCAATATGAGTACATTCGGAAAGACTTATGATTCTTGTCTACAATTAATTGCACGTGTGTCTGTGCTAATTACTAAAATCTGCAGTGTGTTTTACTACAATGTTGCCGGAAGTGCGATGCCAAATACTTCACAGCCTCATCCTTTCGAAGTTTGACAGTTTTTCTGAATGCAAAGCACGCTTTTATTTTTAGTATTTTTACAGGGAGGAGTTATTCGCAATCACGAAACAAGCACCTGTCAAATTGGATTTTTTTTTCCCTCTGCCGCTTGAAGTACACGTTTAAACGTAATTATCACGTTGGAAATCGGTTAGATCCAGCCGAAACTATATTCGCTTTTATTTAAAGATAGATAAAAAGAGAGAATGAAAAATGTTATTTTTACGCATATTTACCCGAAAGTCGTATTATTGTCGTGGTTAAATTATTGCTTATGACGAATCAATGTATTAATGACTATGTCATTTTATCTCCCACCCCCTTTATTGAAAGTTGTCAGAAAATGTGTCCCAAAAATGCGACATAATTTTACATATATTTAAATACTATTACGTAGTTCACAACAGCTTTAATCTATTGTTACAATATTTCGTAAGCTGTAGAATATGCATCACATGTATTTTTCTATAAATAGGTTACAATCATAAAAATTTCAACATAGGGTTACCAGGCGAAATACACGAAAGATGAGAGATAATGTGACATAGTCAATTAATATCGTTTTAATATGACAATAATGAAACTAAAAAATTAGGGGGGGGTTCAGGGGGGTCTCCCCCTGATGAGGATCGAACAGCCGAGTTTTTTTTTTTTTTTTAACTTTTCAATCGATATAAAAATAAAAGAAAAATTAAAAAGCTGTTCGCATAAATCTCGAACAGCTACAAAAATTATAACAGAAAATTGAAAATAAATTTTTTTAGAATATTTCTCAAGAAATTATACTTACTTAGTCGTGCCATAAGTTCTGATATAAAAATTTGATATCGTCTGCTGTGACTCACTTTTGTAAAAAAGGAATGGAAACCGTGATAAAAGCTATTAAGACTATATTTTAGAACCAATAGTGGAGGTCTTGAACGTAAAGTTCTTAAATGGAGACGATTGAACTTTTACATAGGATGTTTCTTCAGCACGGCAAAATTCCGAAGGTTATTGAAATGTTATTCCAATTTGAAAACTTTTAAGCATTCGTTACGGAAAGCAGCGATGAAAATTCCAATGGAAGTAGGCGTGCCCCGATAGATGATTGACCATAGATGCTTTAAAGTCTGTGTTGAGTTAAAATGCGATTATTTTGAATGAAAGGTGCACTGTACTAAAGAGAAATTTTAAGACTGTAGTTTTAAATATTATTATAGAGTTTTTATTTTAACTCTTTTATAATTGATCAGAACTTATTGTACTATTATACACTGTATCAAAACTTACGACGCTATTATCCACTGTTACAAATTATAAACTTATAACACTTATGGCACGAGAGTTTTAGAAAAAAATCTGAAAATAATTGAATTGCAAAATTCTTGAAACCCGATTTAGCAAATATTACATGCTTAAAAATATTTTTTAATCTTTTATAACTGTCGTTATGTTTATCGATCAGAAAAGTCTAGAACTATTAATTATTTTCTGACTTTCTGCTGTTATTTCATTCCTTTTGTAAACTGTTCTTGCGCTGATGATTTTTTTAATCAATTTTAATGAATTAACTTTGTTTCAATCGTATATGTCTCATGTTAGCTAAAGAGAAACAAACTACTGCTCTAGGCTACAGCTAAATTAGATGAAATAAATTAACATGTCGTGATTGCATGTTGATCTTAAGATTCTTTTATGATTTAAAAATTAAATCTTTTTGATGAAAATTACGAAAGTATGCAATTGGAAAAACTACCTTTCTTTTTAGTATTTTAGAAAATTTGCAGAATATCTTCATATGGAGAGATGGGGAGGAGCGTCAAATGTATACATCTAACTCATTTTCATTTGTGCTTATAATACTTAAACGTAAAAACAGACTACTGCATTTCAGATGTATGACTAATTGGAGTAGCTTTAAACACCTTAGCTGCTAGGATTTTGCTGAAAAGTCTTAAGTCTCATGCTTGAGAAGCTCCACCAAGAAAAAATCAAAAACAACAGAAACACGAGTACTTTGACATGAAATCCCTGTTTCCACGTAGTTACCATGCCAGTGCCTTTAGTGCATATGTTGGAACCCAACTCCGAAATCAAACGATGTCCGAAAAAAATACTCACAATGAGAATCGATCACTGACATTACATTGTTTCGGAGTTTGTGCATTTCAATTTGATCAATTCGTAATCCGACAAATCAAAAGTGATCCAAGTCCAATTTCACACTTAGAGGATGACTTGGATCACTACTTATTTACCGGATCGCGAATCGATCAAATTCAAGTACACTAACTTCGAAATAATCTAACATTTCGGACGGCACATTTGTCAGTAAACATTTTTTTCATAACAATGTGAACAATTTTCATAAACAATGTGAACATTTTTTTTAACATTGCCAGGAGTTGAGTTCCAAATACAGACGCATTAATTCGAGGCACTGGACCTGAGAAAATGAACCTAAAAGGGCTCTCATCCGACTTTTAAGGAAATACTTTCCATTTTATCTGAAGTTACTGCGACAAAGCATTTATTGCGCCGGCAGAATAGCATTTTTACTTTTGAATATAAGCCTTGAAATCTGTAACCCCCGGACTGACAGCTCAATTTGTTACTTCATGGAAGTACTGGCCTTGTACTAGAAGTAACTGCTAATCGTCTGCCCTGATTGTTGTCTACACAGCCTACATATTTGTATTTTCTGAGAGAAGTATTGGCGATCCTGAGAATAATTTTAAATTTTTTCAATGGCCACCCTGATTACCTATAGTTTAGTGTAGTTTCCTGTCGACAGAATGTAAATACGAAATTTTTCATTCGATCTCCCTGTCATTCCACCGACCCTTGAAAATATCGGTTGTTACTCACCACATGACGAGAAACTTTTTCTCTTGAGATAAAATTTTGGGCCGTTCCTCAAGGTCGTGAACATAGTCAAGGATCACATCTTCACTTTGGAAATGGCCAGTGGAATAATTTAAGTGACTATGTGCGTTGTGTGCCTTTCTCGTCACTGTAGTTAGCAGAACTTTCTCATTTATGAGAAAAATGAACACTGCGTTATATGCAAGCAGCCCATGTACGTAACACCACCGAACTTGAAAACTAGTAAACAAAGAACCGTATATAAAAAAGGGGAAAGAACACGGAATCTCTGGGCGATCACATTCTATTGAGTATTTCCGTGTTTACACATTTTAAGAAAATTCGCACGTCTTACGGAAATTTATCAACTCTTCTCCGCAAGACATCCACGTTCGTAAAATATCAACGAGACCATGGAGCTTGCACCGTGACTACGTCAGTCCATCCTCTGAGTTCGCCGGTGCGTATCTACTCCACTGCCCGTATCTCTTGGCTACATCGCTTGTCGTCGCGTTTTTAATGGCGATTACCAGGAGATTTATGAATTCGTTGCTGCAAAGCTCTGTCAGGTTTTTAATGATTATTCCGATAGATCAGTGGATTAGAGCTTTATTCTTAATGCCCGTCGAACTGGCGATTCAGGATTTCATACATCTGTATGTAGATCCAAAGAGCGAAAGTAATTTTAAAAAAATATGGGAATTTTTATCGGTTGAGCAAAAAAAATATCCTGTTGTAGATTATAAGAATTAATCTGAAATGCCAAATTTATTTTCCAGCTTATACTAGATATGGAACTAGTAATAGATGAAGCATTCAAGGTTTCTACTCATGTATGTTTTCATGCCCAAACAGTTCGAATTTTTGCGATTATTATGGATGTTGTGAAAGTACTGAAATCACTAGAAAGTACATTATTTAGATAAATTAAGGAAATCCAAGTAAACGTGTTTAGTAACTAACATTAAAAAATAGGAGCAATAGATATTTTTCACCATTTAAGTACACCTGCATTCTCTGCGCACTTGGACATCTCAGCCAAGTAGCTAACATTACAGACAGGGCGCTTTCATCTGTAATTCTCAATCTAACTTTCTTATGGTGTTTCGTCTATGTCTGTTATATAGTTTACACCGGTTGGTCTTATAAATATTTAAGCTATTTTATCCATAAACTGTACTTATATTTAAACTCAAAGTGATGACTTTTCAAACGTTAAACCCCGATTTTTAGGTACGTGTCAAATTCTATTAGTAGAAAACTCAGGACGTGTCCGTCGACCCAGCCGTTCGGAATTTTCCGTAACTTAGTATAAATACAGGTTAGGACCTTTCAGAAAGACCCCCCACGGAGGTACCCCCACCACTGGACCTACATCACCCGTGTAGATAATCGCCGTAATCCCACAAAGGAACAAACATCTATTAGTAGAAACTATATATATGCTTGTATACATTTCAAGTACAAATTTTATACTACATTTTTCCTGTTAATTTAATTTTAAAATCACACAATAACTACAAATATTTTGCATGCTCTAAGACTATATTTTAATTTTATTCTATAATTAATTTCTATTATAGAAAATAAAAGATTTATAAAAACAGTCTATTTTAATTTTATCTGTTATTTTTACATTGCCTATGCTCAAAAGCTTCTCCAATTTCCGGACTCATATCGCATACTTTTATGTGTGTAGAGTCACTTTCTTTTTACCGCATATTTGTGAATTGAAATTATAAAAATTATTTTTTTCGTCAGCAATGATAGTAACTGGAGTTTCAATTAAGATAGTTACGCAAGTTCATCCGTCGACATTTTGTTCATATTTTTTTAGATTAGTTTTAAATATTTATGCTAAAAGCTAGATTTATTTTTTTATCAGTTAATCTTACGTTTTTGAATTGAATTGATAGTCAAAATTATGCTCCAAAGAACTTACTTAAAAGCATATCAAACATGCATAGATACGTGTACATTGTGTTTAGAGATAAATATGCAGAAATCATTTCTCCTTTATTTCTTTTTTTTTTTTTCTTCTTTTTTAATCCCGCCGTTACCTATAAATGTTATTCTACAAACAGATATGTATTCAATGATGAATTTTAAATAGTTTCTGTGATTAAAGGAGTTTTAACTTTGTTGAAAAGCATTGAAAAAAATCCACTCCAAAATTCGTACAATTTAATTTTCCTAAGTCACTCTTCGTATTGATAACTCCTTTTTAAATATAAAAAAATGCAGTAGATTCACACATTCTGAAAGAAGTCCATGCCATTTTATGGATAACTCACTCCAACTCACGCAAGCTAAATACTAAAATACATTCACAATCGCTGAGTAGAATACAAAACAATCCACGTGTATGCATTGTGATTATCGTCGTTATACTCGGTAATTGAAATAGCTACAGCCAATTTTATTCGCTCGGGTTCAAAGTTCAGACAGCATACTAGCGATTAGAATTTATATTTAGAAATTAATGTTGTGTGTGAAGTAAAACTAGTAGTCACGGATACGGATTTGTGATTTCGATACGATATGGATCATTGACAAAAAAATTGACTGCTGTTTTCTGACTTTCTTTTCATTTTCTTTCTTTTTATTGGTCCAGTGATCTCCACTGATGGCATCGTGAAACAGTCATATAAAATACTTTTGACGAATTTATAAAATCATTTAAATATGCATACTTGAAACTCTTTTTTTACATATGCGTTCTTGAAACTCTTTATTTATTTTTTGGGGGAAGGGAGGGAGGATACATATGTAAATAAAGAGTAGAAAAGGGAAGAACTTAATTTATAAATAAATGTTTTAAATTTTAAAAAAGTGGAAGCCAAGTTGGGTTAAATGTTTTAAATTAAAAAAAAAAAATGGAAGCCAAGTTGGGTTTGCGAGCACGTATCTCGCAAAGCTACGCCTGTGTGTTATAGTTTATATCAAAACATCTTACAGCTGCAACAAATTAAAACTTCCTTATGAAGGTTCATGATAAGGTTAAAAGAGTAACTTATCACACTTTAATGTATCCTTTGAAATCAAATCGTATGGGGACTTAGAAAATGCATACCGGTAAACAAAGTTTTATACAAGTGCAATTTTAAAACGAGTAAGAACTCAATAAGTACCTAAGTGCACTTCTATGTGCATAAGAATGGTGCCAAGGACAGTAAGACTTGATTTTGATTTCGGTTCACTTACGAGAAAATCGAATCGCTAGTTTACCGGAACTCTAATGCATCCGTTTAAGTTAGCAATTATGTTCTTTGGCCTAATCAACTGGGGGTGTTAAAAGCAAGGCCGTCAAGTTCTAAATAGGTGCTTATAAACTGTCACCTTTCACCTTTTCAAGTTCATAATTATGTATTATTCAACAATAACATTATGGGTTTTTGAAAGGAATACATTACGCATGGTTCATAACCTATTGGTTTATTTATTTCTAAATAACTAACTTCTTTGAATTCAAATATTAACTCTAGTACTTTCCGTATTTTAGAAATGACGACCTTCTGTATTATTTGTAATTTCTAATCGTGATTTATGCGTAAGAGAAATCGTTTTAAGTTTTGACCTACACAGTATGACATCAGAATAAAGTATTATGTATTTATATGATTACTGGTATTTAAAAAAAAAAAACATTTTCGTATGTAAAAACGTAATAAATTAATTAAAATTACGAATGTATACAAAAGCATATTATTTATACATTTACTTCTTAAAAAATTTTTTTAATCTCAGTTGTCAATTCTATTCGAAACAAAAATCAACACATTTATCTGCTGAATGTGAATGCCACCGGTTTATAGCTCCTCCAACTCACGTTTGTGATGGACTCGACGATTGAAGGGTGTCTTAATTATTATCACGTTACTATGAACAGATTGGTCCAATTGAACAATCAATGCACCGGACAATAGGTAATAACCAAAGCAGTCGCAAAAAGTAAATGAAAATTTTCTGTTAAAATTGAAAAAATTCTTAAATTATATAGAAGATTTTTGAATAAATTTAGATGATAACATAGCATGATCAAGAAATCACAACACAAAAATTTATGGCATGTACCAAAATTTTGAGTATAGAAAATAAATGGGACCATAAACATTTATGTATCATTTCTTAAAATACATTTTTATTTTCAAAGCAGAATTATTAGTGCTTAATTATAGTATATTAGTGCTAAATTTATGATAACATCAGCACACAAGCTTTCGCATTGATCACTTATTGGGTAATGCAAGGCAGTTTTGAAACTCATTTATAAACTTTAATTTAATGTTAATTTAAATAGCCAATTATCTTGTGGCGATTTCATTATAGGGGCACCCAGTGGACAGACAGCGTTGCTTCCTATGAAGGGACGGACAAGTTAACATCTATGCCCAAGCTGGGATTCTTGCAAAATCCAATTTATAACATAATCCTTCTAAAGCCGTTTTTAGCAATTTTGAAAACATTAAAAATATATCCTCTATGCAAAGCAATCTTTTAAATGATGTTATGATTTTTTTCCCAATTCACTATTTTTTGTCAGCACAAGATTTTTAAAAAATCTTAATTCTCTTTTTTTTAATTAAAAAGAAGAAAAACATAAATAATATTATAAGTTAAAAATAATTTTAGCATTTTGGTTTATAAAATCTAAACATTATCTCTATTTTTTCGTTTAAGATGGAAATGTTTAACTAAATTTTACAAAATAGCAATCCATCTATATTACAGTCGTTTTCAGAATTTAAGACCATTAACCCAATTTTCTCTATTTTAATGCATTTCATTTCTTCAATTCTTCCTTTTTTCCAATTATTGCATTATCTCACGCATTAATTTTGTCAAATGCGTACTACTTCTGTAAATAAACGTGCCACTCTCGTTTTTGACCAATTGTTAATTGCATTTTACCATATACAGTGCTCTTGTGTAATTATAGTATATGAAAATGATATAAAGTTATAGTACACTAGCTGAAGCACCCGTCACTATGTACTTTAGATTTCCAAAAAGTCCGAATTGTCGTCAGCATTGAAGGAGTACAAAGAATGGAATTAACATATTGGCAAAAACGTAGAAAGCATAGTTTTAAGCTCTCTAAATTGTTAACAGATTATAGGTTGGAGAGTAACAAAGTAGTGTAAGGATGGCCGAAAGTGGATACTTGGATTATTCTGGCATATAACTCTGTGACAAATGCAGTTAGTAAGTAGTATTTCAGTCTTACAATCTTGTTGCTATTCTGCAGTATTGAAACTTGAAATACGCTGCATATTTTGGGATCTGCATCCAAAACTGCAAACTACCCCATTTTGGCCTATGGGATAGGAAAAAATGGGGTGCAAACGCAGTTAGCATAGTACACAGTTCACATGTAAACTTATCATCATGGTCAACACCAGCGCACGTCATGACGCATTTGTTACATGCACTGCACTTGATCACCCTATCTCCTTGCGTTGCATGTATATCGCTACAGTACAAGCATGTAACATCTACATCATCTGGATCACTGTCTGAAGATGTGTCGCCTATATGTAGAGTAGCAACGCAGTATTTTATCCCTTGTGAACTGTCAACATTCCGACTTTTTTGCATTGCGACGTTGGAGTAGTACCCCATTTTACTTCTCCTCGAGATATACCTCGTTTTGACTTACAAGCAGCCATTCAAAAGAACTAGGTCTAACTAACAAATCTCAATGTAGTTTTGCTTTTTCATGCAATTTACTTAAAACATCACTTTTAACAAGTGTAAACTCTCACGTTAATATCTGAATGCGATGGAATTTTTTCCGGAAAAAAATGCCAAATTTTTTGCTATACTTTATTTTGCTATACGAAATTATTAATAAATAAATAAATAAATGAGCAAACGAAATTTAAAAATTGGCTCAACTATCCCCGCTCTCCCCTAATATAATTGCTTTGCCAGTTGGAGATTCACTTGTCTGTGCTTCACTCTTAGTTCTCCCTTCTGGGTGAAAAGTTTCTATGAAATTCAACGGAATCTACATAAAAAGTTCCGCAGCTTCACTTTTAGAATTTTAATAAGTCGCCTAGCAAAATCTCAAATTTGTTTGCATCAAATTGACATGCAAAACGATCCGAAATTCAACAAGAATCGATAAATATCAATTAATCAGATTTCCAGTGATTAAACTAACCACGTGTCCTCATTGGATGCCCAAGAAAATTTTTTAGAACTCGAAACTGGACTCGCTATTTCTTCCATCTCAGGTACATTTTGCAGCATCACCTTTGTTTCTAAAAGAATGGCCTTCGATAGCAGTCATAACCTCACATTTAATTTTTCTTTCAGCAGTATTTTTTCAGTTCTTTAACCTGTACTTTGACTTCGAAACCAGAAATACGTGGTTTTGAAGGACTTGCTGGTAATATTTACATAAAATATTCCTGGACAGGAAAGTTTGTAGAATATTTTAAAATTATTTGAAAAGCTTTAATTATAGACATCATTATGCTATTTTTATTTCAAAGAATGTTGTTACCGTGGCAACACTATGTGTAAATATTTTGAATATGAAATTTGAAAGAAAAATCTGCATAGAATGACTAAATTAAGGATTCTAAATTTTTAGTTAGTTTTGACTTTAGTTAGCTTGGTCTTTTTTATTTTCTTATACGTCCATTGAGTTTTTGTAAATTTTAAGTCCACAGCTTCTTAAAAACGAACAAACAACCTGTTTTTTGAAGATCTGTGTATATCTTATACTCCAATCTCTATTATCTTTTACCTTTGTGGATGCTTTCAAGATAACTTTTTTCTTTCATCTTCTGCCTGACGGTGTTAAAACGTGGTTTATCCTCTTTGTTTTCATTGTTTTGATTATTATTTTGTCTTTTATTTTTTTACCTCGGTTTTTTTCTTTAAAAGCTTTTCCGCGTTTTTCATTTAATTGTTACCGTTTAGAACATGGGAACTATTTTCACCCACAGTGCTAAAAAGGGGGCAGGAGTGAAGGTAGAAAGGCTTTTGAAAGCACTTCGCGCCATTTTGACTTTCGTAAAGGTTGTGGGGAACTTATTCTTTTTTTCAATGCAATGATAGTAATCAGAGGAGTTAAATCATTATCACACTTTTTTTTCTATTGGCTTTTCACGTGTGTCATCTTTTCTAGAATTATATCAATTGGGTTAATCTTAGTCGCTTTCTTGTTTTATTCTTTTTGTGGATAAATTTTCTAACTTGTATTCTAGAATATTTAGGATATAGATGCATTGCTATGTAGGATTAACATTTTGATTTTCGTACGATGGAATTTTTTTAAGTACTTCCGATAGATGTTGACCTTATAACTTAGAGCTGTGTAGAACGTGAGTTTGAAAGTGCTGAGGCTGTAGTTCAAAGAAATAGAACGTACTGCATGGACTTGTTACACTAATTAAACTAATCTAATTGCGTCAGGGACGAGAAAAAATTCAGGGTGATTGTTTATAACATGCCCTATATGCTGTAACAAACGGCAAAACTGTGCCGTTTATGGAACTTACCCATGGCGATTTTTCATTATTTGGCGACTTGCGTACATGTAAAGTAAATAAAAGCTACGAACAGATAGGATAGCTTGCCACGCATGGTGACTTTTCATTATTTGGCGATTTACACATGCTCACAACCTATAACTACTGTTCCTTTAAGGTTACCGGAAAACCGTTATCCATATTTTCATTTACATAATCGTTTGCAGATTGGCGTACTTAGCACGAATTATACTATCTCGTCGCGCTAGCAAATATCCAAAGTGTACTGTAACTGCTATAATGGCATAGTTAACGCCGCCAAATATTTCTACTGGTAGCAAATAATCCAGCTGGACCGAACCGGCTTTAAAATAATCTGCATTTTAATTATTTTTCATTTTCAAGATATTAGTTATTCTCTTTTGGAAAAAACGAATAATCGCTAATTCTAAACTCCTGTTGTCTAAGCGAACTTACTATTTGAAAATTGTCAACTTTGTGTAACACATTTTGAGTTACTTATTTCATGTAGTTTTTATTTTGGCGTAAAATGGGTGTATTTCTACTTCATGTTTGACAATTTCACGTGATACTACATACTTGGAAACGCTTTGTTGCAAAGGAATGAATGATTTTATGCCAAATCTGGCAACCATTCTGTTTATTTTTCAGTTTTTTATTAATATCTTCTAAAATAATTCGATTTTCGAAATTTAAGTCAGCTTAGCAGGTTCCTCGGAATTTTTCGAATCTGTGGGCACCTTAGTCGAAACTTAAATCCCCACGGTTTAGGAGGAAATAGGCCAACAAGCTTTGACAGCGCCAGCGTCGACAGCGGCCTTTACTTTTTTTTTAGAATAGAGAGATACTCAAATTAAATTTCATGCTGTTCTGGAAACTCGCGGAATCTTTTCGCAATCGAAAGATTTCGTTTTGTGTACACAGCTATTCTCATGCCCATGCAAACGATTTATTTGTGGAAAAAAAAAAAAAAAAAATTATAATAAACTGTGTAATCTGGAAAAGCTTTTTTAAACGAATTTGAATCCCAATTGTATGCATAAGCGTAAAGTTTCCAAAATTATTGGGGGGCCGGGCCCCACAACCACATATATCCACGTCAGTGGCGTAGCCAAAGGGGGGGTTAGGGGGATCATAACCCCCCTCAATGAGAAATTTTTTGCCCTACAAAATGTATATTCCTCACTCCCTTATCATACACCCGTATACATATATGTGAGTTGCAGCAGTCGTCCCCCCCTCCATGAATATTTTCTGGCTACGCCATTGATTCACGCACATATAACTTACTCACAGCTGCTAACTACTGCGGAATATAATTAACAACTTTTTCTACGTGATTTTTCGGTTAAAATATAGCAAACTTTTTGTGCTGCGCGTGCGAGCTGGTTACTATTTTGAAAAAAAAATAATTAAAAAATATACTGTTTACAAAAAGTGGTTAGTGGTTGATTATATTCCTTAGTAGTTGGCAGCTATGACTTACTATATATAAGTGTAAATTATTGGAGTCGCTCGAGCTCTATGGGTCCATAGAATTCTACACCTATGTAAGGTAAGTATCCATGTTAGTATCTTCCTACCATGTTATAAGTTAAAAATAGAAGCAAAGCAAAAAATCCAGAGGAGGAAAAAAAAACATTTTCGATGAGATAGTGCATTTTAGACACATCTGAACTTTTATTCCTTTCATACTTTACATTGCATAATCTGATTTTAATTAACAGAGCCTGGAGCCAGAGGAGGGCAGCTTATGCAGTGCGTCCCAAAAGTTTATAGAAAACAGCTTTTTTTTCATTTTATAATTGAAGAAGGTGAATAAATATTTCAAAAAGCATTTTTAATTATAATTAACATCAAGACAATAATAATACTATACAAAAATAATATCACACAATCGCAGGCTTTGCGATAAAAACTAAAAATGAAAATTTAGTGTCCCAAAAGTTTATAGACAACTCATTTTTTTTTTCTTTAACATTCAAATTTTTGAGCCATTTTGTCTAATCACTACAAAATCTCGATCAGGCATACTCGAAATAAGAGTCTGAAGAGATTCTGGCTTTAGAGAAAACCAACTTCTTTCAATTTGCAACTTTAGATCTTGAACTGTTGCAAATTGACGCCCATTAGCATATACGTCTCTAGCTAATATTCCTCAAAGGTTTTCCACTGGATTCAGGTCATGACTTAGGTCTGGCCAGTCCAAAACAGCTACTTGGTTCCGTCTAAACCACTTCATTGTGGAGTTTGAGACGTGAATGTAGAAATTGTCTTGCTGATATATCTATATGTGTTCCCCTAGCAACTTTCAGAATGGGAGTAACTGTACTTCAAGCATTTTCTGATAATCTTCGGAACACTGACGACCTTTTAAAAAACAATATCGGCAGTTTCATTATGGGAAATGCTCCCCATACCATGAGTGAAACCCTCCTTGCTGTCTGCTGAAAAAAGTTTGCGGTTCTTTGCGAATATCGTGCCAGTAATATGCCCTTCCATTGGAGTCATCTAAATTGAACTTCTTTTTATCACTGAACAGGACACTCAACCCTTCATCTGTCCAGTTTTTATGCTTTCGAGCCCACTGAACACGAGCGTCCTTATGCCTTTTTGTCAAGTTTGGTGAACGAAGCATTTTGCGATAAGCAAGCAATTTACTTACCTGCAGCCGTCGATGCACCGTGGATTTTGATACTGGAATGGTCACTTCTCTAGAAATTGACCATACAGATAAGTTCAGGGTTGAAGCTAACCTGAAGATTTCTCTGTCTTGCCGTTTAGTTGTTTTCTTTGGTCGCATAATGCAAGATTTTGCGTTCAAATTGTCACCTTTTGACAGAATTCGATAAATACCAGCCCTACTGCGTCCAAGTTTTCTTGCAATATCTACAACTTTCATTCCACGAGCATCCAAACGATAGATTTGGGCAATTTCAGTTTCGGAAAACTCCACGTCGCGAGGCATCTTTACAATCAGTCGAAGAAAGACAGACATCTTCGCTTTTATCTCAAAATGCCATTGAATGACCAGTACATGACCTTGAAACATGCAAATTCGGAGATCAGTACTCCAATCAACTTTTAACACCGGTTGTCTATATATTTTTGGGACAACATTATTTCCTTTTTAATTTTTTTATATTAAATCTATGACTGTTTGAAGTACTTTAAGCATTTTACAATTTCTGTTGCGTCAATACATATTTGCATTATTTCTTTCGTCTTTCTCACTTGTTTGTGAGTTTGTGTCTCACGTGATTAACTGTTAAATCCAAAAAAACGCTACTCTATAAACTTTTGGGACGCACTGTAGTAACATTGTGTATTATGTGGCGTCACAATGACTACTAAATCATGATTGAAATCAAAAGAAGAAAATTTTTAAAAGTACAAGTAAAGGTTTTTTAAACGTTTGTAAATATGTGAAATACTTTTTTTCTGTGTTAGTATAAAGGAGTTTTCTGTATTTAGTGGTAAATTATTGGGTGGGCTCAGCCCCCATTCACAATTTATTGGGGGGGCTCGAGCCCCACGGGCCCATATAACTCTACGCCTATGATTGTATGACGTCATATTCACTTGAAAAGGGTAATTTTGTCACGCAAATGATTTACTTTTTTGACTCTCGGAAATAAAATGGTGCTGAAAATAGCGAAAAATCGCTTAAAAAGGAGGGAACGGGTGGATTTTCAGATTTTTAAAGAAGCGCAGATTGTTTTCTATATTTTTATACATGATCATGAAACTTTTCAAGCGGATCGTGCAAACTGTGAAGAAGTTATTAGGCTTTTTGTGTTAACTTTGTAAATTTCACGCGATTCTAGATACTTGGAAACGCTTTGTTGCAAAGGAATGAATGATTTTATGCCAAATCGGGCAACCATTCTGTTTATTTTTTCAGTTTTTTATTAATATCTTCTAAAATAATTCGATTTTTGAAATTTAAGTCAGCTTAGCAGGTTCCTCGGAATTTTTCGAATCTGTGGGCACCTTAGTCGAAACTCAAATCCCCACAGTTTAGGAGGAGATAGGTCCACAAACTATTGACGGCGCCAGCGGCCTTTACTTTTTTTTAGAATAGAGAGAAACCTTTTCTTTGATAAATCGAAGATTAGGATCAGACTGACTGACATAACCTTTCTACCATTTTACACATTTCTACAGCGACTCCATGAACCTAACAAAAAAATAGCTTCAAAAATACAGTCACAACCGCCGCATTAATATTGATGCTTCAATTCTTCAGACTTTTTCAGTGTAACTAATCTGCAGATTAATTAGGCAATCTGTGAAATAATTGTACATGGATATTTGGCATCTTATACTTAGTTTATAAAAGTATGTAGCATATCGAATTGTGTATGGAGGTTTCCATCAAAGCAGACTAGTGTTATTTTGGTACTTTCGTTATCCCAGCAGTCATTCCCGTCAAATGTGCTGGCAAACTGTTGCCAGTCGTATTCCAAACCGTCAATAATTTCATGTATCTGGCATTTATCTTGGCGAAAAATCGCTCGTCTTGGAGAACTGCTTGGATAATACGCAAGTACCGTTTCTTTTCTACCTTATAAAATGCAATCCCGACTCCCCCCCAATATATATATATATATATATATATATATATATATATATAACTAACAAGTAAAACACAAAACATACTACAAATAAGACATATCTCGCATAAAAATATAACAGCTATTAGCAAGAATTAGAAACCAGATTTTGAAGCCAAATAAAGTGCAAGAATTATTGTGATAATATAATGGAACGGAAATTATATGTATTGCTGCATTGGCCGGAGGTAAGGTATCTTTGTCTTTTTGGCCCGCCGGCTGAAAAAGGGTGTGCACCCCTGCAAGCACTGCTTAAAATACGTGTACTTTTTTTTTTTTTTTTCAATTTTCTGAATGAAAATATCAACAGAGCTGAACCAAATCGATATGGGACCATACATGAAGTACCTCCTTCTGAATAAAAAGAAAAATAACAATCGAAATCGGCTCAAATCGTGATAAAAAAAATTAATGCTGAATATACTTCGTTAAAAAAAAATCAGACAAATTGATAACCTTATTCTTTTAGAAGTCGGTTAAAAAAGCCTGAAAACTTTTATGAGATATTCATACGAAGAAAAAGAAATATTAAATGCTATGTCACTAAGTTCCAGAATTAATATATTTCTAAATTTCAAAATTGCGAGATCTAGGACAAAAAAGAAATCAGTGCTAATGTAAATGTCATGTATTCAATTTGATTACACGGAACAGGCAGCTCTGCTTTTTAACTTGATACTGTAGCTGCATGTACATTCGTATTTGTTGCATTTTAAACTTAAGGCTTATTTAACAAACACTTGACATGCGAAATAATTCAAACTCACGTGTTAAAGTCATCGGTAAAATATCTTACCGATGACTGATCCGCGTGTCAAGTATTTGATGAATAAGGTGAATAGATTCTCCTGAATGGCCGTTTTTTTTTTCTTCTTTCAAGGTAAAAAGGATATGTGAAAAACACGTTTCACCTATCCACCCACACCGTGGGGCGAATTTCGAAATTAAGTTTTTGGTGTTAACGTAAAAACTGTTGATTTTCATTTTTTCCCCTTTAAGATTTGACTGGAAATAGGAAAATAATGTTTTGGCCCCTTACAAAAAGTAAGAGACAAATTTAGAAAACCCTCTTTTATTGAGCACTTGCACAACAAACCTAACTTATTGCCAAATTTTGTATTATTAGTTTCAGTATATTCAGCTTGGCGATGATGACTGTGTAAGACATTTATATGAAAAGGATGTTTTGCAGGGCCTACGCACCATTGGGGGGGGGGGGATCTAACAAATTATTATATGTGGTATATAATTTATGAAGACTTGTCTTCATATTTTGATAAAGGCGTGCCTTGGTGGCATTTTCCTTTATTTCTAAGTAAGGCAAGCAAGGCAAGTCGTCTGTTTCTGCGAAAAAATCGCAATAATTTGACAATGCCACTTTTTACAAAAGTATTTTTGTAATTTCACTCTGAATTGTAGATTTCCAATTAACTGCAATTAACACATATTTTTTTATTCAGTAGTTTTCATTATGTGGTAATTATAACAGCTTAGATGGGATTTACTTGCTTTCTGTGATACATAAAGGGTGTCTCAAAAATATTGCAATGAACTTTTAGGGGAGGTGAAGCACCTCATAACTACCGAGAATTACGTGGCAACCCATGGCCGGAAACGTCAGGGGAAAGTGTCAGCAGAATTAAAAGATCTGAAAGGACACACAAGAGAGTGATTAATTGGAAACATTCATTGTTCATCAAATGTTCAAATGACTTACTAGATCAATACAGTTCTTAATATTACTGCAGACACTCGAAATTTGCACCATCTGACGCCTTACAAGCTCGAACATGCATGAAGTTTCTTTGATTGTTTTCCGGAACAGGACAGCTCACGTCACCAAATGTGCTGTTTAGAGCTACATGAGCCCTTCCTGGAGTTTTCCGCCTCAATTTGGATCCTCATTAGAAGTTGGGGGACTTCTGAATAGCGGCATATCGCTCGAAAACTGTTTTCGGCAACTATGGGGACTTACGGGTCTTTGGATTTAACGTGCACGTGTCCTATGTACACGATGATCTTGAGTGGTATGTCGGAATCGAACCCGCAACCCTTCGGTTACCAGTCTAACGCCTTAACCGCTTGATTACCACTGCCCTAAGTTTCTTTTGAATGTAGCAGCAGTGCAAATTTTTGCCCTGGGGTTTCCGATCTTGGGTTGCTGTCCATTTCTCAATCCTTGTGATGCGCCCAACCTGCTTTAAAAATGCTTCGCAGTATTTCTGAGACACCCTGTATAGTTCAAAACACGACAACAGATTTAGTATTCCCCTGTACTTTCACGCAACTTGCCTTTCCATTTCCTGCATTATGCAAAATACGCCTGACCATGTTAGTTCTATTAAGAAATCGAAGATAACACTATGCTTACAATATTCTTTCGCATATCCGTTCACTTTCTGAGCTTTTATTACCTCTGTAAGCTTTGGTGCGAAATTTCCGAAACAAAAGGGAAGTGGTGGGATTGGACAATAACGCTCCTGTCGGATTGACAACTCTTCCTCTAAATCTTCTTCCTATGTTGCTTTCACCATGTTCTCCGGGTGGACTTCGACCATTTTTCCAATTCTATTGTCTAGGCAGTGCGTGGGTGTCCGTCTACGCTGTGAGCCTGCCGCTGAAAAACATAAATAAGGTTCTTATGAATCTTCTGCTATCTAGGTCACTGTGGCTGACTCTTGGGTGCAGCTTCTTTACACTTACTATCTCAATAGTGAGTGAAAGAAATAGGACAAGCAGGACTCTCTTTAAATGCATGGGTAGGGGGTATCCGATTGAATTATTATCGCTCTTTTATACACTGTTAGGAAATTACTTTTTCTGTTCTTTCATACATACGTATTGATCTTTTCATTCCTTTTTTTTTTTTTCGATTTATAATTTACTAGCTGGAGGCCCCGTTCTTCGCACGGGAATGAATAGATGTTTTATATTAGGGTTTATTGTAATTACTATTTATCATAATAAATAGATATAGAAAAATGGATATCTCATAAATAGTATCTGATTAAATAATCATGCATATAGAATTTCATGGCGATCGTTTGAACGGTGAAGAAGATGATTCCGCGAAGCGCCATCTACTGTCAAAGTTATCGTAAAGTGGATAACATCATAATACTCTCATGTTCAAATATCTATGTGTACCAATTTTCATAGCATATGATTTAACGGTCAAGATACGCTGCAGTGCCATCTAGTGCCAAATTAAAATAATTATATGCTACAGCGCCATCAAAGTGTGAGTTATAGCAAAATGGATAACGCGAAAATATTCTCCGTGTTCAAATATGCATGTATACCAATTATCAGAGTGGTCAATTGAACGACCAAGAAGCTGATTGCTGCAGTACTATTTAGTGGTGACTTAAAGTAATAATGTGCTACAGTTCCATCCAGTGGTGATCTATAGCAAAATGAATACTAAAAAAATATTCTCTCTTCTCATATGTGTAAGTATACCATTTTTGAAGGTGGTTAATTTTCAAGGTCCAACGGTTTTGAAGTTGTTGCGCTCCATCGCCATGTAGCGGTAAGTCATAGCAAAATTTAGGCGTAAAAGTATTCTCCATGCTCAAATATCCGTGTGTACCAATTTTCCTCGAAATCAGTTAAACGGTATTTTCATTGAAAGCGGTTAAACGGTACAGAAGGCGAGTTATAGCAAAACGAATGCGGCGAAAATATTCTTCCCTTGCAAACATCTATGTATACGAATTCCCATGCCGATCGGTTGAACGGTCCTGAAGTTACTGGTTTGAAGTAACATCTAATAGCAGCAAAATGGAGAACTCCAAAATATTATCCGTGCTCAAATATCTATCAATGACAGTTTTCATGGCGATTAGTTGAACAGTCTTTTATATGCTGCAGCGCCATCTAGCAGTGAGTTAAAGTAAGAAGTTGATACGTTGCAGCACCAAGTGATGATGTGCTGCACCACAATGAAGTGGCGAGTTATAGCAAAAAGGATAATACGAAAATATTCTCCATGTTCAAGTATCTATGTATATCAGTTTTCTTAGAGATCAATTGTGCGGTCAAAAAGTTGGCTCGCTGCATTGTAATCTAACGGCGAATTACAGTTAGTTACAGCATATTCTCTATGCTCAAATGTGTAAGTATAAAATTTTTTATGGCGATCGGTCGAACGGTATAGAAGATGCGCTGCAGCGCCATCTAGCGGCAAGTCATAGGAAAATAGATAGCGTATAAATATTCTCCATGTCCAAATATCCATGTGTACCAACTTTCATCAAAATCAGTTGAACGTTATTTTCATAGCAAGCGGGTTGAACGGAATATAATTCGAAGTTCTGCAGCTCCATCTAGCGGCAAGTTATAGCAAAAGGAATAACGCAAAAATATTCTACGTCTTCCAATATCCATGCGTATTAATTTTCATAAAAATCGATTGAACGTTATTATCGTAGCACGCGGTTAAACGGAATGTAAATCGAGGTTCTGCAGCACCATATAGCGGCACGTTATAGCAAAACAGATAATGTAAAAGCATTCTACGTCCTCAAATATCCATGTGTACTAATTTTCCTCAAAATCAGTTGAACGGTATTTTCATAGCAAGTGGTGCAACGGAATAGAATTCGACGCTCTGCAATGCCACCTAGCGGAAAGTCATAGCAAAATGGATAGTGTAAAAATATTATCCGTGTTCATATATCCATATGTACCAATTTTCGTCAAGATGGGTCAAACGGTACTTTCTTCGCAAGCGGTTGAATAGAATTCGACATTCTGCAGCGCCACCTAGCGAGGAGCTAGAGGAAAATGGATAGCATAAAAACCTTCTCCGTGACAAAAGACTTAGGTGTACCAAATTTCACGGTGATCGGTCAAACGGTTTTGGAGTTTTTCAACGTCATACACACACACCCATATTTCCTTGTGGGAAATTTATAAACGCTGCTCTAATGTCGCTACAGTGTCCTTGCATCTTAAAAATTCCTACAAAAGGATAAACGCTAACTGGTATCAACGGTTTTAAGGGAATTGGAATTTACAGCACTCACAGTTTTTGAATTTTAAAAAAAAAGTTAAGCACACAAAAACGAACAAATACTTTTACTATTCATTTAATTCGAGCTGCTAACAGCCATTACTTTCCAATGTAATTCCCAACTGAATTAAAAACTTAAATTTAACCCATTAAACACTGAGTTGGAGTGTGGGAAAACAGAAAAAAAGAATACTTGAAAGAAGAAAATAAAAGGCGAAAGTCTATACCCAAGTGTAAAAATATGAACACCACTTCAATATGAATAAAAAACACTTAACAAAAAGGCCAAAGGAAAATGAAGCAAGGCATGTAGGTCAAAGTGAGGGTGCTGCATGTAAGTAGTAGAAGTTCTTTGCTTCAGGGATGGCAACTGGGACGAGATACGGCCTCAATTACTTTTAGATCTGGAATTCTTTTTGGCCATTATAGTCCTTGTCCTTGATTGTGTTTAGGCAAGAATTTTGCCATTTTGTTTACCTTTTGTTGAACAAACCTTCTTGAATAAGAGAACAATGATTCCGTACTCTGATTGAGTCGACTTTCGCGCTTTGTGTTTACAGAAAAACTTCATCATGAGACGGCATGAAAATACTTCGTGTAGACTACCACGGCTAGGTACGGGGTTGGTTTCTTTCATGAAGAGCCATTTTTCGAAAGCCAGAAATGTGTTTGGTTTCAATGGCAGGAACTTAGTTTTAAATGGTTAACATTTTCTGTTTTTCTGTTTTAGTTCTTTTCTCAAAATAAATAAACAACATTAAGTATTCTTTAACGCATTACAGGTATTATTCAAGACTTTGTAACTCTTTCTAACGAAAAGTTGAAAAGTGTTTATCATTTCCGTTTGTCTTTCTGTTTGTTCGTCCGAAGTCTGATTGCCGGAAATATGTGCCGATTACTGCGTAGTTTTTACATGTTATTCCTAAGCACTGTACCATGTAACCCTATTGAATCTGTGTACAGTTATAGTTCTTTTACAGGAGCAACTGGAATAATGCCCATATATTACGCTCTCTCTGTGTGTGGGCAGTCATTGTTGAAAGCGCATTTTAAAAGCATTCATCATTTAAAAAAATTATATATGTTATATTTGGTATAATAAATAATCCTTTATATTGAAAAGAGTGTATGTAGCATTTCTAGTGCTTTTGCAAGAGCGCTTAAAAGAACTCCATTACATTATGTTCTATGACAGCTTAGAAACATCCATTTCAAGAACAATACAATAAGTATATAGACGTTTATAATAGCTTACTCTTCACTAAATAATGTAAATAATATTTTAAATTCTTTTACAAAATCTTTAAAATTATGTAAAGCGTGAAGCAGCTTTTTTGAAATTGTGCGCAAAATTTCGTTAAGTTTGACAACAATACATCCAGAGTCCAGACCCATATCGATAAATCTCAAAATTTGGCGCTCTCTCTCTCTCTCTCTCTCTCTCTCTCTCTCTCTCTCTCTCTCTCTCTCTCTTTCACACACACACAAAATAAAAGTTGTGCTGACAGCGTTTTATAATCGATGCGTCTGGCAGGATTTTTCTTTATAGTGTATTGCAAAAATACACTTTCTCTTAAAACAAAGATAAAAGAAAGAAAGAAGAAAAAGCAAAAAAAAAAAAAAGAAATAATAATAATAATAATGGTTCTTTTAAAAACTGTTCTTTTAAGAATAAAAGTAGCATTTTAGAAATACCTGTTAAATTTTAATATATTTACTTATTTTTTATCTTTTGCAGATACAATGCCAACAGCAAATTCTATCTGTAAACGAGGAACAAGAAGAATTCGCGCCAGTTGGTAAGCCATGAAAATATTGTCTTCTCATTTTTTTGCAACATTTTTTCTGTGTATCTTATTTTTTAATTGTGAACTTCTAAGAACAGTAGAGTCGCAGTCACTCGACATTCGACAAACCGATTTTCCGTTTTAATCGAAAAGGAGCCTCAAAAGTATTAAGCATTTATTTCTCTTTTACGTAAAAGCATTCTAAACAAGACGCACGGATTGTCCCCACGGAAAAAGTTTTCAATGAACTCAAAATGAAACTTGAACATTGAAAAGCATAATTATGTATCCTGTGTGAACGTGATTGCGAATTTGATGTTTATAGTTGCCGTTATAGAGTAATAAATAATAAATCGCACACTTATAATGACCTTTTCAGTGCCGTGGGTTTTCTACCTATAATCTGGTGGTTTTACTCTCTCCTCAAGGAACATAAAATTCCAAAAATTTCAAAATACAATTTTTTGCCAAATAAAAAAATATTTTCAAAAATTACTCAAATTTAAAATGTAGACTACAATATATTGTATATATAGCTATAGAAACAATACATTCTGTGTATAGTTATGCATTTGAATGTAAATATGTGCACTATAGCTTAAATCCGACACAAAGTTGATATTAATGCTTATTCCAGTGCAACCTTCCATAACAAAACATCATCAAATAACCTTTAATCAAGTTTCCTTATAATAAAATAACTCCTTATAAGGAAATTTAGGTTATACCCCCAAGATAAATATTTTTGGAAAGTTCTTAATTTCGATTTTACTAATTTTTGTCAAAATTTTCTTAATTTTGCTATACTTGCTTGAATCTGGCCCTAGAGAAGCGGTGAAAAAAAAAAAAATCCCGATTCTATATTCAATTTACTTTTAAAATAAATAAGTTTTTTTGAAAATGCAACTTAAATTAATGCAAAGAGCTAATGAACTAAAATGCAGGACATTCTTCTCTAAATTGGTAAATTGTCTATACTCAGGCACATTTTACTGATGCAACGATATTTATTAATTTTACTAAACGTTAACATACATTAAATAATTTTAAGTAAAGTTCAATTAAAAATGTTAATTCTGTTGTCTTATAAAATAAAATATAATAATTACATTAGCTTAAACGTTGCTTAAACTGTAGCCTCCGTATAACCAAATTTTCTATGTAACGAATCTTTCAGCCGGGACGAAGAGATTTCTGTACAGAGAGGCCGCAGTATATGATGTTACTTTTGTAATATTTTAAAATATACACAATTTTTTTTTCTTTTAAATTGATATAAAACGTATTGTAGTTTATGCATGTAAGGAAACATAATTACAGTTGAAAATATATCAACATATATTTTAAGAATTAGAAATATTATTAATTAAAATTAGTTTTTAGCAGAAGTAACAAGTCTTACTATCAGATGAATCAGACATATAATTACTTCATATCAAGAAATGTCCTTAAATCGAATGTTACGTGCTATTTCATTGAAGTGTGAACGAACTCAGTGTTGTTGTTTTCCTTCGAGTCAAATTTTCCATTGAAAAAGAATATTATTTGATGAAAGTTTAATCTTACTATTTTAACTGAAAGAAAAGTGGTAATGAAGTGCATCGAGTTATCGTAGAAAATTGCGGAGAACATATTACATCAACTGAAAAAACTTCCCAAAAGCGTTCTCAAAGAATCAGATATATTTGTTGTATGATGTTTTATGTTATAAATAAAGTGAAACAATTAAAGGAGATTTGAAACTCTGTGAAATCAATGAAGCACGTGCGTTGAAGCATTATTTAATTACCTTTGATTCCAAACAAAATCCTTCAAGTGATAAACGTAGCAGAGACAAAAAATGCGAGAAAGTTCCTCGACCACAAATTACGAAATGATTTCAAATTGTCTTTAGTCATTGACATTGTTTCTAGAACGACATGAAAGAAGTTTTCAGATAAGAGTTAAAATAAGAAACCTTTCAAAAAAATATATCCTATTGATATTTGATGATTCAACTTATTTACCGTCCAAAAAAGACCATCTCTTTACCATCCAAAAAAGACCAGTTTTACCCCAATGAAAGTTAATGAGGCGTAATGCTCTTTTTCGTGGCTTTATAAAGATGTGTATAGAGTACACAAAATAAAAATAAAAGAATTTTTTCGAAATATTTTTATTATGACTTTCAAAAGCATGTAGAGAATTTTCTAAATGTAGAATTACACGTTTTCATTATCTCGTAGTAGAACTAAATGCATCGCGGTAAATTGCAAACGGATTTTATAAATTTTGGCTCTTCCTGTTTGTTAAGAAATAAAATGAAGTTATGTTGGTGGAAGTGTAGAGACTAAAGATTTATTCATATAGACAGGGACGTATGTAAGAAGGAAGGGGAGGGGGGAGGGAGGTCTGGATCCTCTCACCCCCTTAGTCTACGCGCAAACGCTAATTATAATCAAACATTCACCTTTTGAGTTCATAGATCAAAACAGTATACGGCAAAAAATTTTAATTTCATATAAATTTTATATTATTTTTCTTTAATTATATTAATTTTGTAAATTTTATAATTCAGTGCCTAACACAAACACAATTTACTATAAAGAATTAAAATTTTTTCTAGTGCTATTGAAAATGTTCAGCAGATATTTATTGTAAAATTTACTGTCAATCAATTTTACTGTACGAATGGATCCCTTCCAGGAGCAAGTTGTAGCTAAGCCCGTGGATATTAGAGATGAGACGGGCTCAGGCTCTGAAATTCACGATTGCGTTCGGGCTCGGGCTCGTGAGGAACTTCTCCTTTGTTGAGCATACTCCATGTAAACAGATTTTAAAAAGCTATTCATGGGAGAAATAAACTTATTATTCAATAAACTTAAATATAAGGAATTAGAAATGCATTAAGAGTTTGCTATTATATTTGTCTTGGAATATAATAAATTTCCACAAACGGCAAAATTTATTATATTCCAACAATGAAGTAATTGACTTTATTAATCTATTAGTTGAAATTTCGGGCTCGGGCTCAGGGGGCTCATGCTTTAAAAAATGAGCCCAAACTCACCTCTAGTGGATATAGACAAATGCTTTCAGAACCAAAATTAGAAATAACCGTTGCAAAAAGAATAACCGATTGACGATTTTCAGTACTGATTGACAAAAATAGCTGCTCGTACAGCTTATGGCCTACTGAGTGACTTGAGTGTACTCCTGCAATGAGTTTTCATTAGTTATCAATTTACAAACAATTGGTAACTCCTATTTAGGTTTTATAAAGAAAATGGAAACTTCCCCGCCGTCATTAAATATGCTTCATCCAGCAGTAAATAGTCATCATGCAAACTGCTCGTGTTTATTTCTTTAATGCTCAGTTTTACACAGTATAAAGAAATTTTAAGGCGAGAATCTTTTGTGATTTTTTATTTTTTAGAAGCTTTTTAATGAAATTGTATTTTGTCTTTCCGTCATCGTATCACGCTTAGAAATAAGGCGCCTGCGCTTTATAAAAGAAGTGTTATCATCATTGCTCAATCCCATTAGGTCTAGTGTTTAGGCTACCTGGCTCTCTCCTAGGAGACCCGGTATCGATTCCCGTCGAAGGGAGAGGGGTTCCATGGTGTAATAGTCAAGTTTTACGATAAGTAAAAGAAACTTTTAAAATAACTTCATTTTTAGTTACAAATAAAACTTATGCTTTGTTGCAACTAAAAAGCAAAAAATAAAAATTAGGTAAAAATATAAATTTTAAAGGTAGAAGCTTTTTATTGTGGAGCCCTAAAAGGCATAAAATAAAAATTTATTCTTCCAAAGATATGCTATGAATGAATAAAGTTTCAAAACTAAAAACTTTTGACAAAAATATAAATATTTCATTTTTGCGAGAGATGAAAATTTTTAAATTTTCAAAATATTTTTAAAAGTATTTGAGAGCTTTGCAATACAGTTATTAATGAGTAAATCAATGCCTTACAAGAAAATACAGCTCGAGTGAAATGTTGGTCTCGAATGCTTTTTAAAATGTTTTGAACATTTAAAAATTTTCATCTCTTCCAAAAGTGTAATATCTATATTTTTCGCAAAAGTTTTCTTAGTGTTGAAACTTTCATTCATTTATAGCATATCTTTGCAAGAATAAATTTTAATTTTATGCCTTTTAGGGATCTAGAATCAAAAGCTTATACTTTTAATAATTGAATTTTTACTTAATTTTTATGTTTTAATAATGTGACTTTTGTGACACAGTGCAGGTGTTATTTTCTATAATTTGTTTTATAATCAGCTAACTGCTTTTTCTAATAATACTGAGCAATAATAGCAATGAATCAAACAAGAAAAAAGGTAGAAATGAAAAGCAACGAAGGTTCTTGTCTGCCAAAATAAAACAATAATTATCGGAATTTATCAAATTCTGTCAGCAGTGGTGTAGATACGGAGTAGATTCAGAGGACCTTTATTTATGTTTGAAGTATTTTAAATAAGACAAATAAATTATAAAAATATGTTTTAGGTTCTTATACTAATGACATACTCTGAACTGCACCGATTAAATAAATTTAAATACATACAGGGCGCCCCAAAAAGGTTGTAACACGCTTTAATTCTTTATCTCTTAGAGATAGGAGGGCGATGTAAATTGAGAAAATGTTTAAAATAAGATAGGAAAAAAGACTGCATTAAGAAAAAATTATCTCTTAAATTTTCAAAAAGTTACACTTTAAATTGGTATACAGCCCCCGTACAAAAAATTCCCAATTAGAGATGATAGATACTCTACCGCCCCAAATTGTATGGGCGCTTATCACACCATTTTCTACTATGGAAGACCGCGATTCGACTCCCAGCTTGTCCTTGGTTTATAATTTGTTCGTTCTTTCTCAAAGGGTAACTTGGGCTCCCTTAATACAAAATGTTTAACACTTCCGGCTGCAGTAGTGGCCAATGTCTAGATCACAAGCCCACGCCATTAAAAAGTTTATTAATTAAAAAGTTCATAAATTACACGTTGATAAAGCGAACATGACTCTTCCAAAAATAACTTTGTTAAAAATAGTAATTTTTTACTCTCTCCGGGGTCCTGTGCAACATCACTGCCATTTAACTCCTTAAGAGTGACTATTATCCACCCTTTCCATTTTAGAGTGTGCAACAAGAGATTTTGTGCTAAAAATTCGTTTCACAATCGATGCATTCTATGTGATTCATCTTCTTTGCTTTCAAATTTCATGGACATTACTAACTGTTTTTTTTTTCTCTGGACAGTCACGATACGATGCGAACGTGGAGAGATGACCATAGATGTGAAAACGCAACAGCCGTTCCGTGGACTAGTTCATCCTCGAGATCACAGAACGGTCCAGTGTTCTGCGCAAGGAAGGGGCTCTACGCTGACCACCCTGAGACTGGATTTGCACGCACAAAAAGATGACCCCGGGTACTGCGGGGTGCAAGTGAGAAAGGTAAGAGTGATTGCTGTTTTTAGCACTTTTCGAGAAAGTTTTAAAAATGTTTATGACGTCGACTTGTCCATCTGTTCGTTCGTGCGCCTCACCATGTCACAGTGGTTATGTCGCTGAAAATGGTAGACAGCCGAAGTGCGAAGGTCCCGGGTTCGGGTCCCATCACGCAGCTGTCGATCTAACGGTCTGGAGTTTTTGTAGGTTTTCTCCAGATGTGACGTACATACGCGTTTGAACGCTTTAGAAAGTCTTCCTGCCAAGGCACCCTCCATCCTTGGCAAATCGCCCTAGCGTAGCTTTGCCATAATCACACAACCATCAAAACTGATCGTGCGTGCTCTAATTGTCCTAAATATGAATCAATTGTCCAAATTTGTATGTTATTGCTTTTCATTAAACATGTGCATTTATTGAAAAAAAATGCGTATAGCATAATTACTTTTTTTAAGGGAGAAATTGAGTTTTTTAATAATTAAAGTATGGGGTAGTCATTGTTTAAAGTGTGCATTGCGGAAACATTTATCTTCTTCGAAAGAAAAGTAATAAAATTAATATGGTATAGTTTATAAAATAACGCTTTCCGTCGAAGAAAGGATATGTATGACATTAATAGCCTTTTCACAGGAGTCAACAATAGGACTGTCTAATTTTTAGGTTATATACACTTTTTAAAATATATCTGAAAAATTAATGGGAAAAGGATTGGCAGAAATTTGCCGAAAAGTATTTGCTGTTTGCTGCTTTAGCGTTTAAGAAGAACCTGAACATCAGCTTTTTCATTTATTAAAATGTCAATTTTCCGCTTTTGAAAAAAAAAAAGTGTTTTGGAACATTTACTTTTTACGAAAATGAAAGAATTTTTAAAAAGCTATACAGTACAGAGCCAGAAATCCGCACAGCTTGGGACCATGGCTTGTGCATATTTTAGGATTTTTCAGATTTCGGGCCATAAAAGATAAATCATTATATTTCTGATTTTTAAAAAGTAGAATACAATTACAATGTAGTAAAAACAGTCAAAAGTATTTCACTTATATTTTCACATTAAATACAAAAGCATAGTTGAAAAAAGAAGAAAATTACATGAAGACTAGCAAAGCAAATGGTTTCAAAATTTCCTTTTTCTAATTTTGAAAGCATGTTCTGTGGTGATTTATTTTAAAATATTATTTTTGTCTACTTTCAGTTTCTTTTTTCTTTCTTTCTTTTCTTTATTCATTTATGGAAATTGTATATTATCATTAATTCTTGTTTTGTTACAAAACTTTGCTGTTCTAAAAATTGAAGGTATTCTTCTCTTAACGTTAAACTTTTATCAAATGGATTTTATTATTATTATTACCCAAGTTTTCATCATCAGAATAATATTTTTCTAGATTCAAGACACTTTTGAACAATTTCATCACTGGCGGATGACTTGCAATTTCATTATTTACATCAGAGAAGGTGTGCGGATTTCGGACCTTTGCGGATTTTAGGTCGGCGGATTTTTGGCTCTCAACTGTGTATGAAATCGAACTTGTGGAATGAGATACCGCTCTTCTTATCCATTAGGCACTATTGCACTTAACTTAAAAATGATTAATGGTAAAAGTTAAAAAGAAAGTATACGTTGTACTGTTTTTACACAAAATTTCTGAAAGTTACAACATTATCCTTTTTTAACGAAAAATTTCCAATTCATAAGGAAAATTAACATTTCTTTAAAAGACAAGGCTAGAATTATCCTGAATTTACAAATTATTTTTAGCTGTGTAAAGCAATGATAGCAGCAACAACTACACTTCTGTGTCCTTTGTCGGTATGACCCCGGGCCGAAAAAAAAATCACTAAATTATTAAAAATTTCATTTCCTTTTTACAAAGCTCTAAGAAAACATATGTATAGGAAGATATACATGCACCTTTTTGTTTTTGGTCCAGTAAAACTAGTTTAGTCCAGTTTACTAGCTAAGATTGATAATCTTATTTTCTAACGTGTTAAGTCAACGAATCAATTAAAACAATTTATACCACTGTTGATACACACAACTAAACAGTTAGAACGAATAGAAAACTATATGTACGCGCATTTTAAAGAGTGTACAAAACACTAAGTAAATCTAATGTAAAAAAAAATGGATAGTGATTGAGAAGAAGTTAAGCATATTTTAAAAAATAGAATTATGTAAAAGTTTGAATAATAAGAATTTACTAGACGTAAGTCTGCGAGTTCAAGTATTAAGACCCCCAAAAGGGAACTCGATTTTTTAACTCGTGAATGCTGATACAGATTCATATGAATGACAAATACAGATTTTAGATCCACAAATGTTTGAATTTACAACTGAAAACTCTAAACCACCACCAGACGTTTTCTTTTTTCTTTTAAAGCTTGAACCTTGTATGCTTTTCTGATGCAGAACTGCGTAAAAATTGTGCCTCACAACTTTAATGAAATATCACAAAACACATAAGATTAATTATATCGAATCATTTTAATGTACAAGTAATGAATATTATTCAAATAAAAATGTCAAGTAACAATGTGCATTATTGTTCTTTTCAGCCAAGTTCAGGTGAAATTACTGTAGCTTTAGCTGTCAGAGTACATCCCGTACTGGAGTTACCTGAAGACAAATTTTTTTTCTTGTCATGTGGGAAAAGTGGATTCCGTAATGCCCGGTAAATATTTTTCTATGTTTGTTAGTTTTAAGAAATTATCAAGCGAGTGACACGGTAAAAGTAAAAATTGTCCTAAACTGAATGGGGTCAGGTGTGAGATAATCACGACCAAGGGGCAATTATGACCAGAGGAGTTTTTTAAAAATTTATTAATGATGAACTTTCTCAAAATATTAGCCATAAAACTTATATTGTATTTTTTCTAATAGGTATATTTCATCATTAGTAAGTATTTAATATTTTTAAGGCTGTAAAAATTAAAAAACAAACACCATGTTATAATTTTCAATAAACGGATTTGATAACCCGGGGCATCGTGACTCTTCTACCTCGCCTACTTGTGCACTCCGATGAGTCACCAAAGAGGCCTACGGATGCTTGCTTATTGGTTCCAGCACTTAGATACGTCATCTAACGACCGAATCTAACCAATGAGAAACGTCCGTGGGCCTCTTTGGATGACTCATCGATGTACACAAGCAGGCACGGTAGAAGATTCACGATGACCCCGAATAGCCCCACGGCCGAATGGATAAGCCACTGAAAATGGTAGAGAACTGAAGTATGAAAGTCCCGCGTTCGGGCTTGGCCGCGCGGCTATCGATCGAACAGTTTGGAATTTTGGTCGGTTTTTTCCAGATGTAACGTGAATATGTGTTACGTCTTTGGACTACCAACTCCCCCCCCCCCCCGCGCATGTAGATGCCCCTCGTAAAGGCTTGCCGTAAACATACAAACAAACGGATTTAACGGTTCAAAGTTATTTGGTGCAAAAGGAAAATATTTTAGGCGAGTTAACTCATATTAAAATGCCGGTAAGTATTTAAGAACTTCCGTTATGTTTTACTTTTTCTAGCATAGTTAAATATTTTTAAATTGGTGGCCATAAATTCCCCACTGTTTTTTAAAATGCGGGGTAGCTATGGCCTTATAGAAAAAACACATCCTTGTCTTATATCACGTTAAAAATATAAAGGAAAAAATAATTTAAAATATTTTATTTGTTTGCTATATTTAACTTAAACTATAAAATAGAAATTTTGCTACTGATTATTTTTAAAAGATTATTTTTAAACAGAGCGAAAAGTACACTCCAAGGCATTAAAAGTATACTAGATAAGAGTTAGTAATAAAAAATAAATGAGACGCATAAACGAAAAAAAAATTGATTTAGACCATAGTCATTTCTTCAGAATAAATAGATACTTTCTCATAATCAAATTGAAGGACAGTTCACATCACTTCTCAACTTATTCTCAGTGAACAACTTTATAGCTAACATTTTCACAAGGACATTTTCAGTAAAAAATTAAAAGTGTTTAGAATTCTGTTTATCTAACTGCCGTGCTCTGCAATTTCGATAAAAAGGCTTGATTGTATGCAATAAAATTTAAGCATGTAATTGATTTTTATTCCAGCATATTTCTGATTATGCAGTATATTCCTCGTTATGGCCGCATGGAGTATACGTTCATAGCATTTACAAATCTTTTATGAGGACATTGTACAGAATTGTCGCGTGTATTAGAATCTACGTGGAGATGAACAACTGTCTATTTCAAACTGAACCAAATTACTGTATATTATTGAGGCTGGCAACAACACAAGTTCCCATGGAATTTAATCTGTAAAATACAATCTGTTATCACCATATACACTTACTATACCACTATAGAGGTCTCTCTAATAATAATAATCATATTAATAATTAGAATTCTCTTACAGACACACGCACACATACAAGTCAAATTATATGGGCATTAAAATAAATAAAAACTTTGTGAAAAAGGACACATAAAAAGTTACTTATAACTACATACGATCATTTCGACCAAACATTCTTTCGGTCTTTCTCAGTCCTTAGGACTCAGTTCGTAGGACTGAGGAAGGGAAGACCGAAAGAACTTTTGGTCGAAACAATCGTATCGAGTTATAAGTAACTTTTTATGTGTGTTTTTTTCACAAAGTTTTTATTTATTTTATCGTTTAACATCACTATTTTAAGTGTATTTTTTCCATATGGGCATTAGCTGGATAAAATGCTTTAATGGCATTGTTGTATTTGCTTTCATTAATTACTATGTAGCTGTATATGATTAAAGAATACCATGGAAAATATTATGAAATCGATATGTTTCATCGATTTATACTTCTTATTTAATTCTAGGAACGAAACCTCAAGAGTGACTTTGCACTTTTATCAAAATGATAAAAGAATACAAGAGCTTATTTACGGCCAAGAATATGAACTTAGAGCAGCTATGACAAAACCTGATGGTACGTACATGTATACATTAAAGAATTTCATACGACAATAGATTTGAAGCTATATACATTGTTAATTTTTTTTTTTTCTCAACCAACTTTCTTAGTGAAAGTTTTGTTTAAATTCGCAAGGATTTAAAAAAAAAAAAAGGTGAGAAGCCGAAAGGAAGAATTACTTGATAGAATATCATCTTTAAAGGTCGATTTTGATCTATGCATTTTTGAACACTAGACCAGCATTATTTTTGAGATGATTTGCTAGTTATAAAACATACAAAATATGTGCGGAACTTTTACACTAATTTTAGGTACTCTATATATATTTTAATTTATAAAGTTTTTGCTACTTATATCACTTACAATTTTAAAATATTATGAGTCCGAGAAACACCAGTTTAAAACAAAAATACTGTGTCTACAAAGAAAATGGCTCATGTAAACGTGAATACGACGTGGCTTTGCTAAATAAATAGACTTCTCCGAAGGAATTTGAAGTATATTCGGAATGAGGCTGAATGGGATCTCTTTCTTAACAGCCGATTAATCCAGTGAGAGAATGTACTGTCTCATAGATTTAACATACAACGTACACAGCGGATGATTGTACATCCGCTGTGTATGCACATTAGTTCTTGATTTGTAAATTGAGCTAGTATCTTTGAAAGAAAATTCAATTCATTGGTAGCTGCTACGGCTTAGTGTATAAAGTAAATACATAAGTTTCACGATTGTTAGCCCTTTTAAGTATAACGCAGAGATTTTTCTAATGAATTCAACAGACTACAGAAAAAAACACCCTATTTTCAAATTCCATAAAATATTTAAAACATCTAAAATTAGATCATTTTATTTACGAGTTTTAGCGTTTATTAAAAACATTGAGAATTTTATATACCTCATTCTTAGTATAAAATTGTGATAAAGTATTTGTTTTTTATTTTTTCAGATATTCACAAACTAAAAGTCAAGTCTTGTCTAAGCTTCGCTACAAATAAAACCGAAGTATCACTCATCGATTCCAATGGGTAATCATTATGTTTGTTTTTCCTTTATCTAATTTAATACTTTCCTGATTTTAATAATTTTCAGGCTCTTAAAATTAATGTTAGTTAAGTGTTATAGAGAAAATGTAAATGAAGCACAATCATATTAAAATCATATTTCTTATCATTAGAATAAGTATTCAGACGCCATGCAAAATAGAACGACTTAACGTGTGTTGCTTGAACTAGGAAACCGTCATAATCGATCGAATCCGTCAAAAATCGGCCTAACTGCCGAGTTTTGATGGTTTTATTAATCATCCCCTCACCTCAGTCCAGTTGGACTGGTCATTTGGATAATGAAGTTAAAAGGGATACTTTTATAATTATAGGAGTAGAGATATTGTCTCTGAAGTATATTTTTCTTGTCGAGCGTAACTTTGTTTGACAAACGATAATCCACAAAATGCGAAAAATTTCTTTCTTTCTTCTTCCCTCTAGCCCAGGGCTTCCCAAACTTTTTTTACCAGCGGCACATTTGTCAGGCTAAAAGCATTTCACGGTACCCTTGTCAGGCTAAAAACATTTCGCGGCACCCTTTTCAGGCTAAAAACTTTCGCGGCAGATTTCCTTTAAAGCAATGTGAATATGAAGGTTAGAATGAAGTGGTTTGGATGCATTTTACCTTATTTTTTGTTTGTTTGTTTATAGCCCTAACTATCAAGAAAGTACTCTCTTGGGAAAGATATATAGAATTTTGACAATACCCCCATTTCAGAGAGTTCCTATAAAAGAGAGGCTACAGGACAGTCTTGAACTTGACTGAAATATTTTTGTTTGAGCCCACTTAGTGATCGGCTTGGCTCCCTTTCTTGGGGATACCGGTTCAGAGGAAATTATTTGATTATACTCCACCAAAACACTTTTCTTGATTATCTCCACGGCACCCCTGACATACGCTCGTGGCACCCTAGGGTGCCTCGGCACCCAGTTTGGGAACCTCTGCTCTAGCCTGTGATTAATAGCGATGTAAAAAATGTCCCTTATAACTAAGCAATTGACGGGTCCAACTGGATTAATAGATAGGGGGTTCAACTTTAGGCTAGAGATATACACAGGGCAATGAGCTAGTAGTGACTTAAACTTTTCAAAAATGAAAGTTAATTTTTTTTATATAAATATTACGTAATTTAACAGAAATATTTCATTTAGAACCCCTTCCCAATAAAGGAAGTATTTGTATGCAGGGACTAATTTGCAGAAATGGGGACCCAGGGCGAAAGCTTCATTGGAGACCCCCTCTTACGAAAACTTCTTATGCCCTACAAAGCAACTTTCATATCACACCATACAAAGACGGATTTTATGCAGCAAAAAATTCATTATTTAATCAAGATACAAAGTGAGATGCAATAGTCCGATGATAATATTATGTAGGATAACATTTCAATTACATTATTTAATTTTCAAACGTTTCATTCCTTATTTTTCAAGTAACATGCTTCACAATATTTTTTTTCTCTAATGTTAATATCGGAGCTTTTATTTATAGTGGGATAGATTCCACTTAGGAAGCTACTTCTTTTTATCTGTTCTGATTGAAACTCAGCTCTATGGTTTCCTCATGATCATCTTACATAGGCCAAGCCTAAATGATAAGTTTGCGCTAAATAATTGCATGAGATTATACCATTTAGCTAAAAAAAAAAAAAAAAAAAAAAAGGATGTGTGTATAAGGCTAGCACTATGAAATAATACAGTAATTATTATTAATATTTTTTTCATATAGTTTCTTGATCTCTTATTTTTAATTAAAATCAACATTTTAAAATTTTTAATAATTTGGGCCTCCTCCTTTGGTTGGGGTCCCGGGCGTTTGCCCTGAATGCCCTGCCGAAAATCAGTCCCTGTGTGTACGTCACTGATTTAGGCCTAATATTCTTCTGAATACCACCATCAGCAGCACAACTGTTTAGCCTATTCAAAGCAAAATAATTTTAGGGAAAATTATGTATAAAGAATTACAATTGATTGTTTTTATGCAGTGACTACAAAGGTGTATCAAAAATTAAGATGAATTTTTGGTTGACAAAAAAAACATGTTGTGGTAAATGTATGAAAATTTATTCGTACCACACCATCATTTGACACAGGACCATAATAGTCTGAAAATTTATTCCAACGAAGCACTAAATCGTCAACGTCCTTTGAAAAAAATATATATATATATCATTCCAGCTTCTCTAAACAATTAAGCACAGCTTGTTGTGTTTCCTCCCAAGGGCGCCGGCAGGATTATTTCCAGGGGGGTGCACCCAAGGTACATATATACATATACAGGGCGTAACTGAATTCATAGGCCAAAAATTGAAGAATAAAATGCATATAAAGAAGCATTTTTTGTATAACAGTATGGGGTTAGAAATAAAAAGCGTAGATCGAAATCTAGCAAATGCAAAAGAAATGAAAAAGCTCTACTGTAAATGCTCCAATGTGCTGGTAGCGTCTAGCAAGTGATTGGCGTACCCTTTCGAAGATGCCAGGTGTTCCACGAACGGTTGCAGCGGTTACTAAAGTTTTGCAATGAGGCCCTCATCTGTGTGAACTGGAGTCTCGTAAACGAGTGCCTTGAGGTGTCCCCAAAAGCAAAAATCTATACTTGATTAATCTAATGAACGTCCTGGCCAAGCGACTAGTTCAACTTGTCCAATCGATCGGGAGTCAGAGATGACAATGGGATAATTACGCACATTATTTGCGAAATAGGCTGGAGCCCTATCGTGCTGAAACTACCTATATTTTTCATTTCCGACTGAACGTTGCAATGCAGAAAAATGCTTCTTTGTATGTATTTTAACTACCTTCAGGGGCACCCTGTATACATACATATAACAAATTAGACTATTTGGCGTTTGAGGGAAGAAGAATCTTGGCTGGAAAATGTTGCATCAATATGTGAAACAAACGTCGTCGTAGTTATTTTGTCGCAGCTGAAAAGTACAAGATCTTACACTATTAATATGGCCTAATTAATAATACCTCAATTTAAGTATACTAATAATTAATTATTTAAATTATATGCAATTTGGTATTATTTTGTTTTATATTTAAACAGACAAATTTTCCCAGAAAAACTGAAGCGAAATGTATTTTATGTAGTATTGATGTATATAGCAATTTTTGGCTTAGGGGTCACCACCATTTCCTTTGCTGAGAATGGTAGATGGCTGAAATGTGAAGGTCAATAGTTTTGGCCTGTCGCGCGGCTGTCAATCTAACGGTTTTGAGTTTTGGCCGGTTTTCTCTACATGTTACGTGAATACGCATTACAACCCCTTAAAAAGTCCTCTAACCCACCTCCCTTCCATCACAGATACCCCATGTGCAGGTTTGCCTTAAGTGCACTTGGCAAGGACATCCACGTATTAAAATAGAACCCAAGTTTCGAAAGTGACGCAATGATGCCTCCACTTAATATTTGAAAAATCACCCTGTCAAAAAACTCAAAATACAAATTTTCATCTAACAGTTTTTCAGTTTAAATCTCTGAAAAATTAACTGTATAATATTAAAAAGAAATGTTAAACTTTAAGCGTTAAGTCCTAAAATAATTGCATTTAATCATATTCACAGTAGAATCTCGATAGTTCGAGTCTCGATGGTTCTAGTTTTCCATACCACTCAGTTAGTGAAAAAATAAATTTAGCTCCCAAATAATGAACAACACATATAAAAATAATGATCAACACATTTAAAACAGGCGATATTTTTTATTGCAAGACAAAAATTCAAATACTTGGTGCACCCGAAAGCCCTATCAGAAATCCCTCTCCCAAAGAAAGTGGGTGTATTTTTTCTGTAGATGTCCTCATAGACATTTCTGTGCAATGTTGACATGCTGCTTTGTCAATGGCACGATACTGCTTTACGGAAACGAGTCAATGTGTCAAAACAAAACAATTGACTATTATTTTCCGAAATTATTAACCTGCTCTAATAAGTAATGTGATAATATGTAACTACATTTCTCATTTAAATATGCATTCAAAGCAGAAAAATTGCTTTATTTCCTTTTATCTGTTTATTAATCATTTCGATAGTTCGAGAAAAGCCGGTCCCGTCTACCTCGAATATTATCGAGACTATTTCAAAATATTTTTTCCTAACTACGGGCACATGCCGTGAGGCATTCAACACTACTGCGATAGTAAGCGTTGGTCAGTACATTATGAGAGCTCATGTCCGTGCGCCAACATTATCCCAAAATAAAAATGTGGATGACTTCTCAAAAGCTTCAAATTTATGTACAATGGTAGAACCTATTAAACCATAAACACAGGTCTAAACAAATCACGGAAAAAAGCGCACCGGAAAAAAACGCACCGGAAAAAAGCGCACCTGGAAAAAAGCGCACCGGAAAAAAGCGCACAATATTGAATGGGTTTGTATTTTGTGAAGACAAGAGGGGGGGGGCATGAATTTAAAAAAATGTGAGGAACAAGTGGGCGTCCAAAAGGGCGTAAACAGAGGTACAGTGTATTTTGTATTTATCTCTATTGAAAATTGTCATTCAAACAACATTTCCAAGAACAGTGGCCTGATTTGTAAGTATATAGTATATGACTCTCCTACACTCTACAGAAGACCCTAACAGATTCTACAGACATGGGCGCCGGCAGCATAGGGCAAGTGGGGGGGGGGGCAATGCTCAACCCCTGGATTTTTGTATGCAGTGTTTTCCCTTGCTTTTTTGCTCTTTCCAACATAGTAACCCAACATGGAAGTAGTCTTTGCCCCCCCTTGAGTAGTCTTTGCCCCCCTCTGGAGTAGTCTTTGCCCCCCCTCTGGAGTAGTCTTTGCCCCCCTGGGAAATATTCTGCCGGCGCCCATGTCTACAGAAACTCCTTGTTCCAGATTAAAGAATAAATAAAAAATAAACAAAGGGGTAACAATAACATTAATACTAATTTCAGTGTTTTTTCAATAAACTGATTGTTCAATTTGTTTGTATTCTTAACACAAAGTCCAGAACTAGTGATTCAGTAAAAAATTACAGCAGTTTCGAAAAATGTAAATACCATGCACATACATACTCATCCAAAAAGATTAACCCCTTCTATATTGTGCACTTTTTTCCGGGGCGCTTTTTTCCGGGTGCGCTTTTTTCTGGTGCGCTTTTTTCCGGTGCGCTTTTTTCCGCCCACCGGTCTTGAATAGCTAATTTAATGCGACAGTTACACGTAGAATTCAAAATATCACACCTACATCGAGGCTCTTTTTTTCTTTTTTTACGGTCCTTCGGGATTTCATTCCCGATTCTCATGACAAATAATTACACATTGTAAACACCAACAATATTTAATTAGACTTTAGAATTACGCTACAAATACACAAAGGAAAAATAGGTATGCCAAATATGCCGAACATGCGGCAGCGAAACAGGGGAAAATCACAACATACAGGCTAGCGCGAGGTCTACAGGCGTACTGAGTGAGAACCACGTTGGGGGTCCGGTTGAGTTGTGCACTAGCCAGTTGCCGTTACAGTGCGGATTCGCAAACCAAGGGGTTTGTTCCAGGGGAGTATGCAACACCGCAGTCCTAAGGGTAAAACAAATTGCTTATATTTGCAGGTTAATTATACTTTTTTCAAACTCCAGAGGGGTGCAAGTGCACCCCCTTGCACCCCCTTGCACCCCCTTCCCGGCGCCCATGTTTCCTCCAGTGTATGTAAACGCTACCCACAAAAGTATTTCTTTGGTGGTCCAAATAGTAATCTGAAGGAGTTAAATCAGGGCTATACGGAGGGGATTCAAAAATTTACCGACTGAAACCTTTCAGATCTTTACGGGTCTGTTTAGCTGAATGTGGCCGTGAGTTATCGTACAGTAATAACACGCTTTCTCGTAGTGACTTTTCTTTTCTGACATACTCCTGCTTTCCGTCTGTTCATATTTGTCTGACCTCATCCAAAATAAGTTCTTAAAACTGAACAAAGCTTGGCAATATATTCTAAATTTGGCTAGGAAGTGGCAAAGAAGAAGTATAGTTAGAATATGACTGGCAAAGATTGAAAAATAGTTTTAGTCCAGGCGATTTTAATAAAGATTTCAATCCAAAAAAGTGTTATATGGAACATGGAAGAAAAATGTGGCACACTTATGGATTATGATACACTTTCCAAACAGTATTTATAAAGGTGAAGTGTAGTAAAATATGCCTGACGAAGACTGTTAAACTGTTTTGGTAGGTGATTTTAATATAGATTGAAGTTCTGAAGAAGTGTTTCCAGGAGCAAGATAGGCAAAAAAGGCACACTCATGGATTATGATGCATATTCCAAGCAGCATTTATTATGGTGAAGTGTAGTTAGAATATGCTTGGTGAAGATTGTAAAACAGTTTTAGTAGGCGATTTCAATATATATTTCGATTCTAAAGAAGTGTTTTATGGAACAAGGAAGAAAAGTACGGCTCAACATGAATAATGATACATATTCTAACCAACTTAATGGAATAAAGACGAAAAATAGGGGTGGCGTGTGGATTATGACACGCTTTTATATAGTACTTAGTACGTATTTAAAACATGAAAATGTTACAGATTTTAATTTACTTTTTTTTTAACGAAGACTAAAAGATTAGTTGTACTGGACTGTTTTAAAGTTATGAGCATTAACCTCAGAGGGTTTTACAGAGCATGAACATTCACTGTTACCTACAATTTAGAGTGCAGGAAAGAGTGTCTCAAGTCTGCACTTCACTCCCATACAGCGACCTATCATTTGCTGAAACTCCCCAGAACTATTGACTTTGAAGTAGTCTCCATACTTCTCTCATTTCTATAATGTTCGTACCTGCACCATAAAAGAAATAGCTATGCATAATTAGGTACACAAAAAACAGTTTTAAAGGCACATTCACCTCACCTTTTGTTATCAGTGTGTGTACATAAGATCACGTTATATGAAACTCACCAATAGTGTTGATGAAATCGTATAAACAAGCTTATTGACAATTGGCAATTTGAATCAGCCTATTCGGCTTAACACAGCTGGAGATTTGAGGAAAGAATTATATTTAAACAACACTCAAATTTTCGATAAATCATGAATCTTATGCAAAAATTACTAATTGTTTTTACTGAAAGTTTCTATTTTAAATACTACATCTGGTTTTTTATTCTTATTTTTTTTTAATATTACAAAGTTCTTTTCATACCTACGCAAGAGATATGAAAAGAACGGCTTCATCTTAAGAACATAAGAGTTCGCTGTAAAGTCTTGAGTGGATGGGTCGGGTATATAAATTGTCCGGCAGCATTATTTTTGAACCCGCAGCACCTTGAATGAGTTCAACTATAAATCATTTGAGTTTCTGTAGCAGATTTGTTGGAATTAATAATAGGTTTAGGATTCGAACTTGATGATAGCTATATCGCTTGGTTTAAAAAAAAATTAAATTTTAAATGTAGAAGCGGGTTAACCGCTTAGCATTAGCGAGGGATATCAAACTGGTAGCAAAGCTAATTCGTTAACGGGGACCTACTGCTAGGGATGGACGCGAGACGACTTTTTACGAGACGAGACAGAGATTTACAGCTTTTTTTTGCGGGACGAGACAAAGCTTTTTGGCTGTTTTGCGAGACGCGAGGCGCCTATTTTTCGTCTCGCTTCCATCCCTACCTACTGTTGTCTCGCTGAAAAGCTAAATAAAAGTCATGATCCATTCTATAACGTTGAAGTCAAAAGTCACAGCATCCAAAGCTCTCCCTTCCCAACAAAGATTGCTAAATTGAGATTCACACAACTTGCTAACGAGCACCTGACTTGATTCGATTGCATATGAAAATTTCCGCCCTTTCTGACTGAAAATAATCTTAAATTATGAAAGTTATATAAAAGGTGGAAGTTGATAAAATATTCAGTTTCTAAAGCTCTTTGCAGCGATGTAATGTTTACATAGTTTGGTTTTACTGAAGCTAAAATGGCCGACATGTAGCATGGTCCGAGAGTGCATTAATCGCGCATGCTTAGATGCATGAAAAAAGTCTAGAATTTTCCCTTTATATTTTAATAATAATAGATAAAAAAAAATTTAAATAAATATAATCACTTGTTTGTTTCTTCAAGTTTCATTAAACGCTTGTTTTATGTTCTAGTTGCCCAATGACTCATTTTCTGAGTGCTTTTCACTACAACGAAACTACTCACTCAGCCAATGCATTACTTACATCAACATTCAATTTCCCTGATAGTAATAGGGTCCATGTACAGTGTGACGTTGTCCTGTGTAAAGGAGCATGCGAATCGGTAAGTTACTAAACAATAAATTTTCCTCCATTTTTTTAAATAGTATTTTCAGGATTTCTTTTCCCAGTTTTATTTCTGTGCTTAAGAAAAATAAATAAATGAATAAGATCCATAATGAATAACAACGGGTGACTTTACAACACTTTATGTTGTAAAGTCATCCGTTACGATTAGCATTCTAACCCATCTATTTCTTCTGCAGTAGGCATTCTTAAAATAAATCGAAATTCGATTAAGTGAAACGCAAAATAACTGACTTCAAATTCAAATTATTTTCGAGAATCGAGAATCTTCTGAAACCACCATTCCACATTACTTTTTAAAAAAATGGCAAATGAAATTCCAGGTGTTTCTTTTTTTTTTCTTTCTTTCTTAATCGTAAACAGAGATGACCAAATTTTTGTGTATATCATGAGCCAATTTTTTCGAAGGCGACTTCCGATGTACCGTACAACTCATGCATCTTTTTTACATCCTAGACATCCACGAATGGAGTTGGAAAATATGAATACGAGTAGGCTTAAGTTTAGAGGAGGAAAAGTAACAACATGCGAACATGGGATTGAAATTGTTACTCTGAGGAAGATGAATCCAGAATTAAATTTTCGGATATTTGGAAGGGGATCAGAGATGATACGATTTTTTATGGCAATGTATTTTGGGGTGTACAAATCCTTCCTTTGAGCAGGGCCTCCGAGAGAAATTTTATAAGGCGGGACAGAAAGGTTCCCGGGCCCCCTCCACCCCTCCCCAACTTATTTCTGCCTCAAGAAATATATTTTAAATTCTGTCCAATTTTACTTTAAAAGTAGTTATCTATATAAATAAAGCAAAGTGTAAACTGTCCGTTAGTTAGTTTGTTTGTCTGTGTCTTGCGTAGCTCGAGAAACGGGTGATCGTAGACCTACCAAATTTTGTACGGAAATTCTCCAGGACGGGTCCCGACACACCTCGAAGCGATTTTTCCAAAATTCGAATTATTTTAGGAGATATCGATAAAAAACGTGTCGCAAAAGGATCATTTTTGCTCTCGGCATTTCGCAATTGTAACCCCGCAGTGGAAAGGGCGAGGTTTGAGCATATCTAGGTTGCCATATTTGGCATGTTTATCAAATGATTCAGACTCTTGAAGTAAAAATAAAAGAATAACGATTTTTTTAAAATTATTTGTAAGGTTATTTTTTAATTAAAATATCGTGTGCATGTGAAATCAGAACAGGAATGAAATGATTTACACTCAGAAGAAAAATAGAATTTGGAAATTTTCGAAAATAAATGTGCAACTTTTTAATTTGGCGAAAAATAAAAGGGTTGATGTGCGGTTTTGAGAAGATGTGATTCTAGCGCCAAGCGCTATTTATCGTCTGCTTTTGCTACTTGAATTATGAATACACCTGAATGAGTTTTTAAACTTTATTTCAGTTCGAATTGTACATTTTTCTACGCAGCTTTTTCCCATCTATTTCCAATGTATTACATCCAGAAAGAAAACTGTTAGAAATATCAATTTTAATTGTGTTTAATCACTCTCATCAATAATAATGATATACTTTCCAACTTAATGGAATAAGGAAAGAAAATAGGGAAGATCCATGGATTATAATACGCTTTTAATATATAGCACTTTAGTGCGTATTTAAAATCTGAAAGCGTTTCAGATTTCCTTACTTTTTTTTTTCCTTTCCGTTTTTTGAAAAAGTCCAATATATCCAGAAGCTCTTAAGAATTAATATGGGACGAAAATAAGTTGTTCCTTTTTGTGGGTTTTTATCATTTAACCATCTTATTTTTGCAACCAGGGGCGGCCCGAAACAGTAAGCATCGCATCTTGGCGCCGGTTTCGAAGGGGCGTCATTTCGGACACAAAAACTAAGTACAGCATAAAAGGGGGCATCTTTTTTATATTAGCAGAGGGCGGCACTTACCGTAGGACCGCTCCTGTTTGTAACCATCTTAATTTTAAATTCCATTCAGAATCTGAGAGACTTCAGTGCCAAGGAAGCCGGTGAGGAACAGGATTCTCTCCGAACAAGATTTATTAAGATGGCGAACCAACTGGTCGCCGGAGGCGGCTAGTTAAAAATAAAAAAGTTAATATTGTGGGGTCATTTTTATTCTTACCTAAATTATAATTTTAATAATAGTATTTACAATCTGTAATAATGTATTATAAAATGAAGTATCATAACGGTATTTTTATAACCAGATTCCAAAATCCTCCTTTGCCTTACCACCCTCGCTGTCTAACATGTGTTGCAAATCACCATCACAACAGTGCGTTATTTATCTGTAAATGCATCAGTTCATATTTTGCTATATTTAAACACAGTTTCGAAAATTAATTTTTTTTTCTTAAAGTGATTTTTTATATAGAATGCTAAAAGAAAAGAATGAGTAAGGAAATCTTCATATTTAGCGATTTTTTATTCATGCTTGAAGGTTAAAAATATATATAAGTGGTAGAATTAGCATATTTATTATTTAATTTTAATAATGGCTTTTCGTGCCTTTTTACTTTCAAAATTTCGTATAACATCTTCAAAATTAATAGTTCTGGCAATGCCAGATTCGATGCTTAGTCTTGCTAAGTCTACAAGTCGTCCTTGAGACATGGTTGATCTTAAGAAATTTTTTATGAGTTTCAATTTGCTGAATGATCGTTCAGTAGAAGCTGTTGCTGGAATGGTTAAAAACACCCTAAGGGCAATGCAAACATTTGGAAATAGATCGTTCAGTTTATATTCTGTTAGTATGTTCAATAAATCCAGAGGCTTTAATTGATTAATTCGAAAATTAACTTTGTGGACGGATGGTAAGTGAATTATTTCTGAAATAAAATCTTCTATTCAGATCATCTTGGTACTGTTCCGATAGAAATAATGCCTATTCTTTCAAACTGCTTTCAGGTATTGTTAAATACTTACATAATATATAATATTTTAAATTTACTTGACAAGTTTTTGACAGCATCAAAGCGTACAGTTAGTCCCCTTATGACACTATATACCAAAGGATAAAATACGTAAATTTTAAAATATTTTTCTTCGTTATCTAACTGTTTATCAGTTTCTTCACTATCCAGATGATGCACCTTTTGTTTTTTGCGTCTCTCATCATATCCACGGGGAAATGCTTTCTCGATCTTCATATTTAAAGCTACAGTTTTAGCTTCAGACTGGACTGAATTCCAATCATTTTAAGTGTTTTCAGATCGGAGAGCAATGCTTCTATATTTTCAGCTTTAAAATCAATTGTTGTATTTCTGGCTTGGATGAATTTATTGCATATATCGATTCGAAGCAATATTTTGAACCACACAGCTGACATTAACACACACACGAAAGATGACATATACCATAGAGCTAAATTAATTTCATTTTTAGTTTCTGGAGTTAAATTTAAATCTTTCAATTCTTGCAGTGCTAACTTGATGTCAGGAAGGTGATTTGCAAATGGTTTGACACTGTGAATTCGATCTGACCATCTGGTATCTGACATACTGTGAACTGCGCAGCCGATATGCTTCCGTAAAAATTTCCCAGCGCTTCGGACTAGAGCTAAATAAATTATAGGTGGTTTGTATTGTACCAAAAAAAGTTATTGCTTCTGGTATGCATTCAGCAGCGTCATTTCCACATAAATTAAGCGTGTGGCATCCGCAAGGTGAAAATATTGCTTTTGGATTCTGTTCTAATATTTTCGCTTGGGCACCATTATATTTCCCATACATATTTGCACCATTATCGTTAGACTGAGCCCTATAGTCACTAAGTGGAATTGAGTTAGTTTTCAATGTAGAAATTATTAATTCAGCAATTTTTTCTCCTTTTTTGTTGCTGCAATCCGAAAATGTGAGAAATCGTTCTTGAACTTCATAATTCTTGAACTTCTCAAAAATTCACGGGCCCCCTCTAGTTCGACGGGCCTCGGGGCAGTGCCCCGGCTGCCCCCCCCCCTCTCTCGCTGGGCCTGCCTTTGAGCATAACGTGATATATAAAATACTTCCCGGAACGAAATTATTTCAAAAGTCTATAGTCTGTCTCAAAAGAATAAGTAGACACAAGGATGAAATGCTCCGCTTGAAATCATCCAATGCATCAAGTTTGGCACATGCACCACGATTTGGCCACTCTTTTCGTTAAATGATTTTGCATGGTCAAAATACATTGTTGGTGAGCTTTATAAAGCTCAGTTCTATAAATCATGCATATTGTGTTGCATACAGTTACTTATTTTTTTTTCTTTGTTTCACAAAGGTTATATAACTGCAGAAGATAGTAAGTACGAAGGCAGCATTTTACTTGGCTAAGGTATATGAACTTTTTGATTTTAACCATCACCTAATAATTTGATGGTGGATTGTACTGAAATAAAGATAGTAAGAACGTAATCGAAAATTTTATGTAAACGTTTCTGGAAAAGGCAAGAAAATTTCTTTCAGAAGGTTTATCGAGCTGGACTCTATGGAAATGAAATGAAATGTGGAATTACGGTCAATTATCTAAACAACGGATCTAGGCCGGGGATGTGTTACCGTCTGTGGGGGACTTTACACCTGGGCTCTATGGAGTCTCGCTACAGTAGTGATCAATCCTGAGTTCTGAAGCATCTCGGGGCTTTTTAAACATGAGTTATGAATTTTGTAGTGTATTCCTTTAATTTATAAACATTTTGTATGATCTTTATTTTGTTTGTATTTTAATGCACAAAGTGATGAGAACAGGAATGAGCAAACGCAATCGCAAATATATGGTTTTAATATAGCAGCAGATCGTTTCCCTTTTTGAATGTTTTATATGTTTTGAGAGATGTGAATTTGTTTATTCTTTAATGTAGTCTTGCAATCAATGTTTCACTTAGATCAGGGCTGTCCAACTGCAAGTGTTCCAAGGGCCGCTTAAAAAAAAATGCAGTTTGGAGGGCAGCATTATAAAGTACTTCGTATGCAACTTTATCAGTGAGTTTTAATAGGTATGGTATACAAAGAAAAGACGCGTTCGTATTACTATTTTAATTTATTCAAAAATATCAAATTTCTAAAAAATGGTGGTAAATTTGAGGATGTTGGTTTTCAGTAATCTAATGCATCAATATTAACTTTAATACTTGTTGTTCATGAACGAATCAACTGAATAAGTGACTTATCAGAGCTGGAACTTCTACATTTTGATTTTATAAATTTCATGTTAGAAATGCTGCTTTCGCAAAGATAAATGTTTTTCCCAGCGTTGAATCCAGTGTAAGTCCTAAGTCTCACAAGTTGAGGTATCGTTCTGTTGAGCTATTTTTCTTTTCTAGTAAGACATATTTTACCATTTAACTTAAAAAGGCATTAGAATTGGTGCGTACCGTATACACTAGAACAATTATTAACTAACTCTTCCCGGCCAGCTCACCAGTGGCGTCACACGTTGTTATTTATTTTTATTTTATTGTTACTGTAAGAAGTGTGCATATTTCATATTTGGGAATCATTTATACATTTAGAGGCTCGCTCCACGGGCCGCAAAAAGTGAGGTCGCGGGCCACATGTTGGGCAGCCCTTACTTAGATCATGCTGTTTATAATGTATAAACTGTGCACGTTCAAAGCAAGACCAGTAATCATCTAGAGCATAGGTTCCCAACGTGGGCGATAACGCCCCCTTGTGGGCGTTTGAGGCTTTCAGGGGGGCGGTAAAAGACCCAGAGAAAATTAGGGGGCGTTGATATGGCACGAAGGGGCGTGGAAAGATTAACCAAATATAGTCTAAAAAAGACTTAAAAATTACGCTGATAATATTTTAATAAAAATACTTTTTAGTATAATTAAGATGCGTTTTGATTTTTCTCTGAAATTGTCAATTTATTTATTTAGAAAGTAACAGTTTATTTATTACTTCGTATCATCAAAACCCCTGCCTGTCCTTATAACAGTTAAGCTAAAACTTTTATTCCTCTTTTTTAAATGAAGAAGAAATTCAGTAGCGTTTCAATTCCAACAATATTCTATCTACTAGTAATTTTTTTTTAAATTTAATTCTTGTTTTCACCATGCATTATGCACGCTCTTATTTCTCTGGAGAGGGAGGGGGGCGGTATTGAAATATTCACTAGAAAAAGGGGCACCAGTTCAAAAAAAGTTGGGAACCTATGATCTAGAGTAATATGTAGGGTGAGGTGGGATAAGTGGACCATCGGAGAGAAGTGGGTCACCACACCCCCCAAACCCCCATACACACACACTTCCTTAAATTTCACCAGTTCTTCCCTTATAGATGATTTGCTACATTAATTTTAAATATCTATTGCATAACACCTGGAAAATATTATTACATCATTTTAATTTATGTTTTGTGAAAGTCATAAGCAATTCGGTAAAAATTCAACTATTCAACTCTTGTATGTAATTCGACTTCTGTTAAAATATTTTCCCCCTAAAAATTAAATGTAGTACCAAAGAACGAGTTACATATTTATAAAGAGCATAAAAAGATATCTTCATTAATTTTTGAAAATTTCGTGGTATTTGTAATTAGTTTTTAAAATTGATCAGGGGAGGGCACAACTGGGGCAACTGGACCACCAGTATGGTGTAGAAGATACTGCATTAAAACTAAAAGAAGCAATACTTTCAAGCAGGCAACATATACTATTTTTCAAATTGATATTTCAGAATACAGTGTATTTTGAATTTCTTTTTAAAACATGCTGCTTGCCCGACTATGGCCAGTTTAAATATTTTTGACTATTATTTAATTGTTTGAGGTAGCTACATATATAACCTAGGTCAGTTTAAGTTAAATCATTTTCTTAGCTTACTCACGATACCCAATATTTAGTTTTAGATCTAGATAAATTATGAGAGGCTTCATTTAACTTTTTTCATGTATAACCATAAGCTTAAATAACATTCATGCATGTTATTTTTCAAGCAGAAATATTACATTACATAAAATAAAGCAAAACTGCTATGTAAATGGGCTTTAAAAAAAAGAAGTTTAAAACTAAAGACATTTTCTGTTATTGGATTTGCCAGGGGGGGTGGGGAATAGTTGCTACTAGAAGATCGCTTCGATCACAACTGTTGTGAGACTGTATGAAAAAAAAAAATCATGTACTGCTATGTCTGTCTCTTACAAAAGTTGCAGTAATACGTTAAAGTCAAATTATGCTAAAAAGTTGTCCCACTTACCCCACCTTACTCCATTCGTTTTTTAAGCTTGTTGCATTAGAATTTAAAATAACTAGTTTAGCTCTTCTGAGGAACGTGCATATTTTTTCTGATAGGGTTAAAACGTCTTGAGATTAATATGTCTAATTTCACTCATAGATCAAAATATTAAATGTAGTTATTTAATTTTTTTCTCGGAAAAAAATATATTTTCTAACCTTTATCATTGCAAATAATACGTGTTAAAGTATTAAGATAACGCTTCTCCATATGCTGGTAGTATGTTCTATGTAAAGATAAACAGTTTTTTTACGCCGTCGTTGAAAGTTTCAATTTTGCACCGTTAGAAAAATAACTGGATGAACTGACCTAGTGAAACTAAATGATTTAACTAGAATTACGGCAGTCAAAAGTGTGACGTCATAAATAAAATATTTCTTGGAACTGATAAACTCTTTCGAGTAATTTACGTCATATATGAAAATAAATTCGAAATTTGTGCGAATCTAATTAGACCTTTAAGATGGTACTTTGAAATTTTTCACGAGATAACTTTTTCCATCTGCTGAACCATAAAGGATTTAAATAAGGAACGGTTTATCATAAGTTTTATTATGGTAATGTGGATTAAACAATGTACCGTGTTAACGAATATTTCATGTACATTAAATTGAAAGTGCTTATTCTACTCATAATTTTTTAACGGGCGCCTTACATCTAACTAAACAATAAGTAATTTTACGGTATCCTGCGGTAGTTTCAACAGAAAAGACTACTTGAACTTTTTTTTATAATTTACATTGTTTGTTTAATGATTTCATTCATGTAATTCTTTTTCTGTAAATACAGTTTCTACTTTAACAGCTTCCATTTTTGAAAAGTCATAAAATGATGCTAATTTTTTTCCAAGATGTATGTTACTTCTTTTAAATGCATAAAATAAAATCGCGCGCTCAACATCAATTATCCTTAATTAAAAACTTCAGGTTTGATAAATTTTATAGCTAAAATTATCAAACGTTACTTTAAAATAAATAAAAGAAAACATGCAATCTTAATGCTTTTCCATTCTTAATCGTACTCTAGCATTTCAAAAATCTAAAGATAATAGTACAATGTAAAGAGTTTATTGCATATTTTCAAGCGGAAATGTATTATAAATTACATCATTCCAAAAAACTTTCTTTTACAGATGCAGGTGCACTGAAATTTCACTTTTTACTAATTTTTTAAAATAACATCGCTCCATAGAAATTCATAGTTCTGGGATTTTACATTACCAAAAACTTTCCTATTGTGTTTTAAAATATAGTAAGTGTATCGTTGCATGCATATTAAAACATACATTGCCTAACTTTCACAGCCTCCGTGCCGCAAAGGAAATGAACCCATCCCAAGAGCACTTCCACGTATTCGGAATGGCACCGAAGACGGCCAGTTAATGGCTTCTACCTCAGTATTTGTACTTCAGCCAGGAGACCCAATATGTAAGTTAACCTTTCCATTTTCAAATCATAATCAGTCTCGTATTATTATTTTTTTTTTAATCTGCAACAACACTTGAAGTTTGTAATATAAATAATTGTGTTTAAAGAATCGATACATTTTTTTAATGACTAGGGGCCAAGGCCCCCAGACTCGCTACGCTCGCTTTTCGTATGAGGCATTCGGCCCCTAATAAGACTTATTCGTAAAAAAGACATAATTTCAACAGGCAAATCCCGCAGATTGGATCAGATAGAATGTTACTGAGCTACACATTGCTTGGTTCTTGCATGTTCATTGGTACATAAAAATTTAAATTTCACACTACAGTAGACCCCCCTCCCCCTCATAACACGGAAGATATTTTGTTATGGGAATCCGTGTTGTACGGGTCCTGAGCTATACTCCACCTGAAGTGCGGACTCCGCTTATAATCGCTGGAAAAATTATTTGCACTCCTCAGAAACACAATGACATTTAATGTTGCCATTCAAAAGTTATATTAATTAGGAGCTAAAGCGTAATAAAATCAGAACATCTGTTTCAGCTGTATTTTTAATAATGTAAAACCTATTGGACACCTTGCGAATTTGCCATCCATGGCGATTTTTCATTGTTTGGCGACTTGCGTACATGTAAAGTTAATAAAAGCTACGGAACAGATAGGATAGCTTGCCACCAATGGCGACTTTTCATTATTTGGCGATTTACACATGCTCACAACCTATAATTACTGTTCATTTAAGGTTACCGGAAAACCGTTATCCATATTTTCATTTACATAATCGTTTGCAGATTGGCGTACTTAGCACCACGAATTATACCATCTCGTCGCTCTAGCAAATATCCAAAGTGTACTATAACTGCTATAATGGCATAGTTAACGCCGCCAAATATTTCTACTGGTAGCAAATAATCCAGCTGGACCGAACCGGCTTTAAAATAATCTGCATTTTAATTATTTTTCATTTTCAAGATATTAGTTATTCTGTTTTTGGAAAAACGAATAATCGCTAATTCTAAACTCCTGTTGTCTAAGCGAACTTACTATTTGAAAATTGTCAACTTTGTGTAACACATTTTGAGTTACTTATTTCATATAGTTTTTATTTTGGCGTAAAATGGGCGTAATTCTAACTCATGTTTGTAAATTTCACGCGATTCTAGATACTTGGAAGCGCTTTGTTGCAAAGGAATGAATGATTTTATGCCAAATCTGGCAACCATTCTTTTTATTTTTTCAGTTCTTTATTAATATCTTCTAAAATAATTCGATTTTCGAAATTTAATTCAGCTTAGCAGTTTCCTCGGAATTTTTCGAATCTGTGCTCACCCTAGTCGAAACTCAAATCCCCACGGTTTAGGAGGAGATAGGCCAACAAGCTTTGACAGCCTTTACTTTTTTTTAGAATAGAGAGATAATATGAGTCCCGAATTTTTCTTCAGCCAACAACTGTTACTTTTTTATGGGAATTCAGCAAATCACCTGTACACTGAAGTTACTAATGCACTCTTACTAATGTAAAGTATACCTAAATTATGTTAGTAATCACACAATCGCGCTATAAGCTTGCAAAGTTCTGCATTCTGGAAAACCTTAAGCCAGCGGTTCTCGACTTTTTAACGTCGCTCCCCCCACCCCCCACCCCAAACAAAGGCTAACTTACAGTGGCGCCCCCCCCCCTTCACATTTTTCAGCATACATTCAGTTATTTAATCTTTGACAATGAACATTTAGGCGAATTTTCTGTAAAATAATGTTATCAGTAAAGTTTGAATGAACATTTTAAGCGAAAATAGATATATTTTTGATTAAAAATGGGAATAAATGATTTTTTTTAAACATGCATCACTACTTGCTCTTTGGTTTTTCTCGCGCACCCCACAAGTTGAGAAACGCTGCCTTCAGCGATAATCTTAGGACATCCATGAAAAAGGACCATCAACCAAACGGGCTTTAGGAAATTCTAATCAGAGATGAAAAGTTAACCAAAACCTGCCTTGAATAAACCTTTTCTATGGGCAGTATTTTTTAATCACTGGATTATGCATTACCGAGAGCGTATATGGCCAGTCTTCTCGAACGGTTGATGGGCTCAGCGAGAAAAAGAATTTCGAAATGTGAAACGATATCGACAATTTCAGCTCCAGTTTAAAAGCATTTGGTAATTTCAGTTAGACATGTCATAGTCAAAAATGTTATAATAAAAAGAATTTAACATCAAAGGACTAATCGAATTTCGTCTATTTTTAATAAATTATTTTTAGTGCAGAATAATTATTAATAGCTTTGTAATCAGGCATCAGGCTCCCTTGTAGTGAGAAAGGCTGGGGTTGAATAATTTAAACTATTTTGGAGCAAATTCCAAATTATTTAACGCTTTTACAAATACGGATTTAAAAAATTCTTCATTTTTAGGAAATAAATAAATGTGTATGTTATATAAAATAAATAACAGTCATGTATAATTAATTATTCATAGTAGTGTTTTTGTTTTAATGTAATTAACGCTTGGTTGTGTACCTTAACACTATTTGTTTTAATTTTATCATTCTTTTATTTTTGTACTGTCTAGTAATTTGGAGTTGCAAAAGAAAAATGTCCCATCTATTTCATATCGTTTGTTTCTTGTTTTTTTTTTTTTTTTTCTTTTTATTAAGAGGGGAGGTGGAGAAGTGATATTCTATGATTTACAGCATAATGACCATTTTTATGAGAAATTTACTTGTACTTATCTTAATCGCAGTAACATGTTCTGACTTATTTCTTTTTAACCGGGGTAAAATGCTTTTGGTTAATGTTTCCAATTTCGTTACAGTGGCCGAATCTCTGGAAACTTGCACAGAATGGAAGTTTCCATGGCTAATAGGGCTGTGCATTTGTCTTGCCATTTTACTTCTCGTCATGTTGATAGTCAATATCTTTCTGTGTTCCTCACTAACGTGCACTTGTACAAAAACTGAAGTAAGTTTGAAAACACCAGTTTTTAATATTTTAAAAAATTATTTGATTTATAATATTGAATGCTTATAAGTATATAAAATATCGAATGCTAATTACTTGCATGTGGTTTAACATAAACAAACCACAATGTTATTCATTTGCACCGCTTGCTATATTATTGATGTGAGAACACTGAAAAACAGCTTTTGACATAACTTTGAGTTGGGGATTATGATGAAGTAAAAACCAGTGAATTTGTCACCACCTGATATAGCCAGACAGATTTTTAGTCCTTCAACAACAACGAGCAATCTAGAAATCCATTTCGAAGTGAATATCTGGTGGTAGTGGTTCACTTGAAGAGTAATCTGGTGTTGAAATGGGCAGAACTTTCCATTTACACTATAACATTTGCTTTATTTAATATTTATGAAAATGGTTCTTATCTGGAGGCTAAAACTCAATCAGTATGGAAAGGAAGCAAGTTGTAGAAAAGAAAAGATGCAAATAATTTCTTCAGTGGTATTCGTATACGGGGGGGGGGGGGATGTTTTGTTGAATTTAACAAAATTTTGTTGATCCAACAAAAATTTGGTTGGCGCTATGCTATCTCAACCGAATAACTTAGTTGGTTTTCACAAAATTATTGTTAAATTAACACAATATTTCGCTAAATCAACAAAAATCTTGTTAATTCAACAAAAGTATTTTCTTGAAATAGAGCCAACCAAAATTTCTTGAATCAACAAAATATATTTTGTGTGTGTGTGTACGTCGACGAAAAGGTTCTTAAACAGAAAAAGAAGTCAATCAGAAAAAAGCTTATTAATATCTACTTATACGCCACTGTAACAAACATGGCGTGGCAGGCGGATTAGGGAGAGAGTACTATAGTACAGTGCGATCCGTCCTTAGCTAGCTGCTTATCTGATCAAATAACCAGGAACGGAAGCAAATCAAGCTAAAAAATACCGTCGCTTACTGAAATAAGCATCGGTGGTTAGTTAAAAAAATATTACTCAGCTGCTGCAAAAACAATCACAAATACTGATTAAGTGATGAACAAATTAGCGAGGTCCCAAACCAAATTAAACCCAACTGCAAGACATTTGGGCGAAATCTTCCACCTCTGTCATTTGAGCTATTTCGATCAGTGAATCATCAGATTTTCCCAATGCATTAGAGAAACGAATTTGACAGAAAAGCTGCAAGAGTTTGATGGACTTGATACTTCAGCCTTTTTATCTACAACAGCCAAGGCAAAATAAGAATATTAAAGAAAGAAACATTAAACATTTCATTTTTTCGTCCAAACAAAGCATTATTAATAGTAGCTTTTCATAAAGCATATCAGTTCTGCATTTAATACATTTTCAGCTGCTCTTTATTATAATAGTTATCCGGAAATAGACTAATCTATTCATTCAGCGTTAGAACTATCATTTTTATTCATTTATTCCAATATGAGGGAAATAATCCATAAATTACACTGAATTTTTTCTTTTCATGACATTTTAGATGGATAAAATTGATTGCTCATGTGGGGAAAGATAAAGAAAAGAAAATGCCTCCTTATTGTTCTGTTTTGTGTTTTTCAAAGGATGAGAAGACTAAAAAAATGTAATCACATTCTAACTTTTTAAGTGTGCCTTTAAAAGGTTCCAAACTTTTAAATTGTACGAATCAAAAATTTCAAATGAAACAAAATTGTTTTGTACTACGCATATCTGAACGAAGCCTTTTGTTTTCACTGTGACTTAAAAAGATTTTTTGTGCGTGTGTGTCACGGGTGGGTCTCCACCCTCCCAATCCGGGTCTGGTACTGTCTAAAGAACCGTCCTATAACACATTGGGTCTGGAAGAGGTTGGAAAAAAGTTGTAAAATCTTATGGGAACCAGCAAAAATTTTTAGGAGTCACATATAAATTGAATTATATTAATGAACAATAAAAGCTAGTCGCCAAGGGATATTTTGGACAGGGCGTCCGGGTTCTTTCGAACCTTGGTCTAGATACGATTCCCGGCTTAAGCTTGAGTGTTAACTTGTCTGTCCCTTCAGAGGGAGTAATACTGGCAGTCTACTAGGTGCTCCCATAGTAAAATGGCCAGTAATTCAGGCTTTAGCAGTAACGAATGCTTGAGTGATAAACAAATGCCCATACTTTGAAAATAATAATAATAAATAATAAAACAAAATAAATACTGAATTTAAAAATTATTTCAAACCGCATTTCCTTATTGATTAATTGCATGTTAAAGAGGTTGGGCTTTATATTTTATTGAAGTTTATAATAACAACACAATCAAGTACAATGAAATCACTCTAGAGCTTTTTTCCCCAACCTTTGGCATCTATGAAGGCGTCGATCCAAAATATAAAACAGTATATGAGTAAGAATAAGTGCGCCTACGGACGTGAAGAAATATAAATGAAAATCGTAAAAGCAGAGAAGAGTCACTTAAATAACAAATTAAAATATTTTATTTTATTTTTAAATGTCTTCAAATTATTTTCAAAATATATTTTTGAACTTTCGTTAGTAAATATACAGTTAGGAAATGAAATTATGTTGAACTCTGTTATAACGCCATGAAGAAACCAGATAGTTGTTTATGACACTTAGTTGTAGTTTTGTTATGGCAAGCCTAAACCAGAAGCATCTACCTACAGGGAGGGCTGCCTGGGTCGGAGGACTTTATAAGGGGTTCTAACGCATATTCACGTTACATCTGGAGAAAACCGACCAAAACTACAACCCGTTAGATCCACACGGGACCTTCCCACTTAAGCCGTTTACCATGTTCAGTGGCTTATGCACTCAGCCATGGTGGGGCCTATGACTCTATAACCGTGTTACGTCAATTGTGGGGTTGTGTCCTATGAGAAACTGATGCAGGATATTTTGACGTTATATGAGAATTGCACAAAATGTTTTAGGGATAGGCTAATTTAAGAAAAGAAAAGTTTATTTGACCTAGACAAAACGTACAGTAAAGCAAAATGTTACGCTAAAGCAATGTTTTTTGGGAAGGGGCCCGAGGCTCCCTAACCCCCTACCCTGGATGCGCCACTACAGTTGTAACTATAATCAAATTTAGTATTTGTAGCTCCCCCCTTAAACTAAACACCTTGGCGAGTTACCAAAATTTTATATAATAAATCCAATGCTGTACAAATAAAATTTTTAGTTTGTATAACACACACACACATGCTGAAAGATGTTTATTTTTAAAAATAAACTTGATTTGTTTTCCTGTAGAACAGCGGCTGGGAAACACTCCTTTAGTGCATCATTCGTTTAACACCAATATTTTTTTTTTTTTTACTCTGCTCTAGGTTGTTGATAAAGAACCATCAGAGATGGATGACTATGATCCTTATCGTGTGGGATGGGTAGCCGGATCCCACTACGGGTCTCGCAGCTCTCTCCACAAACCAGGGTACATGTCTGGAGGATCGACCCTGAATTCAACCGCGCGATCTGTCAGCAATGCCAGTGATCACTACGCCATCGTCCATTCCAGGCCGGGCAGCCGATATTCACAGCATTCCAGCAAAGAGCCCCTGCACAAGAGTTCTGCAGGGTCTATTTTATCCAATGGTCATCACAATCACTACAATTCCAGAATATAGATTCAACTTTAGGATTATAAATAATTTGCTGGAGTACAAGCATAGTTTATTGTAGGAACTGAAAAAAAAACCTTTTGTCAAACAGGTTGTGCTCTTGCCAAAACTACCCTCATCCATCTTTGAAACAGCTGGAACTGAAACAAATCCATGACGACATAAGTGAGGAAGTTTGATGTACATAAATAAATATGTTTCAACTGTGAAGCACAATCAGTTTTATGATTTAAAAGTTATCATGCTGATAAAAACAGTATTGGGGATCTGTCGTGAATTTAAAAATGTAAAAAGTACTCAATATTTTTGTGGGGAGCAGTAAATTCTAAATTTAGAAGAATATTTAGAAAAAAGAAAATTAAAAGTACACGCATACACACAAAAGTATAAATGCATATAGATGATGATGATAAAAGGCATGCTAACTTAAGTTAAGCCACAATAATTTTTTATTACAATGAAATCAGTTTCACCTGCACAGTTTACTGATACTGATGTGGAATGTACTGTTTGTGCTTCACATTTATAATGGGAAAAAAAAATTACACCCTTCTAACAACTGAGCTTACATTTGTATCTTTTCCATTATTATAATTTTTGTTTTATGTGCTTATCATCAAAGAAAGTCGTTTGTCATTGTGTTTTGGCTTAATTAATAACTTTGCATCAGAATGATTATTTGAGACAAGGTGACACAAAACATTGATGTAGCAGAATAAGAATGTTTTGTGACTGACTGTGCCATTTTTCTTCACTGCTAGAATTGAAACTCTTTCACAGGCGGAAAACCCTTAAATGCATGCAAGCGCAGTACCCTTTGCCCCATGCAAGACTAAATTATCTTTATTAAGATGCAAGATGTTTAAGTCAGTTAAGGGCAAGTCAGACTGAGAAATTTAAGAGTTGTCACAAACTGCGCTTGCATATACTAATTTCCCGCCCACCCTCATTAAGTATGTATGTTTTACTATATTTGTGCTTGTCAACTTTATGGAAAGAAGTGGTCAGTCAATATTAAAACGAAAAAAGGTTTTGTGCATTTTTGTGTTTTCTTTTTCTGAATAACTTAATCAGGTAATACCTTTTGTGATTAGATTTATGAAGTTGATGCTAGTATGTACTATAAAGCGTAGCTTCTCAAAATTTTTATTTATTTAAAGTATGCAAGGTAAATTTTGATGTAAATATGTAAAATGAAACATGCCACAAGTTGCAATAGTAACACACACATTTTTTTTTCTTCGTCTGCTTTAAGCGATACATCTAACTGAAATGAATCTATTTACAAAACATAAATTTGGCACAGATTATTAAATAATAATAAATAAATAAATAAGATACCAGAAAATATTCTTCCCCTTTCCTACTGATACATAAAAATAGCTGCCTAATTATTTAAAAATCAGATATTGCAAACAAATTTCTGGTGATCTTATTTTTCTGAAAAATCATTGAAAGTAAATTTTTCTTTGATTTTATCTGTAAAAGCATTTTTTAAGAACAGTACAAATTATTAAATTAATACAATATCAATATTAGGTATACTAATGGAAATATTTCCATGTAAAAGCTATATTTCAGTAATTCAGTAGCGGTTTTACTACAGAAATATCAACATCCCAATAATGCAAGTCAATATCATTTTATCACTACTATTATGAAAATTAAATAATTTCTGTTCATTTTATCCAAAAAAGTTGATAATTTTTAATTTATTAAGCTGAATGATTTTTATGAGGGAAATGAGAAATTTTCTTCTGATAGAAATATTTAAATAGTTAATCTGTTAAGTTTGTAAAAAGTATGTTCATAATAAAATTTTATTATACCTTTAAAAAAATACTTAAATAAAATAATTTCATTTATGTATTTTTAATGTACAACTTTTTGTTTGCTAAATTTACTTTTGTAGTTTTATGTGCATGTGAAACTTTTGTTTTCAGTTTATTTATTGCCCATTCACTTAAAAGTAATATAACTGCATGTATTATATGTAAATTATTCAGAATCATCTATACTTCTGTTATTTTCTTCAAAATGCACAAAACAAGTGTACATAGTTTAATGACATTAAATGATTTTAATATTTATTACTGGTTGCATTTCCTTTATTACAGTGTTAACACTTCTTGCATAAAATTCACTGAAATTTAAAGGATAAATTTCAGTTTAATTTATTTAATCCATTTCATAGATGACTCAAAAAACTTTGTATGGTATTTTAAATGTTATTGTTATTAGAGTTAATATTAATGTTTTTAAATATCTGCTGGGAGGCCCGGTCGACAGACTTTCAGCAACCATTCTAATGAAGAGATAAGTCCTCCAAATTGAACACTATCCAATACTTTAAATTCAAAAAATAAAACGAAACTCAAAGAGCGCACACTTTCAAAGAAAAAAAGGGGCCAATTGCTTGTGTTATATGCGAGCATGCATACATAAATATTGAGAAATATTAAGCAATAAAAATAAATACGTACGTGGAAAATAAAATGATTGAACACAATAAATCACGTATGATCATCTACTAATCCCGTCCACGATACTTCTAGCACAAATTTTAGCCACTTTCGTCTTTCTACACTTCAAATCCAGAGCACTGAGTTAAAATAAATAAACAATGAATGAAATTCTATTGCAAACCAGACGGGTGATCACGCGCTGACAACAGCTTTTTTACCCTCCTGTCACGATGGATGAGCCTCCATTTTTCCCTCCTTATACAAACACATCGCTAGATGCTTTCGCGGTCCGAAAAATGCGTTGCAGTTGCTTTCGGTTTTCAGTCTGACAAATAGGAAGGGTTAAAAAAAAGGGATACCGGAAAAAAGATGATTCTTTTGGTGAATTTTCCGGACCCATTATCCAATTTACCAGTTTTTTCCAGACTTTCCGGACCCATTTTCCAATTTCCTGGTTTTTTCCAGACTTTCCGGAGCAGTAGACACCCTGTTAATGTTTTTAGAAAAAGATACCTTTTGTGCATATAACAGGTTCTCAGCTAATACTCAAATGTAATTCAGTAGTTAACCAAAATCCTCTTTTAAGATAGTAATTAAACATGATTTAAAAGTTATCATGCTGATAAAAACAATATTGGTGATCTTTCAATTTGAAAATATGTTTAAAAAGTACTCAAAATTTAGTAAATACTTTTTGAAAATTTAAAGTATTATAGCTATTTGCATTTCATTTTCTACAAATCAATATTTATTGAATGCAGAATGTTTCAGTAGTTTATTGATTGGTATTTACAGGAAATCTTCCTGCATAGTTAATTGCTGGGGGCATTCTATCACCTTGCTTTTTAAAATTAACTACAGAGCAGCCTTAGTATTTATCACCCCTAGGCAGTTTAAAGAGATTGAATTTTTCTTCATTAATGATTTTTGGAGAAACATAGTTCCCCCAGAAAAGTTCTTTGCTTCCAAACTGCAAAATTTTACATTGTTAGCAAGAGGCAGCAAATACTAAAACTGCACCATTAATTACATAAAGAGAGAGACGGGGGAAAAAAGATAAGTTGCACAAAACAATACAATAGAAATATTTACACATAATTTTTATTCACAATTAAATAAGTATACAAAAGTAAATTTAATACAAAATCGATGACAATTTTCAATACCTGATGGAAAAACTGACACCAATAGATAACAACAACTCATTAGTTACCAGAACAATTTAAGTTGCAATTGGGGTGGTAGAAACACTACACAAGAAACTTAAGCTGTTTCATTAGCTGCTTCTTCCTCTTCTTCAAAATCTCCTTCATCCTCAGCAGTTGCTTCTTGGTATTGTTGATATTCAGATACCAAGTCATTCATGTTTGATTCAGCTTCTGTAAACTCCATTTCATCCATACCTTCACCAGTATACCAATGCAAGAAAGCCTTTCTCCTGAACATAGCTAAAATACAAGTAAAATTACATATTAATAATTTTTCAATAGCTTAACTACAACTAACAAATTCATTATAGCATTATTATATTTTAAAAATAAACAATCACCTGTTTTAAGTTTCAAATATTAATATAATTTTTCAACTGGAAAATTTCACCATGAAATTATAAAATTCTGATATAGAGACCAGAAGATTTCCTTGTTCTTATATTAAATTATAGAAAACTTTAATAATATTAAAATTTGGCAATTTCTTGTCATGTATAAGACATCAAAGAGTTGGATTCTGTTTTGGAAACTTATTTTTTGCAATATTTTGGCCTGAACAACTGTTCATAAGCTATTGATTGTATTGTAGATGTCCAACCTTAATATATTGAAAGTCTTTTACGTAACTAGCTAGTCAACTGCAATCAAAAAGTGACATAACTAGATGCTACAAGTCTTTCAATATTCCATCGCTAATTGTTTTTGAGTTAATACAACATACATAAGTACATTCATACATACAGAACCCCATAACCAATTAAAATGAATTCAAGTCAAAATGGTCAAAATAGATTTTACTGTCAATAACACTCCCCCCCCCCTCCCAATTACTATATACAAGAAAGTAAAAATGAAAAATCAAATTTGCATGCACTAAACTGATCAACTAATGATTAGTGGTTTCAATTTAATGAAAAAGATTTATTGGCAGCATTCAAGTAAAAATTCTTGTTTATAACTTTTATAATGTAAAAGCTTTACATTATCAAACAAATGACTGGGTCAGTTGGCCAGCCAAGCCCAGGTAAGATAATAGGATACTATAAGAGTAAGTTAAGTTGTACGCATTGGCACCAGAACTGGGGGGGGGGACACTTGACCCCCCCCCCCCAGATTTTGTAGTGAGGGGTCAAAGTAAATTTTTCGTCAAAGTAAATTTTTCCCCTCCCCCCCCCCCCCACTTGTCCAAACCCAGCATTTATCTAAAAATTTCTTGATACACCATCAACCAATTTTTGTGAATACATCATGTAAAATGTGTTTTTTGAAGAACAGGGAAATTCATAAATACGGACAAAACCACAAAATAGCCAAGTGGGTAGGTACACTTCAAGTGTTTCTCCAGAAACTATAAGCACCTCCTGCCTTTAGCAACAATAGCATAGAATACGATATTGTAGATACTATAATAGCATGTTGAAAGATTGATTTGGTCAGAAATTTAAACCCCATTTATTAAAACATAGGGATAACAATGATAATAGTGTGTATTGAAGTAAGTGTCTCAATCCATGGACACCTTCTGCTATAATAAACAGCAGCATTGGGAAATTGGGGTGGTAATGATAATCGTTGAAGGACAGAAGGTGCACATAAATCCAGTAACACTTAAGGCTCCATTTGCTCCAACATAATGATTGTGATGATAGTATGTTTAAAGATCAGGAAGATCATACCTGATCCATCCTATTTTTGGGACGGTAACAATATTTCAATCATGTGTTAAATAAAGGATACGGGGTGACTGCAGAGACCGGCCAACACTCAGAGGTCAGAACAGTAACTGCGACCGTTGAAGGACAGGGCTATTTATAAACTTATCAAACAATATATCAGTTTGTCCCCCAGCAAATGCATCCCTTCCGGCACCTCTAGTTGTATGGTCCATATTTCAATGCAAATGAACATTTAAGGTCTGTGACCATCACCCACACAGGATGGATAAATGAAAGGCACTCACAGATGATTAAAAATCCTCAGGGATTGTACTTGATACTATAGCACATATTTTAACCCCCCCCCCCATGGAGAGAGAAAAAAAAAACATTTTCATTCAAACACAGGGTCCTTAGGATCCACTTTTATGAGGCACTAGACGTACAACAGAACCTACTTTTACACCACTGTGTCAGACTTATAATATTGAAAAAAGATCCAGAAAATTCAGCATGGGACTCCAAGTACAGTGGAACCTCGATTTAACGTACTTTGATTTAACAAATATTTTTTCTGTCCTGACAAAAAGGGTGCTAAAATGCTCTGATTTAATAAATTTTTAGCTTTGATTAACGAACAACAATCGTGCAAATAAAATTCACACATAGAACTAAAACTTTGAATTTTTTGCACTCAAAATTAATATGGACAAAAAGCTTTGGAAAATCAAAACACAGCCACAAAAACAAAGCACTATCAAGGATTTCTTTCTAAAGTGCCAATAAGTATGTATATACTAAGTTTTAATAACAAGTTACATTAAAGAATTTAGGTAATTTATAAGTTGATCTCCTAACGTATAACTTATTTTTAAGCTCGCAGTAAACAATAATCATTCTTTTTTTCATATCAATATCTAAGGGTATTTTGCATTGATATTTTTATACCATACTCTTAACAAAAATTAATATTCGATTTAACGAACGGAATTGTGGGTCCCAATCAATTCATTAATTTGAGGTTCGACTGTAGTTACTTGTGTAAGTCCTTGGAAAACCATATACTTAGAAAGATGGCAAAATCACCGAGACCATACAAAAATCTATTCATTTGTGGCACATAATTTAATTGAGGGGTGTTCAATTTACACAATTTTACATCACAGTGTTCATATCTTTTTGTAAAGTTATTTTGCATTGAAGAATAAATTAATATTATAGTGACAGTACTTTCATTTTTTATTTATTTATATTCATGCTGACTATTAATTTACCAGGTAAGTTCAAACTTCATTAAGGAAAAGGGGGAAGGTATAGGCTTATAAAAACTTTGAATTCTACTTTTAGAATTGTATTCCTGACATTATACACTAAAAATAAACCGTATACCATAAAGTTGCAGATTTAACACTTGACATTTTTTTACAGATATATACTTAAAGACAAAACTGTAAATGACCCAAGTCTTTACATATTTTACCTGTGAATTGTTCAGATATTCTTTTGAATAGCTCTTGAATAGCAGTGCTATTACCAATAAAAGTAGCAGCCATTTTAAGCCCACGGGGTGGAATATCACATACAGCAGTTTTGACATTGTTTGGTATCCATTCTACGAAATAGCTGCTGTTCTTGTTTTGAACATTTAACATTTGTTCATCAACTTCTTTCATGCTCATGCGTCCCCGGAAAATCGTTGCAACAGTTAAGTACCTATAATGAAACAAATAATTAGTTCAGATATCATCAATCTCTTGTTAAAATATTAGAATCACATGAAAAAGTGGAATATTAATTTGTGATAAAAGTTTGCCTTGATTTTATAGAAATGGAAAAGAAAAGCGTTAAAAGTGTAAAAAGTACCTATTTTTGAAGAAAATACTTTATATGTAAATTTTGGGATTGAAAAAGTTAGATTGCATTAAATAAAGCAAAAATACTAGAGGAGAACAATTTCCATTTTTTAAATACAGTGGTACCTAAATATCAGCCATCATGAGGAAACTTTTGGATATGAAATATGAATTAGAATTTAGGATATACCTATCTATAAATCAAAGTCTGGAGTTGAATTATTTTAAAAAGTGAAGTGAAAAAGAAAAAATTACTATTCATTAACTCTACTGTAAAACGGCTCTGCATTTTTTTAAACAGTATGTATACATATATTTATTTACTTGTATCTATAAAATAATGTGTTATAGTAAATGTTTTACATAAACGTTAAAAGGATTTATTTAGAAGGTTCTGAATGATAATCACACCTCATCAGTTTCAATGGGGGGAAATTGATTTTGCAATGTCACAATTCTTACTGTCTCCCAGTGAGTACAAATTCCGCTTCAACACAAATGGGTAGTAATGAATTAAATGGCTCATTTTAAAGATAAAAATTACAATTTTGCAGACTTTTACTTCAAAAGAAAAAAAGAATGCATGATACAGACCTGCCATGACGAGGATCACAAGCTGCCATCATGTTTTTGGCATCAAACATTTGTTGAGTAAGCTCAGGAACTGACAGTGCTCTGTACTGCTGACTTCCTCTAGCAGTTAGTGGAGCAAAGCCAGGCATAAAGAAATGTAATCGAGGGAAGGGAACCATATTCACAGCCAATTTACGCAGATCAGCATTTAGTTGACCAGGAAATCGCAAGCAAGTAGTAACTCCAGACATAGTAACAGACACGAGATGGTTGAGATCACCATAAGTAGGAGTGGTGAGTTTGAGAGTGCGGAAGCAAATGTCATACAGAGCTTCATTGTCAATACAATAAGTTTCATCAGTATTTTCAACTAATTGATGAACAGATAATGTGGCATTGTAAGGTTCAACTACTGTGTCAGAAACCTGTAAAGAACATACCACCATCAGAAATGCAAGTTTCTGTTAATTTTCAGGGGTGAGAATTATATTTAGTTATTCTAAGTTTTGAATAAATTTGCAATTATTATAATTTTTTTTAAATGCAATAAAATATTTTTAAAAATTTTAATGTTAACATTTTGAAAAAATTTATATTCAGACCACATTTTTCTATTTTGCAATTAATTTTTTTATTTATTTATTTATGTATGAATTTAAGATTTTGTAGTTTATTTTTAATTTCTAGAGTTGCCTGTTGCAAGTCCCCATTATCAGAATTATTAGTATCAGTCTGCTAAATTAACTCATGATCCTAATGTAAATTTGACTAGATTATTCTGCAAGCTATATAAAATAATCTGCAGTACAATTTCTGCAACCGAGTGCAAATCCTAAAGAAAATATTCCTAGTACAATAATAAGGAAATGAAGACTGAAACTTTCCCATTTCAAAGCATATTATTATACTGCCATCTTCATTTTGAAAAATTAAATGTATATGACAGATCTGTTTTATAATTACTCAATATTATCCCTTGCAAATGCCGGTCATCTCTCACCAAATGGCAATTTTAAAAAATTACCTGTAAATAAAAATTTTGGTTCACTTGCCACAAATGGCTCAATGAAAACTTGATCGTGAGTGGCAATCAGCAATTGTCTTGCAGTAAAATAAAGCCAGATTAATCCATTAAAAATCTTTTACCAAAATCGTTTACTAAATTTCTGGTTTTCTGTTAAGTTACAAATATTTTTATTGTTTGCTTGAAATGAAAAATTTAGTAGTTAAATTTAAATTGTTGCTCCATTGTTTATTACAGGTGAGGCTTGTAGATGTTTCTAGGTGGATGATAAAAAATAAGCCTTACCAGCCACAATAGCTGGCAGAAATTTTTCACTTTGGAGTTGGTTATTCAAGATATTAACACAGGATTTGTACTCGTTTCAGTTATGTGAACTCCAGGAGATTTTAAGGAGTTTTCCCAGGATCAAATATAATTTTTCCAGGAAAAGGCAAAAAGTTCTGAATGCATTAAAATTTTATTCTTTCTTGATGTATTTTTCCCTTTAAAGCAGTGTTGTGACCTGTTATATTAATTGAAAACCCATAGTATTCAAAGATGTTAACATTTAATTAAAATATGTGCATAATACCATAATGTGTTGCCATAATTTGGTATTTTTTAAAATTGACTAGACCAGCCTCATGCATAATACATTCAAAAAAATTTTCAATTAATAAGTAGTATTTATTACAAAACTATTAAAAGTAATTTAAATTCCTTTATAAAAAATTACATGAAAAATGTTGGTCAGTAGAGGAATTAAAATGATACTTCATCTTTTAAAGTAATGGGTATTATATAGCTGTAAACCTCAGTGAATGAAAATTACGAAAATTTTATATATATATATATATGAGATTATTTTTTAAAAAGACGCTTGAAGATTAAAAAATTCATTCATACATGCATAACACGTATGTGTGAAGCAGGATTAGATACCATACACACACATTTACACAAACAATACAAAACAAAATGGTAGACTCAATTTTAAAACTTAGATGAAATAAAAATTTCATACAAATTATGTGAAAAAATTGTCACATAGAAGTAATCTTCTGAGGCACACAATTTGTTAATTACTAAATTAAATGCCACTGCATTTACAATATTTTTCACAATACAGCTAACAATTTTTAAAATCTGAGAAGCTTAAGTGCAAAAATGTATTCCGATAACTCTGAGCATTTTCTTAAATTATAGAAAACTATAAGAGTATCTCCCAGATGGAAAAGCTAAGTATGACAGCATTAAAGTCTTGAACACAACACAAGTATAAGTAAAAGAAACCACTAAGTTTCCCACTCAATTCTTGATATTAATATTAAAGGCTATTTTTAAATTCTTTAAGGCTTATAATCAAACCTATGTTCTAATGCAAATAAATCTCTAGTTTATTTCGCATTGACGAATAATGATCACAAATTGTTTTTGGTAGATCGCAAGTACAGAAAAACATTTTCGCACTTTAAATATCAGATGAAAAACTTAAATACACAATGTTTCCAGGAGTAGTTACTGAATTTCAGGAGTCTCTCTTAAAATCCAGGAGTGTTTAAGGGCCCTTAATTTTTAAAATGAAAATCCAGGAGTTTTCTAGCATTTCCAGTAGACATACAAACCCTGTTAACAGAATGCATATATATCGAAATAAAACTGATAATTACCTTAGGAGATGGCATCACACTGAAGGTGTTCATAATACGATCAGGGTATTCTTCTCTGATTTTTGAAATAAGAAGTGTGCCCATACCAGATCCAGTACCACCACCCAAGGAATGGGCCAGTTGAAAACCTTGTAAACAGTCACATCCTTCGGCTTCTTTTCTCACCACATCTAACACAGTGTCGACAAGTTCAGCCCCTTCAGTATAATGTCCCTTGGCCCAGTTATTACCAGCACCGCTCTGGCCTAGAAATCAGACAATAGTTATTTTTTTCTGAAAAGGAAACAACTTATTTGCAAGGGTATCAACAAAAGTAAACTGGTCTGGCTTCAAATATAGTTGCACTGAGTATACACAAAACAAATTATTAAAATGAAAATAGTCAAGCTTTAGTAATCTCTTCATATATTTAACATACTATGGGACATTAGTCAAGACAAATAATATTTCTTCCTTTTCCATGCTAGTGGTCTTTGCTGGCGAAGGCAATATTTTTTTTAAAAAAGTCAAACTAGAAAACACCAAATCAATTTATAAGAAACATAAGGGTATAATTAAGCACTGGTGCAGTAGCCTGGGCAACTAAAGAAATCTCTTGGTGACACATATTTGATTCCTAATCAACATTATGTGGCTTCCGAAAATTTTTCTTAGATAATAAAATTCTAAAGCTTTTGTCAGTATCTGGGAAATATCATTTTACCGACAGATCTTACAATACAGATATTTTATACAGTTCTCTCTCCCCTACATTGTTTTAAACATTTTTTCTGTTAAAAGAGGGGTATTAATAAGCTAAGAAAATTAACCCAAATATGTCAAAAATTTAACTTTTTTTTCCTCATTATTTTAGTAAAATACAGGACACTAACTTAATGCTAAAATAAATTAAAAGTAAAAATGATTATGTTTTCTTCACAAGAAAAATCATGAAACTCAGGTCAAAATGGCTTTTTTTTTTAACTGTACCTTTTTTTTACTGTCTGTTTTATTTAGACATGAGTGCATTTTTTTAGCAATTTAATTTTTGATGTATATATTTGTCTTTACCTAAAGAACAGCATATAAAAAATTCACTCATAGTAAAATAAAAAACTTTTTTATGCTTCTGCATTTGTAATAAAAACATTATCATACGTTATTACTTCTCATTTTAAGTGCAGGTGGTCAGATAATTCTGATGCAGAATAGCTATATCACTCTTATAATATTTTGTTTCACTTTTGTTATAATTTATAAATTTTTGCATGCTAAACCTACAAATGCAAGTTTAATTTAAAATATGTCATAATGTTACATACTTATTTGAGTAGTGTTCTAAAAAATAATCAAAGATGTTTCTGGAAAATGAATTGTATTTTCATTAGGTAAAGACTAATGCCATTCAAAAAACAGATTTAAAATTTCCTAAAGGGGTCACTTTTCTTAGCTTAAACCCCTCCTTTTAAAATAATTAATGATAAGTTAAGCCAATACATGGATCAACTATCAGAGATCGCACTGAAGTCTGATAGAAGTGGTTCACAAAAGCCCATTATGTTAATAAATGTGGGATTTTGCATATACAAAACGCATTATGTGCATATTTTTTTGTATCACAGTCAACAAAATTCTGGTAAATTACTCAAAAATTTGAGTAAACACGAACCCTGAACTACATTAAAATTTTAAGTTTCATCAGAGAATTTAAACTTACCAAAAATAAAGTTGTCTGGTCTAAACAGTTGTCCAAAAGGGCCTGAACGAACTGAATCCATAGTTCCAGGTTCCAGATCAAGAAGGATTGCTCTTGGAACATATTTGCCACCTGAGAAAAACAGATTCATAAATGAGAGGAAAATTTAAAGCTTAGAAGCACTTATTGCATGACTTAATTTCTGTATACCTGATGCTTCATTATAATATACATTTATCCTCTCAAGCTGCAGGTCTGAATCACCATGATACGCACCAGTTGGATCAATACCATGCTCATCAGATATAACTTCCCAAAACTGTAAATGAAAATAACATTTAAAAGCAGATACTTTAAATATTTTAAACTGTGGTTCAAAAAAATTATTTGATTTGGTACATAAATACAAATGAACTAATTATGCCATGAACTTGAATGGTCTCTTCACAAGCCGCAGTAAACACTGATTTTGCAAAATGTGCATCACTCTTAGAAAAATTTTGCTGTGCAATTCCATGTTTAATAATTATTTTCTGAAAGTTAGATAAGAGGCAATTTCTTCATTTATTTTAGTGTGTAGTGCAGCTTTTAAAAAAAAATCATCCTGAATTTTTATAAGTCCCTGGCATAATTAGTTTAATCTGTGTATCAAAACTAAGAGGTAGGTTTTGTTTCTTTGAACTACAGCCTTAAAAAGATAGAGATAACATGCTTATTCAGTTAGATCTTTGCTGAGTATCAAGTTCACAGCTGCTAAATTAAGAGAAAAGCCAAGATGCAAAAATGAATTAAATGGGGGAGGGAAAGGGCTTAATTTGCACAGAAGCTCACCAGAGCTCAGCTCCTGTACTTTTTTACAGTGGATTTTTATTTTTATTCAAAATACAATGGAGCTCATGAATATTGCACTCCGGAGCCCATGAGTACATTAACTCAAAATTTTCCCCCTTTTGACACACAAACCGATTTTAGCAGACAGACCAGTCAGGACTTGTTCCTCTTTGAACCTATGTGAGAGTCTTCTATGTATTGTTTAGACTTCTTTATGTTAATTTCAGACTATTCCATTTCATTTCACTGTTCTGTGAAATAATGAAAATATGTCCAGTACTATTTTATGGGAAAATCTTTGAGTTATCAGTATTTTAATAGAACAGTGGTTCCCAACCTTTTTTTAATCGCGACCCCTTTTAGATTTTTCAAAACTTTCGCGACCCCCCCCCCATCCGCCATGTTTGACCAATGAAAAAAAAATTAATAATGAAAAAATATATCTTGAGATTTAAAATTGATATCTTTTTAAATGAAATCTTTTTAATACCTACTGATCATTAATAGGATGATTAAGGTTGAATTTGACAAGTTCGACTATTCTTGGCTGAATATTGGTCAAAGTCAACCGCATGTCATCTTAGACATCTAATTTATTACTGGCTTTTGTCTTAATCTGCAAAAGAGTTGAAAATCCAACCTTACGCAGGTAAGTGGATGCAAATGGCTGTTAACATTTGACATGAAAGCTTAGAAGTTATCGGATATGAGCAAAGCATAGCACACCAAAATTGAGTTAATGGTTTTTCTTGGTATAAAACACTTGCGGAGGAGTCATTTTGCAAGTTCAATAATTCACCCTGCACTTCATCAGGAAGATCGGCGACATCTAAAGATGCGTGAAATGGATTTCGCAGGAGTGCAATCTCTTGTTCAACGAACTCTGGGAAATATCTTTGAATTTCAGATTAAAGGGGGCTACTAGTTACCTCCTGTAAATTAATTACAATTCCTATTTCCGATTTATCTGTCTTAATGCATGGGTTCTCAAGCATTAGTTAACACTCTTAGATTCACCGACGTCAGTTTTTGTAGCTTTGATACAAAAGCCCAGACGAGAATGAGGATTTTTTCTTTCCAAAGAAAAAGAGAGAAATTCTGTCTCATGGCAAAGAAACGTGAAAATAGTTTACTATTCATTTCCTACAAAAGCGGTATGCGGCGACCCCCGATAAAAGGCATGGCGACCCACTAGGGGGTCACGACCCCCCGGTTGGGAACCACTGTAATAGAATGTACTACCGACTCTCGTATTACAGGAGTCGAGAGGGGTTACAGTATATCAAAGTATGAACATGAGCTCTAGAGAATATTAGGGTTCCGGCACATTTTTGGGTATAAATTAAGCCCAGAGGAGGGGAAAGAGTAAATAAAAACTAGGCTAATTCAGAACCAATCCTAGACTGCCAGCAGCCAGGTCCTGATTATCGCAGGGGCAAGAGGGGCATATGCCCCAGGTACCCAATTTTGAGGGGCCCCTAAATTATAACAGTACCCAGACAGCACGTAAGCTTAAATCAAGCTTGACATTTCTTTAAATTTGACGTATTAATACAAGCTTGACAGTTCAATTCATTTTAAGCTTGCAGCCAGCTTGGGGAAGTCATTTGAACTGTCATGCTTGAATACAACTTGATTACTGCTTGATTTGGAAAGTCACATCCACATAACAAATAATTTATCATCAGTCATAAATGTACTTAACCATAGAATTAAAAAAAAAAAAAAAAAAGATTTTATATTTCCAAATATTGAAATTCTACAAAATAAAATACAATTATACTACGAAATTGATTTCAAAATCAGTCGTTTGTTTCGATTTTGGCCAATATTGCAAAACATGAGTGTCGCGATATTGAAAGTTTTAAAACGTGTGCTGCTTTTAAGTTTATATTATGCTTATTTCCCTATTAGTAGAGTCTATAAATTACACATAACATTATTTTAATTTTGATTCATCCCAGTATCAGCCACTGATCAATCTCGCCAGAAAACGGTGTGACAACCATAACAGTCACTTCAAACTTTAGCCATATCAGCGCGAGTCATATTGGCTGAGTGGTTAGGATGATATCTTCCCAAACCTTAGATCCCAAAATCTATCCCAGCCGCGTACGCTTAATGGAAGCAGATTAAAATAACTTGAAATTTCAGCATAGAGGGGAAAAGGCGTGGAAAAATAAAACATGTGGGACGAGTTCGCCGACGGGTGGCCCGTGTATTTAGGAAATTTTTTTTTAGGAAAATTTTTTAAGCTTGAAATGTCAAGCTTAATGCAAGTTGGGCAAGTGTAAACTTGAACACTTGATTCAAGCTTGCATTAAGCTTACACGCTTGAAATTTTTAAGTTTAATTCAAGTTTACTGACTTGATAAATCAAGCTTACTGCAAGTTTGATGCAAATTTGCTGTGCTGTCTGGGTATGTTAATTTTGTTTAAGGGTTTTTTTTCAATGTAGTGAATGCCTAATTTTTTTTTCAGTTATGAAATTCAAATAGTCAAAATCTTTTTTTCTCTTAATTCTGCAACTCCATAGAAAAAATAGCACAGCAGATTAACGATTTCTGCAAAAAGAAGTGGTAACTAGGATGACTGCTAGATTTTAAGTGATTAGGCGGTAAGTTGCCAGACCCACTGAAGATTTTTAAGTGGCTACCCAGCGAGAATGGAGCACCGATAAACAGAAATTTTCTGATTATGATTATTAATACTACGAAAAAGTCGGGCTTTTAGTTGTATTTTTTAAGTCTTCATTTTTAATAAAGCTTATTTCATAATGTTGATGGTTCATATGTTTATAATGTTCATAAGCATTCTCGTTGATCTAATATTAGTATATTTCCTGTTGGATACATTTAATCATGACAAAGATTTATATGTGAACACAGAAAAAATACATAAAGTAGTTGTCAAATACAGTAACAACATGCAGCAGTGGGGTCCATTCAGACTTCAGCCCCAGGCCCTGGTTTGTCATAATCGGACCCTGCCAGCAGCCAACAAGCAATTAAAGTTAGAAACCCTTTTTTTATACAAACCTTATACTTTAAATTTTGCTTTTGTCGCCTATGTGCAGTGCACCATCATGCCCTTGGATAAGATTAGCTTTGTGTTAATTATTTCATGGAGCTATTATTCATTTGAAATAAAACTGTGTAGACAAGATAACTGGTTAGTCCATTCATTTTTCTCACTTTACAATTAGGATTGTGTGAGTGTTTCAAGTAAGAATCTGATAGAGGCCATAAACCAGGTTGGTATTTTGATCACTTTTTGTATGTCCAGAAATATTGGTACAGCTTTAGTATTAGTCCTTTTTGGCATGTTTTTGTTTTGGCGACTTTTTCTTGGCAGAATAAAGGAAGTCTTTAAGGTAACCCTGTCGTTTGACAGTCAGAAGTTAAGATACGGTAATTCTAAAGCCGGCTACTCGATGGTGATGACAATGTGTTTTATGGTTTTATTTTAAATTAAATTCTACCATTAAATTGTATTTTTAAATTAGATTTTTAGGTTTATAATGACTGTTTATTTACAGTTTAGTATAAATTAACATTCTTTTGATAGTACTTTTTAGGTTAATATTTTCGTATTCCTTTGTTTATTTGTTACATGTAAAAGCAACAAATAATTATGTTATTAAAATTTTATACCATGAAATAATTTGAGATATTTTGATTTCATTACTTGAATATTGCAATAATTTAGCAGTTTTAATCAAGGTATGAGATAAAAGCATGTTTGTTTTTATTCATTATGATTTAAACTAGCTTACTTTTGTTTGCATATGCTTTTGTCAGAATGCTACATAGGGGGGCAATTTTATATTAGTACATTTTTACACATAAGAACACCATAAAAAAAAAAAAAGTCTCAAAAAATGGACAAAATGATATTTTGTCCAGGGCAGTGTTTTTCCCAACCGTTGATGAAATAGACATCTTACCATAAGTAGTTTATGGTTTATAAATTCAGTCTTCACATTTTCACACTTTTAGTAAATTAATTATAAACTAAGTCAATTCATAGTTGAGTGACATGACCCTTGATAAAATACTAGGGGTTGCACAAACTTTTTTTTTTTTTTTAATTTTTCTTTGAAAATGAATTTTGGCTAAAAGTAAGTAAAATGAAGAATTCTTAAAACTTCGGAAAGTCAAATTTAAAACTTTTTTTTTTTTTCATTCGCAGACAAAATTTTGCGATCGTTAATTTTTTTCTTAAAAAAAATTTTTTTCACGGTCTCAGATAACTTGGGAAATATTTTAAAATCTCCTAGCGAAATTGCTGACGCAAACTATATTTGTACTGCATTTTTGACTTCTTTATTTTTCAAGAATAGGGGCAGCCAACTATTTTAGAGCAGATTTTGGCTTGACCCAACAAAGATTGAGAAGCCCTGCTTTAATAGATTCATGCTTATAATATGTGTCGTATATTAATTACAAAAAATAAGGCCTGAACGTTTACAGTTGAATTCCTAGGAAGATGTAAAACTTGCAGCAACGCCCCTGTAAGTCGATGAGATGTTTAAAAGAATTGTTTCATGGATGGTACATTTTCATAAGAAAATGTCCATAGATTTAGTTATAAACTAAAATTCGCTGTCGACAAATGAAAAATATCTTATAATAAATCGCTATATTTACAGCGATTTTGAATGTTAATCTATTCGGCTTTTTCCACACAAAAACGTGACTATTAGTAATAAATTTAAGGAGAAAGTTTTAAAAGACTGTAATATGAAATAATTTACATGCAAAATAGTGAGTTTAAACACGAAATTTGATCAGTTTTAATTGACAGACCACACCCTGAAGAAAACAGACAAGGATAGATTTTTTTAAACGGATATTTAAACACACAAATTAACTCAATACCTTTGCACCGATCTGATTACCACACTGACCAGCCTGAATATGAACAATTTCCCTCATATTTATTAATTACAGAATATTAACAGAAAATGTAAACGAGTGCCTTGATGAGGATGACCGGTCGGTACCCCGCAAAATACAAGTGCCAAAAGAAAAGAGCGAAAGCGAAAGAGAGCGCAATGACGTTAAGACAGCGGGTTTGCGTTCGCAAAGTTCTCCTAGCTCACTTATCTGAGTTCGTAAACTTCTCAACTCCTGCGTCAACAAACGGCATGAACTGCAACTGCTTGGCGAGAAAAAGTTTTGTGGAAGTTGCTGAAGGCACAGATTGTGGCATGCGAAATTGTGTTAACCCGTTTGTTTACATTAGAAAGTTCAGCGGCAGCTGGAGCACAGAGGAAAGTGGAGGGAGCAACCGACGCACATAGCGTTTCCAGAAACTTTCCGCCGCGGAACTATTTTCTTTTGATTGGAGCCCAGAAGATTAGCGGGAAGCCCTTGTTATTGTATGGTGATAGAGCTTTGTTTTACTAAAACTTTGTTTTAAAATAGAGATGGTAGCCTGTTGTGTTACTGATTGCACTAATACGTCAGATGTAAAGAAGCCTAGTGTCACTTTTCAGAGGTTAAATAATTATTTTTAATATACTTTCATCAGGACTAGCATTTTTTTTTTTTTTTCACATACTACAGTTGAACCTGTATGGCAGATGTAATGTTCATGTATCTGGAATGTCAAAAAAAATTATTTCGATTGTATAAACGGTTGTAAAATTCTTTGATATTTTTACATAATGTATAAACGTTGAAAAATGAAAATCGGCGTTTTAAATTTATAAAGTATGGTTTGTTTAATTGTGTTTTCAGTTTCTGTTTGTATTGCTTTGATCCGTGTATTTTGATTAATAATTTTGGTTAATTGCGAAGTAATAAAGAAAAGGAACATTTATCTGTACCGTTTATGGTTTAATTGCTAACTTAGAACTATGTGTATCCTAAATTATTTTTTTTATTTGTATTATTATACAATATAACAACTGATTGTCTTGCAACGATTGCATATTTTATTTGTTTATATTTGAAAGCTAATGCAATTCAAATGTTAAGAAATATTATTTGTAATATGATATAAATTTCAACTAACCGCCAACGCCCACAAAATATCATTAATCCGTCTCCGAATTGAAAATACGAAAACGAAACTAACACCTGCGATATTAAATATACGTGAAAAACATATTATCTTTAACAGAAAATTGTTCAGTTGCATGCTGTGCGTTCTTTTGAGTTCCGTTATTTTTAATTCTACTTTCGTTGTCGTTTCTCAATCGTTTTTCGTAAAGAAGAAAGTTCAATATAGTCATTCAATCGCCGTAATCAATGTATCTACATAGGGTTCGTCTGCTTTTTTTGGTCTCCAACGGTTCCATCTTCCTCTCGCGGAGGAATACAATGGACATTTTGCATGGTGTCTGAGTTCGAGGCTAAAATTCGTCTGCTGGCGGTATTTACATCCGCCAGCTCCTATTGAAATGCATTCAGTATCCATTTTATAATTACTGTTTCTCATTATTAGAGCCACTCGGAATGAGTTACTGTCTTTTCAATACTTAAATAGATGGTTTAGAAGACGATGATATCGCATTTCGCTTCAAAACTTTGTTAATAAAAAGAATATTAGTGTTCTAAAATTATTACGTTATTGCAAAAACGTATAAATAATACATCATTGAGTTGATTTTGAGTTTTCTGAGTATAAAATAGTACAAATATTCATTAAAAACCTCCCACACTTTTTAAAACTACGATCTTTTAAATTATTTTTAGTATTTAATTAATATTAACATTTTAAATAAAATCTCACAATGAAGATAAAATTCATTTATAAAAAGCTATTATTTGTTAATGACTAATATTCTAGCTTCTTTTGCAACAGCTATATTTCTACTAGAAAGTGTCAAATAATCCCTTAGGTCCAAACGAGTTGAAACCGAAACTAATCATCACCATAAGATCGTGCACGTGGAGTATCAAATACCGCCAAGTGACGTCACGTGCAAAATGTCCACTTTCCTCTATGAGCTGGAGTTTTGAGACGGCTGCCGTTCGAACCTGCGCCGACTCCTCTAAATGCGCATGCGCTTTCAACGCAAATGAATGCAGTCTGCTCCGCTTTACCTGCCTTGTGCATGCTTCTCTTTCCGTTGCGTCATTCACATCTGCCAGCCTTTTAGATCGACTGCTTTCAGGAAAATGTATTTTCAACTTTTAAAAAAATTATTTTTGCGAACTTCGAGAGTAATTTTTCAATTAATATTACAGAACTTTATTTTTTTATTTTTTATTTTTTTGAGTCAATTTTATTTCATTAATTTTCATTCAGTTTAATGCTAAATGCAGGGCCAATCCCACGGGGGAGTGTGGGGGGTGAGACACCCCCCCCACTTAAAATGCAGTCGTCAAAATTGCTATTCTGGACTTCCAGAATTCTTCATTCTAGTATTTACAAGAGTTTTTAATCGGCACTTTTCCTAACTTTTGTCCCTTTGACGTTCTACTTCCAGTACATACAACCGAGGAAGAAATTCCTTGCATATTCGCATCAGTCAAAAGAAAGAAGAGGGTATGAATAAAGAGCACTCGGCACACTGGGTGGCTAGATACACAAAAGGGAAAGTCGGATTATCAGCTCTCTGCAATTGACACCACATACGTCCCATGACACCTGTCTCGGCATTTTTCCCAAAACAAATAGTCATTTCACATGTCCATAGTAATCTAATTAAGAGTCTTCTGTGCACATGTCTATGGGAGAAATACTGAGAACGAGAATGTTCCAGTCACATATATTGCACTGAGACAAACTATGAACTACCACTCTGTATGAATTAGTAATAAGTAGTGCAATGAGGCCGTAACTGGCCAGAGGCTGTCGCCACCCTTTGGTCCAGCTCGGTCTTTTCTGGGAAATAGATGTATTTTCTTTGCTTCTTTGAAATGCATAGGAAAAAGAAATTCGCTTGTACAGTAGAAAATAATGTGTCCCCTATTCCTGTTAGCTCGGTTAACTGGACAGTAACCGAGCCAAAGTCGATCGAACATATACCTGGAGGAGCCTTAGCATACCTTGATTAGAAGAAAACCATTTTTAGCTTTAAGATATAATTAATACATCAATTTGGTAAAAATTAATAAATAAAGAATGTTCTAGCATTTAACAAAATGAAGTAAAAGTTTGCTGCAGTGTTCATTTAAGACGGAAGACTGAAACCAGTTGTAAACAAAAACACGAAACTAGTTGTAAACAAAAGAAAACGACAAAAAGTGCAGCGCATAAAATGTGATATGTAGTTGTTTTGATAATGACTAAAAGAAGAAGCAAAATAACGGTTATAATGGAAAGAGAATTTCCATACAAACTATTGGAGCTCCGTCAAATCCATTTTCCAAGAAAAAGATCATCGCCGATCTGGTAACTATATATCTAGATTATATTTGTACTACTTTTTATTATTATTTATTTTCATATTATTCATATAGAAATAACCCCAATTTTTTTGTAATTTAATTTAATTTTAGAAAAATGATGGGTGAGTTATAATAAGAGATAAAATACAAGAGTATAGATCACACCGTTAAAATAGGAAGAGATGGCAGAACAAATACTGGGGGTCGCGACCTTAGGAGCTTCAAAATTAATATATGCTTAATTTTCCATTTTATCTTAAATTAAAGCAAAAATTAACTTTTCGAGCTAGAATTACTTTCCTTATTCCAGTTTTTTTTCCCTTCCTTTAAGCCTCACATTCTTTTTAAGTCTCTATTTTTGAACACTTTCCAAAGAACTTGAAATGTTTATACTTTCGTCTATCTGCCTGTCCGTGCTCTAACTGCCGTAAATATGCATCGATCGAACTTTTATATAATAATGAAAATTACCATACCATGTACCATATTGAAAAGGATGTAGGTACCATTTATAATTCTTTTACAGGAGCACACAAAATAATTCTAATGCATTGCAGCTTATGGGCAGAGAATGTTTAGAGTGCATTTTAGAAGCGTTCATCATTTCAAGCAAAACAAAATTGGTATTTATTATTGATGTTTATGAGAGCATTCTGTCCATCGGCATGGGTGAACGTAGAGTTGATACCTCTACAGGTCTCACAAAATACTCATAGATTACAATATTTTAGTTTCTTGTTGGCTTTAACCTGTTCACTACCGTCGTTGCTAAGACGCAATGGCAGAAATTCCTCCCTCCTGTATAAATCGTTGCTTCTCGGCATGGGTCTTTGAATGCCCTGGCATGGCCCAGTCATGCGCTTGTGCAAGGCTGTCGCCAGAGCAGAAACATTCTAAGACTCGCGCCGGGGAGCAACGATGGACACAGAAGGGAGGAATCTCTATTGTCGCGTCTTTAGCTATGTTGGGAGCGAACAGTTAACTGTTCGTCGTGCAATAGCATTCCTGCCAACATCTAAATAAGAAAATCCAGTAGATTTATGTGGTATCATAATCTTAAAGTCCTAATTACTTATCTAAGTCACACACTAAGTCAAAACACTCTTCGAAAACTTTTCGCACATTAAATTTCGCCATCTATTCTTTATATAATTTTTTAAAAATATAAATTGACATGGCACGACACAGTTATGGTTTTTAAAATGAAAAGTTTGCTTTTTATAACAACTTATGTTTGAAATTTCAATCACACATAAGGTCGTGATCATGATACTAAAAATTGAATTTGTAAAAGAGCTCAGAGAAATTGAAGAATTCTTTTAACATAAAATGAATAAAACTTCAACGTTTCTTTACGTCCACAGGTTTTTTTCTTAAATGTTCGAAATTTTACAAAATTTCTTCTTTTTAGACAAAAAAAAAAAAAAGTAGTAAAATTTTGGGACTTTCTCAAAAAATGATACAATTAAACGACTTGCCATCTAATTCTCACATTTTCAAGAATCCTTCACAAATGAGTAATCAATATAAGCACAAATCTTTATTATTGGACCAAAATACCATGGTATACTGGTCCATATTGAATGAATAGACCCAGAGAGCGGTAATCTTTCAAAAATGATGGGGAATAAATGTGTCGATTATTAAAGCTTCAAAATTTAAGAAAACCAGGAGATTTTAATGCAAAATCAGGAGACCAGGAGAAACCATCAAAATCCAGTAGAGTTGGCAGGTATGCAATAGTATTTACGCAAATAAGACAGTGTTGGAAAGTGTTTTATATACAGTGCTCTCGGTATGGCTTCCTTTCCTTTTTTAAAGTAAAGGTAAAGACTCCATTGAGGGTCCCCCCCCAAACTCATTTCCGCCAACTCAAGCTAGGACAGATAGTTTTGTCGCATATGGATAGGCAAATATTTTCTTCATTCCTGAGAGAATATTTTATGACTAAATTAAAAGTTATGAATATTTTATGAAAATTTAATTACTTTTAACAGAGTCAGGAATGTAGCCATCTCTACCCAACAAAAATGTGGATTTTTTTTGGCAAAGTGATAATAATCGAGCCTTTTTGTGGAAAATTCCGCCTTTTACGTACGACCTCTGCAATTTATTCATGTACAAATTCACTTTATTAATGTAAAAACCAGATTGATCATTAATGCGTAAATAATGTCAATCTTCTGAAAGTCGAACTTTAGCGGCTCCCACTGTACAACTTAAAGAAGTATTTATGCTGTTTCTATGTTATGGGCATGTTCTGTACCTCGGAAAACGGTCCAATATAGGGAGGTGTCCAACTTGGGAACTAAATCGGCAAATCTATTTTTTCAGTCGGCAATTTACCTCTCTTCACCCCCCCAAGATTTTCTTCTGGGATCGGCCCTGGCTAAAAGTAAGTTAAAATTTAATCATAAATTTATTTAATTAAAAACAAATTGATGAATCTTTAATTTAGTTAACTTACAGATAGCGTTAAATTGAAAGCAAATTAATGGATTATATTGCACATTGCATTACAACAGTAGAACGGTAATTATATTTTGTTAATTAAGAGCGTGATTATTGCATTATTGCATTACGTTAAAATAATAGAACTAATTAATTATCCTTAACCCTTTATGCACCGACGGGACTTTAAACTCCCATCAGTAAAATTGCTTAACAGGACATAAATCTTCTATCAATTCCCTACTAGGTCTTTAATTTTTTTTTCTTGCACTTTAGTGTTTAAAGCATTACTCAAATGAGATATTTCCAATACTATATAAAAAATCTGATGTGTCCAACACATGACTTCCTTGCACGTCTATTAAAACAAAAATGTTCTTTACGCACTTCCTCTAAACTTATTTGTTTGAAAGAGATAAAATATCAATAATAGTAAGGTTTAGCGATTTCTAGCAAAATATTTCGATATCACCAAGCTGAGTTCAATTTGAAAGATTTCCTTCTGACACTTTATTTGGTGATATTTCACCAAAAGCCGACAAACTTGAGATAGTTTGCGAGATTTTGGGGATAGCCAAAGTAGTCATTGACCACAGACTTTCAATGAATTGAATGCATCCATACACCTTAATGTATTTAAAGTCATTTGGCTCACCCTGTAAATAAATTCCCAATCGATTACTGTCAAAAAAGATATTGAAAACCGTTAGATATTATAATATAGTTCTAAATACGAAAGTTCAAAATTCTACGGGTTAAAGTTTTAGAGTTATACAACATACGAAATAATTTTTGGCGCCAAATTTGGCGATATTTCGGCGAAACTCGTCAATGTCGACGACATTTGGCGAGATTTTAAGCATGGACCAACAATGACAGATTATCGCCAAATTTGACGATATTTCGCCAAAACTCGCCAAGAACGATGACAAATGGCGATACTTTGGGTATGGACCAAATGACTGACTATCGCCAAATTTGGCGACATTTCGGAAAAACTCGCCAAGGTCGAGGACAGACGACGAGATTTTGAGCATCTACCAAACAATGACTGTCTACAATTGTATTATATTGAAGATGTCCATAGACATTAAAGTACTGAAATTCTTTTCGGTGGTCCTGTAAATAAACTCTCCAGTAGATTGGAACCAAAAATCGAGATGCACAACTAGATGTTACAGCAATCTTATATATGAAATTTCATAATAGTTTTTGAGATTTGAGAGTTAAATATGCACACACGTACACCAAAAGTCGCCAAGCTTGGCGACTTTTAGCATAGTTCTTGAGGGAGGCACGTGACCGTGGTCGGACCATTTCCTAACTTATGTGGTAGGACGGTATTGTGCTTGAAATGGATCAATGCCCCTAAAATTGCCATTGACCGTAATGTATTGGAAATCTTTTGAGTGTTCCTGTAGCAGAACTGTAAATGATAAAGACACTTTTTTTAATGGATAAATTCATTTTCTAACTCTTTACAGCATATATCACTTCTGAGTCGTTTGTAATAGCCCAATACCTCTAAAAAACGCTTTGATGAATTTCGGCCCATAGAGCGTAATGTATTTCGAATCTTTTAGGCGGTGGACACATCAGATTTTTTGTTTGAAAGAGAGAAAATATCAATAATAGTAAGGTTTAGCGATTTCTAGCCAAACATTTCGATATCGCCAAGCTGAGTTCAATTTGAAAGATTTCTTTCTGACACTTTATTTGGCGATATTTCACCAAAAGCCGACAAACTTGAAATAGTTTGCGAGATTTTGGGGATAGCCAAAGTAGTCATTGACAACAGACTTTCAATGAATTGAATGCATCCATACACCTTAATGTACTTAAAGTCATTTGGCTCACCCTGTAAATAAATTCCCAGTCGATTGCTGTCAAAAAAAATATTGAAAACCGTTAGATATTATATTATAGTTCTAAATACAAAAGTTCCTTATACTACGTACAAGGAAGTAATAAGGAAGTAATGTGATCCCGAAAAATTTTGGGGGCCAAATTTCGACAAAAAAACCGATTTTGACTACCTCTAAATTTAATTTTAAGAATTTTTTCGATGCATCTCATCGTAGGCTAGCATGCACGATCATATTAACATGTCTGCAACTCATTTTGACCAGCGGCGAGTCTATTGTGGTCAGTTTTTCCATGCCGTCTGTACGTACGTACGTACGTACGTATGTATGTAACTCGCATATCTCAAAAACTATTGGTCGTAGAATGTTGAGATTTGATATTTAGGATTGTTCTATGATCTAGTTGTGCACCTCCCCTTTTGGTCGCAATCGAGTGTATAGTTTATGTACAGGACCGCCCAAAAGATTCGAAATACATTACGCTCTATGGGCCGAAATTCATTAAACTCGCCTAACGCAAAAACTATTAGGCGTAGAATGTCGAAACTTCATATTTTGGATAGTTGTAACATCTAGTTGTGCACCTCCCCTATTGGTTCCATTCGACTGGATAGTTTATCTACAGGACCGCCCAAAACATTCGAAATACATTACGCTCAATGGGCCGAAATTCATTAAACTCGCATATCTCAAAAACTATTAGGCGTAGAATGTTGAAACTTTATATTTAGGATTGTTGTAACATCTATTTGTGCACCTCCCGTTTCGGTTCCATTCGACTGGATAGTTTATCTACAGAATGGCCTAACAGATTCGAAATACATTAAGCTCTATGGGCCGACATTCATCAAAGCGTTTTTTAGAGGTTTTGGGCTATTTCAAACGACGCAGGAGTGATATATGCTGTAAAGAGTTAGAAAATGAATTTCTCCATTAAAAAAGTGTCTTTATCATTTACAGTTCTGCTACAGGAACACTCAAAAGATTTCCAATACATTACGGTCAATGGCAATTTTAGGGGCATTCATCCATTTCAAGCACAATACCGTCCTACCACATAAGTTAGGTAATGGTCCGACCACGGTCACGTGCCTCCCTCAAGAACTATGCCAAAAGTCGCCAAGCTTGGCGACTTTTGGTGTACGTGTGTGCATATTTAACTCTCAAATCTGAAAAACTATTATGAAATTTCATATGTAAGATTGTTGTAACATCTAGTTGTGCATCTCGATTTTTGGTTCCAATCTACTGGAGTTTCTTTACAGGACCACCAAAAAGAATTTCAGTACTTTAATGTCTATGGACATCTTCAATATAATACAATTGTAGTCAGTCATTGTTTGGTACATGCCCAAAATCTCGCCGTCTGTCCTCGAATTTGGCGAGTTTTGCCGAAATGTCGCCAAATTTGGCGATAGTCAGTCATTTGGTCCATGCCCAAAGTATCGCCATTTGTCATTGTTCTTGGCGAGTTTTGGCGAAATATCGCAAAATTTGGCGATAATCTGTCATTGTTGGTCCATGCTTAAAATCTCGCCAAATGTCGTCGACATTGACGAGTTTCGTCGAAATATCGCCAAATTTGGCGCCAAAAATTATTTCGTATTTTGTATAACTCTAAAACTTTAACCCGTAGAATTTTGAACTTTTGTATTTAGAACTATATTATAATATCTAACTGTTTTCAATATCTTTTTTGACAGCAATCGACTGGGAATTTATTTACAGGGTGAGCCAAATGACTTTAAATACATTAAGGTGTATGGATGCATTCAATTAATTGAAAGTCAGTGGTCAATGACTACTTTGGCTATCCCCAAAATCTCGCAAACTATCTCAAGTTTGTCGGCTTTTGTTGAAATATCGCCAAATAAAGTGTCAGAAGGAAATCTTTCAAATTGAACGCAACTTGGTGATATCGAAATATTTGGCTAAAAGATATTTTATCTCTTTCAAACAAATAAGTTTAGAGGAAGTGCGTAAAAAACATTTTTGAATTAATAGACGTGCAAGGAAGTCATGTGTTGGACACATCAGATTTTTTGTTTGAAAGAGAGAAAATATCAATAATAGTAAGGTTTAGCGATTTCTAGCCAAACATTTCGATATCGCCAAGCTGAGTTCAATTTGAAAGATTTCTTTCTGACACTTTATTTGGCGATATTTCACCAAAAGCCGACAAACTTGAAATAGTTTGCGAGATTTTGGGGATAGCCAAAGTAGTCATTGACAACAGACTTTCAATGAATTGAATGCATCCATACACCTTAATGTACTTAAAGTCATTTGGCTCACCCTGTAAATAAATTCCCAGTCGATTGCTGTCAAAAAAAATATTGAAAACCGTTAGATATTATATTATAGTTCTAAATACAAAAGTTCAAAATTCTACGGGTTAAAGTTTTAGAGTTATACAAAATACGAAATAATTTTTGGCGCCAAATTTGGCGATATTTCGGCGAAACTCGTCAATGTCGACGACATTTGGCGAGATATTAAGCATGGACCAACAATGACAGATTATCGTCAAATTTGGCGATATTTCGCCAAAACTCGCCAAGAACGATGACAAATAGCGATACTTTGGGCATGGACCAAATGACTGACTATCGCCAAATTTGGCAACATTTCGGCAAAACTCGCCAAGGTCGAGGACAGACGGCGAGATTTTGGGCATGTACCAAACAATGACTGTCTACAATTGTATTATATTGAAGATGTCCATAGACATTAAAGTACTGAAATTCTTTTCGGTGGTCCTGTAAATAAACTCTCTAGTAGATTTTAACCAAAAATCGAGATGCACAACTAGATGTTACAGCAATCTTATATATGAAATTTCATAATAGTTTTTGAGATTTGAGAGTTAAATATGCACACACGTACACCAAAAGTCGCCAAGCTTGGCGACTTTTGGCATAGTTCTTGAGGGAGGCACGTGACCGTGGTCGGAACCTAACGTAACCTAACCGTGGAACCTAACGTAAGTGGTAGGACGGCATTGTGCTTGAAATGGATGAATCTCCTAAAATTGCCATTGACAGTAATGTATTGGAAATCTTTTGAGTGTTCCTGTAGCAGAACTGTAATTGATAAAGACACTTTTTACTTCCTTGTACGTAGTATAAGGAAGTAATGTGATCCCGAAAAATTTTGGGGGCCAAATTTCGACGAAAAAACCGATTTTGACTACCTCTAAATTTAATTTAAAAAATTTTTTCGATGCATCTCATCGTAGGCTAGCATGCACGATCATATTAACGCGTCTGCAACTCATTTTGACCAGCGGCGAGTCTACTGTGGCCAGTTTTTCCATGCCGTCTGTACGTACGTACGTACGTATGTATGTAACTCGCATATCTCAAAAACTATGGGTCGTAGAATATTGAGATTTGATATTTAGGATTGTTCTATGATCTAGTTGTGCACCTCCCCTTTTGGTGGCAATCGAATGAATAGTTTATGTACAGGACCGCACAAAAGATTCGAAATACATTACGCTCTATGGGCCGAAAATAATTAAACTCGCATATCTCAAAAACTATTAGGCGTAGAATGTCGAAACTTCATATTTTGGATAGTTGTAACATCTAGTTGTGCACCTCCCCTTTTGGTTCCATTCGATTGGATAGTTTATCTACAGGACTGCCCAAAACATTCGAAATACATTACGCTCAATGGGCCGAAATTCATTAAACTCGCATATCTCAAAAACTATTAGGTGTAGAATGTTGAAACTTTATATTTAGGATTGTTGTAACATCTAGTTGTGCACCTCCCCTTTCGGTTCCATTCGACTGGATAGTTTATCTACAGAACCGCCTAAAAGATTCGAAATACATTACGCTCTATGGGCCGAAATTCATCAAAGCGTTTTTTAGAGGTATTGGGCTATTTCAAACGACTCAGAAGTGATATATGCTGTAAAGAGTTAGAAAATGAATTTCTCCATTAAAAAAAGTGTCTTTATCATTTACAGTTCTGCTACAGGAACACTCAAAAGATTTCCAATACATTACGGTCAATGGCAATTTTAGGAGATTCATCCATTTCAAGCACAATACCGTCCTACCACATAAGTTAGGTAATGGTCCGACCACGGTCACGTGTCTCCCTCAAGAACTATGCCAAAAGTCGCCAAGCTTGGCGACTTTTTTATGTACGTGTGTGCATATTTAACTCTCAAATCTCGAAAACTATTATGAAATTTCATATATAAGATTGTTGTAACATCTAGTTGTGCATCTCGATTTTTGGTTAAAATCTACTGGAGAGTTTATTTGCAGGACCACCGAAAAGAATTTCAGTACTTTAATGTCTATGGACATCTTCAGTATAATACAATTGTAGACAGTCATTGTTTGGTACATGCCCAAAATCTCGCCGTCTGTCCTCGACCTTGGCGAGTTTTGCCTAAATGTCCCCAAATTTGGCGATAGTCAGTCATTTGGTCCATGCCCAAAGTATCGCCATTTGTCATCGTTCTTGGCGAGTTTTGGCGAAATATCGCCAAATTTGGCGATAATCTGTCATTGTTGGTCCATGCTTAATATCTCGCCAAATGTCGTCGACATTGACGAGTTTCGCCGAAATATCGCCAAATTTGGCGCCAAAAATTATTTCGTATTTTGTATAACTCTAAAACTTTAACCCGTAGAATTTTGAACTTTTGTATTTAGAACTATATTATAATATCTAACGGTTTTCAATATCTTTTTTGACAGCAATTGACTGGGAATTTATTTACAGGGTGAGCCAAATGACTTTAAATACATTAAAGTGTATGGATGCATTCAATTCATTGAAAGTCTGTGGTCAATGACTACTTTGGCTATCCCCAAAATCTCGCAAACTATTTCAAGTTTGTCGGCTTTTGGTGAAATATCGCCAAATAAAGTGTCAGAAAGAAATCTTTCAAATTGAACTCAGCTTGGCGATATCGAAATGTTTGGCTAGAAATCGCTATATCTTACTATTATTGATATTTTATATCTTTCAAACAAATACGTTTAGAGAAAGTGCGTAAAAAACATTTTTGATTTAATAGACGTGCAAGGAAGTCATGTGTTGGACACATCAGATTTTTTTAATAGAGAAATTCATTTTCTAACTCTTTACAGCATATATCACTTCTGAGTCTTTTGAAATAGCCCAATACCTCTAAAAACGCTTTGATGAATTTCGGCCCATAGAGCGTAATGTATTTCGAATCTTTTAGGCGGTTCTGTAGATAAACTATCCAGTCGAATGGAACCGAAAGGGGAGGTGCACAACTAGATGTTACAACAATCCTAAATATAAAGTTTCAACATTCTACGCCTCATAGTTTTTGAGATATGCGAGTTTAATGAATTTCGGCCCATTGAGCGTAATGTATTTCGAATGTTTTGGGCGGTGCTGTAGATAAACTATCCAATCGAATGGAACCAAAAGGGGAGGTGCACAACTAGATGTGACAACTATCCAAAATATGAAGTTTCGACATTCTACGCCTAATAGTTTTTGAGTTAGGCGAGTTTAATGAATTTCGGCCCATAGAGCGTAATGTATTTCGAATCTTTTGGGCGGTCCTGTACATAGACTATACATTCGATTGCGACCAAAAGGGGAGGTGCACAACTAGATCATAGAACATTACTAAATATCAAATCTCAACATTCTACGACCAATAGTTTTTGAGATATGCGAGTTACATACATACGTACGTACGTACGTACGTACAGACGGCTTGGAAAAACTGACCACAATAAACTCGCCGCTGGTCAAAATGAGTTGCAGACGCGTTAATATGATCGTGCATGCTAGCCTACGATGAGATGCATCGAAAAAATTCTTAAAATTAAATTTAGAGGTAGTCAAAATCGGATTTTTTGTCGAAATTTGGCCCCCAAAATTTTTCGGGATCACATTACTTCCTTATACTACGTACAAGGAAGTAAAAAAATCTGATGTGTCCAACACATGACTTCCTTGCACGTCTATTAATTCAAAAATGTTTTTTACGCACTTCCTCTAAACTTATTTGTTTGAAAGAGATAAAATATAAATAATAGTAAGGTATAGCGATTTCTAGATAAATATTTCGATATCGCCAAGCTGAGTTCAATTTGAAAGATTTCCTTCTGACACTTTATCTGGCGATATTTCACCAAAAGCCGACAAACTTGAGATAGTTTGCGAGATTTTGGGGATAGCCAAAGTAGTCATTGACCACTGACTTTCAATGAATTTAATGCATCCATACACCTTAATGTATTTAAAGTCATTTGGCTCACCCTGTAAATAAATTCCCAGTCGATTGCTGTCAAAAAAGATATTGAAAACAGTTAGATATTATAATATAGTTCTAAATACAAAAGTTCGAAATTGTACGGGTTAAAGTTTTAGAGTTATACAAAATACGAAATAATTTTTGGCGCCAAATTTGGCGATATTTCGGCGAAACTCGTCAATGTCGATGACATTTGGCGAGATTTTAAGCATGGACCAACAATGACAGATTATCGCCAAATTTGGCGCTATTTCGCCAAAACTCCCCAAGAACGATGACAAATGGCGATACTTTGGGCATGGACCAAATGACTGACTATCGCCAAATTTGGCGACATTTCGGCAAAACTCGCCAAGATCGAGGACAGACGGCGAGATTTTGGGCATATACCAAACAATGACTGACTACAATTGTATTATGTTGAAGATGTCCATAGACATTAAAGTACTGAAATTCTTTTTGGTGGTCCTGTAAAGAAACTCCAGTAGATTGGAACCAAAAATCGAGATGCACAACTAGATGTTACAACAATCTTACATATCAAATTTCATAATAGTTTTTGAGATTTGAGAGTTAAATATGCACACACGTACACCAAAAGTCGCCAAGCTTGGCGACTTTTGGCATAGTTCTTGAGGGAGGCACGTGACCGTGGTCAACCCATTACCTAACTTATGTTGTAGGACGGTATTGTGCTTGAAATGGATGAATGCCCCTAAAATTTCCATTGGCCGTAATGTATTGAAAATCTTTTGAGTGTTCCTGTAGCAGAACTGTAAATGATAAAGACACTTTTTTTAATGGAGAAATTCATTTTCTAACTCTTTACAGCATATATCACTCCTGAGTCGTTTGAAATAGCCCAAAACCTCTAAAAAACGCTTTGATGAATGTCGGCCCATAGAGCGTAATGTATTTCGAATCTTTTAGGCGGTTCTGTAGATAAACTATCCAGTCGAATGGAACCGAAAGGGGAGGTGCACAACTAGATGTTAAAACAATCCTAAATATAAAGTTTCAACATTCTACGCCTAATACTTTTTGAGATATGCGAGTTTAATGAATTTCGGCCCATTGAGCGTAATGTATTTCGAATGTTTTGGGCGGTCCTGTAGATAAACTATCCAGTCGAACGGAACCAATAGGGGAGGTACACAACTAGATGTTACAACTATCCAAAATATGAAGTTTCGACATTCTACGCCTAATAGTTTTTGAGTTAGGCGAGTTTAATGAATTTCGGCCCATAGAGCGTAATGTATTTCGAATCTTTTGGGCGGTCCTGTACATATACTATACATTCGATTGCGACCAAAAGGGGAGGTGCACAACTAGATCATAGAACATTACTAAATATCAAATCTCAACATTCTACGACCAATAGTTTTTGAGATATGCGAGTTACATACATACGTACGTACGTACAGACGGCATGGAAAAACTGACCACAATAGACTCGCCGCTGGTCAAAATGAGTTGCAGACGCGTTAATATGATCGTGCATGCTAGCCTACGATGAGATGCATCGAAAAAATTCTTAAAATTAAATTTAGAGGTAGTCAAAATCCGTTTTTTTGTCGAAATTTGGCCCCCAAAATTTTTCGGGATCACATTACTTCCTTATACTACGTACAAGGAAGTAAAAAGAGTCAAACTGATTTTTTTGAAAAATAAATTAATTTGGGGCATAAGGGGTTAAATTAAGAACGTGATTATTTAATTAATAATTTCTACTGTTTTAATGCAGTCTAATCTATTAATTTATTTTCAATTTAAGGATATCTGTTTTTTAACTAAATTAAAGATTAATAAAGTTTTTCATTAAATTAATTAATGATTCATTGTGATTGTGTGTGATTAAGGCAAACCTGCGCGAGGGGTATCTGCCTAAGATGAGGGATGCCTTGGTAGGAGGACTTTCTAAAGGTTTCTAACGCGTATTCACGTTACATCTGGAGAAAACCTACCAAAAACCGTTAGATCGACGACCGCGCGATGGGACCCGAACCCGGGACCTTCACACTTCGGCCGTCTACCAATTTCAGTGATATAACCACTGTGCCATGGTGAGGCTAATTAATGATTAAATTTTAACTTAAAGTTAACATTAAAACTGAATGCAAATGAATGAAATAAAATCAACTCGAAAAATTATTGTTATCGGTATTATGCTTCTTTATATACATATATATACATTTTATAAGTTGTTGATAAATTAATTTTTTTAAACAAAATTTGTTCATTTAAATGAACTACTCGTTTAAAAATTTGCTCAAAAAATTTATTTAAAAAAATAAATTTTAAATAATTAAAATGGGATTATTCTCGAAGTTCAAAGAAAAAGAAAGAAGTTTAAAGCTGCAGAGCCTGCTTATCAGCTGGGCAACCGGGGCACTTGCCTTGCACCCACCCATTTCAAAGGCCTCAAAACTTTTTTATTTTTCCAAATATTTATTTAGTAAAAAATCAACTCTTCAAAAACTGTATAAAAATTCAATTGGTAGTTTCTTGTAAATGATGAAGAGTTGGCAGCTAATGGACATTTTGCACGTGACGTCACTTGGCGGTATTTGATACTCCACGTGCACGATCTTATGGTGATGATTAGTTTCGGTTTCAGCTCGTTTGGACCTAAGGGATTATTTGACACTTTCTAGTAGAAATATAGCTGTTGCAAAAGAAGCTAGAATATAAGTCATTAACAAATAATAGCTTTTTATAAATGAATTTTATCTTTGTGAGATTTTATTTAAAATGTTAATAATAATTAAATACTAAAAATAATTTAAAAGATCGTACTTTAAAAAAGTGTGGGGGGTTTTTAATGAATATTTGTACTATTTTATACTCAGAAAACTCAAAATCAACTCAATGATGTATTATTTATAGGTGTTTGCAATAACGTAATAATTTTAGAACACTAATATTCTTTTTATTAACAAAGTTTTGAAGCGAAATGCGATATTATCGTCTTCTAAACCATCTATTTAAGTATTAAAAAGACAGTAACTAATTACGAGCAGCTCTAATATGAGAAACAGTAATTATAAAACGGATACTGAATGCATTTCAATAGGAGCTGGCGGATGTAAAAACCGCCAGCAGACGAATTTTAGCCTCGAACTCAGACACCATGCAAAATGTCCATTCTGTACGTTTCGCATGTGCTTATATAAATTGCAATTTTTAGCAAAAGTTTTATCGCATACATTACAACATATGAAAATGCCCTTCTCAATGTTCTTCTCAATATCCACTGCAATTATTATAAAAGACAGACAATTCAGAACCGAAGGAAAGTGGCACAGCAGATCGCGATGCGAATCAAAACAAACACATTGGTTGGTTTGAGTTCCCACCGCAACGGAAACTGCAAAAACGCAAGGCAAAGCAGGGCGGGCAGATAGAACGCATCCCACCTGCGTAAAGCGCATGCGCATTTAGAGGAGTCGGCCGGGGCCTTCGCAATGGACGATATCGATATGACGTCATTTTTCCACCAACACGTGACCTTTCGGCTGTGTTGATGAGTGGCCCTGTAATCTGATTGGCTGAAGTGTATATTTTCCATCCACACGTGGCTGAAATAGCCTCGTCTCAGTATAAGTTTTAATATGTTAGCACTTTTTAATGGGAATCTTTGGAGAGATATCTTTTTGCAGTCATGTACAGGTTCCAGAGAGTTATTGAAACATTCGTAGGCAGCACAATACAGAGGTATAATTATTATTTTTTTGATTTTGCGCTTATTACCAGGAGTCCAGCACATAAGCCTATGGAGAAATGGTTGTTTGTTTTCCACCGTCACGTGACTTTTAAAGCCTCGAACCCAAGGAGGCGATATCCTCCATTAGTAATGGGCCTGCGCGTGTAATTTGATGAGCCATCCAAAGAGGCCTACGGATGCTCGAGTCTTCACGTATACATCAGGCATTTCTTAAGTTTTCCAGTGCTTTCAAACGTTATTTAATGTAGTTTTAAGTAGTAATTGTGTTACTAATTCAAGTACGAACTCATGATTAATTTGTTTGCTATGATACATATTTACATAAAGAAAATAGATGCATATAATTTGAAGGAAAAACAAAGTAGCGCTTACTCTCATGATTCACGATTGCTTATTTTAGTTTCACAAGTGGATATTTAGTATACTTTAAAATAACTAAATACACAAGACATTTTTATAATGAATATTTCATGAACGTAGTCGTATTTCCTACGTTATTTTAAACAATTCAACATTAACAAATGATGTATTAAAGCGCATTTCAGTGTTTTCGGGATATCCTGTATATTGGAGAAAATTGATAAAATACGCTCTATAGCGCTATCCCTGAATTAATTATTCTTCAATAAAGACATTTCATGTAGTATATATTATTCTTCTGTCGCTTTCTCAATCGAACTTAGGAATTGAGTAAGCATAATGAACGCTTGTACAAAATATTAACTACATTTGAAGTTTTTGTATAAACGAGCAAAAATCAATAATTTATAATTTACTGTATTTCTGCACTGTACCAGATGTAAGTCTTAGTCACATAATCAAGGCATATATAACTGATAAATAACATTTTCAACTGGCAAAATTAAATTGTCTAACTAGTATCACAACGTCATGCTTATTTAAAAGAATAAAAACTACTCAAGTAATACGATTTCTGATTAAAATAATTTATTTATAAATAACACATGAGTAATTATTCACTAAACATGATTTACATACATATATTTAGAATTTCTAAATACATTATAAGCGTTCACTTACCTTTACATTCAGAGCAAAATGTTCGAATTTTAGGATAAATTTTCATGAAAGAAAATGGCGCAAGATTCACAAAACGATTACCTATATCTAAAGTTCTTTAGTACGACAAAAGTATAAAAAAAATTGTTTTAAAATAATAAAATAACATAACATTTATAATACTTAGAATAATAAAATAGAATACTGTGACTGGGGAAAACAGGCCTCAATGATAAACTCATTTTTAGGGATGGCAACTCATAAGCAGGCCCGTTGCTTAGCGATGGCCCCGAGTCGGCGCAGGGTGGAACGGCTGCCTTTTGAGACTTCCATTGCCTGCCGCATTTTCGCCAATCCCAACTGTTTGGGCCAATAGGTGCGTCTACGCATGCTCAGGGAAAAGGGAGATCAGAAACAGGGAAGGCAGCGAAGAGCTTTAATGACGATGCTGTCGTCATCTGTTTTTGTTACTAGATCTTCAATTATGCTTTAGCTGATGAAAAATAAAAATGTTAAATTATAAATTTGTATTTACAAATGAAACACATGAATGTAAATTAAGCCACTTTAATGTAAATCTCTAAATTTTTTGCATTTTTTTCTAATAAATTTAGAAATATCTCAAGTGACTTTTTAAAAGTATCTTTTAAAATTTATTTTTATTTACAGAAATAAAACTTTAAATTGAATATATCATTGTGCATTGCAAAGCTCACTGAAGTTTTCCTATTTTAAAGTAACTATTGAAAGTAATAAAACAGAAAATATACACTCTCCAAAAAAAGTATTCGAGAATTAGAGAAATTTCCTACGTTGGTTTCGTATATTAAAAATTATTTATCAAAGAATGTTAAATATGAATTAGGCTATGCATAAATATGACTTTCTATATTTCTATCAAGCTGTGCGTTTTTCAAAAACTCGATTGTTATTCCAAAATCTTAAATAGGAAATTTCTCTCTTGCTCGAATACTTTTTTTGGAGGGTGTACATGGTATTTGAAATAAACATTTTCAATAATCAATATAAACTGATATACTGGTATTTGTAAACTTGAATGTACTACAATAAGTCCTTAAAAGTCATTTGATTTAAATACTTGTTTAAAATTTTAGTTAAGGCATTTTTTATTTAAAAAAAAATTTCACATTATTATTTTCAAACTGATTTAAACTTTTTGCTTTTTAATTTAAAAAAATTATTTAAATCAAATGAATTCTAATAACTTGTTGTGGTACATTCAAATTGACAAATACTAGTATATCAGTTTATATTGATTATTGGAAATGCTTATTTCAAATACCAAATATATTTGCTGTTTTATTACTTTCGATAGTTACTTTAAAATAGGAAAACTTCAGTGAACTTTTCAATACATAATGATATATCCAATTTAGTTTTATTTTTTAAAATAAAAATAATGTTTAAAAGATACATTTAAAAATTCACTTGACATATTTCTAAATTTTTTAGAAAACATGCAAAAAATTTAGAGATTTGCATTAAAGTGGCTTAATTTACATTCATGAGTTTCATATGTAAATATTCCATGTGTAAATTAAATTTATAATTTAACATTTTTATGCTTTTATTTTTCATCAGCCAAAGCAAAATTGAAGATCTGGTAATAATATTTACATCCTAACTAATATTATAAATGCGAAAGTGAGCTTGTTTGTTTGTTTGTTTGTTTATGACGCTATCACGCCTAAACCGCTGAATCGATTATGATGCATTTTGGTTTAGATATAGATGGACCCTGGAGATGGTTATAGGCTACTTAGAATTTTAGATTTTTAATTACTTTTATAATTATTAATTAAAAACCGTTTTTACGTTGCCATGCTTGGAGAGTTTCGCCCGTATCAATCAAATGATTCATGTTTTGAGCTAACAAGAATGCTATTGCTTCAATAAAGAAGCGCGTGCATGCATCTGAAAAACATTAAATTCCACGGAAATTATGCCAGTTTTATGCCAAATCTATCTATCAATAATAATAAAAATGAATGTTCTCCAGACAAATCTACAGAAAGCAGAGCTTTGAAAATTTGAGCATAGAAGCCCATGACTGTGCACCTGACGCTCTGAATGTTGAAATTTTAAATACTTTTCTAATTATTAATTAAAAACCGTTTTATCGCCCGCACAAAATGATTTATGCTTTTGAAATAAAGCTGAAATTCTATTTTCAGATAAACATGCATTCGAAAAACATGAAATGGTATGGAAATTATGTTGATTTTACGCCAAATTAAAAAGCATTAGAAAGAAAAGTCCAAATGTGTTTCTTAAACTTCATAAATTTCCAAATCCTACCAATAATATAAAAACTCGGCTGTTCGAGCCTAGTCGGGGGTAGATCCCCCTGAACCCCCCTAATTTTTTAATTTTATTATTGACATATTAAAACTATATTAATTGACTTGTCATTTCATCGCTCATCTTTCGCGTATTTCGCCTGATAACCCTATGTTGAAATTTTTATGAGTGTAACCAATTTATAGAAAAATACATGTGGTGCATATTCTACAGCTTACGAAATATTGTAACAATAGATTAAAGCTGTTGTGAACTAATAATATTTGAATATATGTAAAAAATACATGTGGAGCATATTCTACAGCTTACTAAATAGTGTAACAATATCGAGACTAAAGATTGCTTTAATCTCGATATTAAAGCTATTGTGAACTAATAGTATTTAAATACATGTAAAATTATGTCGCATTTTTGGGACACATTTTTCAATAAGGGTATTGAGAGATAAAATGACAGTCATTAAAAAATGTGTACGTTTGTGTGTTTAGATGTTTTTGACTAAATCACACACAAATTGCTGAACGGATTTGAAAAAATTCGTAATGAAGATAGCTTATGCCCTGGATTAACATACAGGTAACCTTTCAAGCATATAGCATAAATAATTCTTTTACAAAAACATTCAAAATAATTCTAATGTATTGTGCTCTATGGAAATTTTACAGCTACTAAACCGATTCTAAAACTTAGTTACACTATTCCTGAGTATTATTGTTTGTTTGTTTGTGGATTAAGACCGATTGACTGCACTAGGATCCTAGGCCTATATGGGGAATTCCTTTGTCGGGAACTTTCTAAGGGATCCTAGCCCGTATTTACGCTAGGTTTTGGAGAAAACCGCGAAAAACTGCGAGCGGCTAGGTCGACAGGCTCGACCAGGGGTTGAACCTGGCACCTCCAGCCTTCCAGTTTTGAGAGTAGAACTTCTTAGACACTGGTGGGACCCTGAGTGTTATAGGCTACCTTTTATGCATATATCACAATGGTTCTTTTACAGGGATACTCATAAGAATTACATTACACTCTATGTGTATCTCTGTAAGTACTGAACCGATTCCAAAACTTTTTTCACTGTTAGTAAGCTACACTATTCTTGAGTATTATAGGCTAAAATTCATGCATAAATTCCAAATAGTTCCTTTACAGGAACACTCAAAATAATTCTAATACATTACGCTCTCTGGGTATCTCTGTAACTATAGAACCGATTCTAAAACTTTTTCGCTATTAGAAAGCTGCACTATTCCTGATTAACGTAGGCTAAAATTCATGCTATAGCATAAATATTTTTGTCACAAGAACAACAAAAACAGTTAGCAAATACTGTCGTAACTGTATTCGCCAAATGCCTGAAAAAAAACTAAATTTAGTAACTCTGCTTACTCTCTTATTTTAAATGAAGTATACTACCATGCATTATACTTCATATAAAATAAGTAAAAAGCAAATAATATTTAAATGCAGTTTCTTTCGTCGCAAACATATGTGTTATTCACACATGCTTCATTTCTTTTGTGACCTCACTCTAAAGCCGACGCGGACGAAGTCGCGGGTAGCAGCTAGTTTCGATATATTTTATCTTTAATCATTTTTATTTGATCATTATAAAATAAACTAATGTTCATTAACTAAAATTATGTTTCATTAAAATAAGCGATGTAAAATATTCATTGAAGATAATAGATAATCTAATTTAATGAATAATTCATATGGATAATCACTATAATAAACTAACTATATTTTGAACGAACAGATGGCACCAGCATCGTCATTAAAGCTCTTCGCTGCCTTCCCTGTTTCTGCTCTCCAGCATGCGCAGACGCACCTATTGGCCCAAACGGTTGGGATCGGCGAAAATGCCTGCCGCGCCATATTACAGTGATTATGTCACTGAAAATGGTAGACGGACGAAGTGTGAATATCCCGGGTTGGGATCCCATCGCGCGGCTGTCAACCTAACCTTTCGGAGTTTTCCGTGGTTTTCTCCGAAAATAGCCGTCATTTAGCTTCATTTAAGAAGGAATTAATAAAATGATAAATTAAAAAACTCCATACGTTATACACTGAAGAGCCGAAACATGGTGGTGTTTGAGCTCTGAGTTGGCGGAGAGAGGGGAGCCGCTGTTCTCCTGGAAGGCATGACCTTCGACGTGATGAAGGAGAAATCGGGATTCATCAGACCAGGAAACTCTCTTGTCTCTTGCACATATCCACGATCCAGTCTCAATATTCCCGTGTTCACTGTAGACGTAGTTGACAATTGACAATGACGCTTGATAAGCAGGGGCACATGAGTGGAACCTCTGCTCCGCAGTCCAGTTCCATATCCAACAGTTTCCGCTGAATTGTGTGTTCTGAAACACTTGTACTTGGACCTGCATTGTATTGGGTTGTCAGCTGAGTCCCTGTCTGCCACCAGGGGCCGAGCTAAAATGGGGTAGGCAGGAGTCTCCCCCCCCCCCAACACTTGCAAAATTCTATTAAACTTGGCAAAATCGGTGAAAAAAAATTTAACGAAAACGATAATTTACTTTCTGTTACTGGTACACTTGGTAAAATTACACAAATCCAGTTGGCAAAAGTAAAAAGTTAGTAATATAGTTGATGATGTTGGCAAAAGTAAAAAGTTAGTAATATAGTTTGAACTAAACGAACTCAGTTTTGTATACGAATGCTTTAGTTTATAAACTGAATGCACCCAGTTTCCTTTACGAACACCTTAGATGGAAACTAGTTGAACGAGTGTAACTCTTTTGGTGTTTAGGAATGCAACCAGAGAAGTGTTGCCAATGCTTATTTGTGTTTTCTTGGCTTGGCATCGGATGGCCGAAACCGGTTGACTACCGAGACGTCACTTAACCCAAAAATGACGTCACTTAAGACGTCACAAATGACGTCACTCACCCGAGACGTCACTTAACCCGCAACCGGTAGCACCGGTGCATAACCAATCGGTGAATAATGAAACGAGCCAATTGTGGGCCCGTTTACATGGTCGAAAATGCGGGTCAATGCCGGAACTTTCGCTGCTTTCTACCCCGCTTCCCTTACGTAGAGGAAAAATGCGGGATAGAAAGATTCCTAGTCCAGTGAAGGGTGAATGCAGGGATGACCTCACTTTTCCTTGATGCATTGCGTGTTTTACTCTATACTCCGCTTTTACCCGGGATTTTCCATTTTCCCACGTAATCGGGCCTAGTATGTGCGCCGGTTGCTCTCTTCACTTTCCTCTGTGATTAGGCTCCGTCCAACGCTCCGTCTTTTCGAATGCTTGACTGGTGTGTTATCGAACCCCCCCCCCTCAGTAATCTTAACTACCGACTCAGACGACTGTGGGCGTGTTCGATAATTCACCGGTTGTGCACCGGAGACCTCGGTGCATAACCAGAGTGTTCGAAAAGGCGGAGCTCTAAAAATAACCGCGTTCTGAAATGTTCGGTCGTGTAGTGGTTGGTTTCTCAACGTAACCAGAGCGCAATCAGAATGACCTTGCTAGCGTAGTGGATTATTCCGGTTATTAGAGAAGTGTTGTTAAGGATAAAACACTCAAAATACTGGTGTTAAACGATAAAATAAATAAAAACTTTGTGAAAAAAAACACACTTAAAATGTTACTTATAACACGATACGATCGTTGCGACAAAAATTCTTTCGGTCTTCGTCAATCAAAGCCCTACGTTTCACTAAATTCACACAGTTTTTTTTTTTTTGTGTTGCTAATGTTTATTTACGTTTTCTTTTGGCATCCGATGTAGTGAGGAAGGATGACTGAAAACGGTTGACGACCGTGACGTCACTTAATCAAAGAATGACCACAACCGGTAGCACCGGTACATAACAAACCGGTGAATTATCGAACGAGCCCCGGGACCTCACAAACATGCCATGGACTCCTGACGATCTTTCTGTTGCATCATCGAATTGTTCTTGAAAGGAGTGCCTGTTCCATGACGGTTTAACTCCAGTTGTTTGAAGAGTAGTTATACATCGATGGGACATGTAAGAGAAAATGCAGTATCAGAACATACATAATAGAAAAGGTAAATAGTAATATACATTAGAGCAAAACAGTATGAGAATAATGCAAAATGAAAATAAATTATATGCAATATATACAAGGGACTCTAGAAGACAATGTCAAGGGTGGGACAAGATCAAGACTCACAAATAGGGAAGTCTTAATTTGGAAGAAAAGGTACTGAGAATTTGTGCTATAATCCTACTCATTAAGCAGGAGGACAGCTTTAGGCCGTGTCCGGTTGTCTGAATCGCGGAAGTCATAATCAGGCATTTCTGCAATTAGTTCATTTGGTAAGTTATAGACTTTGTCATAAAAGTGTTGGGCTTGTTTTTTAATAATTTCGTGCATGGAGGGAATCATGAGATCTCTACGTATAACCGTGTTTCTCGTGTATCTATGAGCATGTCTAATTTTTCGCAGTATTTTGTTGTGTTGAGTTGTGATTTAGATTTGTTTTCGCAGCATAACCCCAAATGGGGCTAGCGTATGTACCTGCAGGGAGGACAATCATGTTGTACAGTTTTCGTTTGTTGGGAATGCTAAGTTTGCTTTGGTATAGTAACTTTGAGATAGATTTTTCGGCCGCAATCATTTTGTTACGGGCGTAGGTGGCCTGTGCCTTCCAAGTCAGTCTGGAATCCAGCATGACTCCCAAATACTTACAGGTCCTGCCCCATTCAACTCTTTGGTCATTAATATACAGAGTGTCCAGCCTTAATGTGACCCAATAGCTAATTCCCGAACCGTTCGGTTTAGATATACACTTCCAATTTAAATAATGTTTTAAAAAGGGTAAAGAATGTTTTTACGCGCTTTTCGAACCAAAAAACCCATTTAGAAAAAAATTACAAAAATTAAATTTTTATACGGTCCCCAGGTCCTATCACTTATATTTAGGAAAAGATGCAGTACACAAAAACAAAGTAAACACAAAAAGTTTCATTTTATTACGATAAAAACTGACCAAGTTATGGAACTTTGAAAATCATACATTTCATCCATTTTCTGGGCTAATTTCAATAAGCTAGTAAGGGACCGTCTCCAAAGTGAAATTAATTGGAACTCTGCCAGGAAACTTTCGCTCTTGCACGTCACTCTTATGTAAATCGTTTTTAAATTTAAAAGTACATACATTACGTTAATCTCTAATTATTATAAAAGAAGGTGTCTGTGTGTGTGTGTGTGTGTGTGTGTGTGTGTGTGGGTGGGTGGGTGTGTGTGTCTGTCTGCAGCGTTACGGACAAACGGCTACACCTAGAAACACCAAATTTGGTATTCGGGAAGATGTAAATATGTAGTTGTGCACCTCGAAGCGATTTTTTCAAAATTCGATCTAGATTTTTTTTTATTTTATGTTTTATGCGATTTTTGGCATTTTTTCTCACCTAATTCGTAATAACGGCGGAAATTACGCTCGCAGCAAAACGGCATTTGTATCATCGGATAGAGGAGAAAATTTTCTTTTAAAAACAGTTTGTTCTGAATACTTAACCTGATTTACCGATTTTTAGGAATTTTTTTACTAAACATCTGCTTCGCGATTTTTTTTCGTAAAATAATTTTAAAACTGTCGCATCTTGAATTCTATCCGTCATAACTTTTAGATATTTTGACAAATCGTGAAACATTCTTTTCTCCCTCTTTTAAAATAAAAACGAAAAAATTATGTAAATTAGATGATTTTTTACGAATTTTAATGCAGCCTAATGTTTAGAATTTAATAGCATCAACGCGATCTTACGCCATTCATTACATTGCGATCACGGCACGAGAATTTATGTTCGGCTGTTGCCACAGAAAGGATTAGAAAAAAGGGTTTTTTCAACCAATCGAGTTTTTAAATGGGATATCAGAATTTCAATTAGCAAGTGAGGATCTATGACGTCAAATGCTTTAAGATACCTAAAAATTACGCCATAATTTTAACTCATTTATTCCAGCTCTATTTTCAACACAGGGAGACGATATTTTGATTAAAATTTACTGTAGAAATAAACTAAGAAATTCACGATTATTATTATTAGAAGTGGTATTTTAATCCGGTGCTTATTTAAAAATTGAAATGTTTTCACGGCGCTGAAAATGTTCATTTTAAAAGTTACAAAGTTCGTTTCAAAGCGCGATATATTAAAATTTTTCTATTCATTATTTTTATTTTTGGCATTTAATTTAGAGCAGGCGTTGCCTAACATACGCATGCAGGTTGCGAGTATAGTTTTATTTTAACGTTGAATTACGTTCCTCCATAAAGGTCACGCAAAGTTTTAATGATACCGTTTGAAAACAATTATGCGAAATATCGAAAGTAACTCCGAAATTAATCTACCGGGGTATCCTTTACGGCAGTCAAACAGTGACGTCATAAATTAAAAAAAAATGTGTGAAATTTGTAAACTCTGCAACTCTAACGCCCTGTCACAATTAAAATGGGAATAAGTAGCTCCTCGAAATTACACAGTTTGATGTTTTTCAGGAGACAGGACTATGGAGGATATAAAAGATATCGCTATTGGATATTTAAAATGGCACCCCTTGGATATTTTCTCCCCACAGTAAGATGAAATGGTTTACGGCGCTAAATACGCCAATCTTATAAAACTATGTATAAATTAAATATATATGGAGAGTTTCCTTAATGGCAACCATTATGTGAAATGATTATTATTTATGCTAATGCGTAAATTGCAAAGAATCGTCACAGAATCAAAAGATCCCATTGAGGCCAAATAATCTAAGCTGTTTCTTTTAAGAGAGCCTTGAAGAGGGAGAAGCGAGTATAGATAGTATTAATGTACGTAATAGGTAGTATTATTAGATTTGTAAAGATAGTATGAATAAATCGCAATGTACCACGTTAATAAATATTTCATGAAATTAAAAGTGTTTATCCGTTTCCAAAGGTTGTCTTACAACCAACTAAACGAAAAGTAATTATAATTTGCGTTAATATATCCCGCAGTCATTTCAACAGAGGGGATTACTTGAACTTTTTTTAAAATGAAATTCTGTTTTGTCACATGCAGATATGATTTTAGTAGTAAAATATTCCTTTCTTCCCGTATGAAGAGCCGGTGCGCAGCTATTTTAAAAACATCTCTTGAAAATAGCATAAATGAATTCAGAAGACCTCAAAACGTGTAAATACACCAAAATCTCGAAGTCGAATTTTTTTCATGATTGCAATACTTTCCTTATATGGTACATTTTCGGAAAGAAATAAATGGTGCTCCATTTCATGTAGTGTCTTAGGTATTTAATGCTACAACTTGAGCCTAAAAAACAGTATGATGTAGAAATAAGACATTTTGAAAGCCAGGAGTTCTCTGCAAACTATTAAGCTTTCCACTTTTTTAATAGTGAATGACACTGACGTAGTTTTTTGAGTCATTATACTGCAATGATCAGGTTAGTACTCATGACACAAACTTTACATTAAGAGTCAAATAATTTTGCTCTTTTTTTTTTTAAATTCCACATCACGAATAATTTCGAATTACACATGTAAGGAAAATTTTCGTTTCCTACTGTGCGAAGAACGGGCACGCAGCTAGTATTACAATAATTGAGTACTTAAGAAACAAAATTTATTCTGTGTACGTGTAAAACATAGATAAAATAAAATATTTTGGACGAAGAAAACTTTTCAAAAGCAGTTCCAAAAAAATAGACTTATTTGCCTGCGGCTTCAGACTGATTTGCTGCGATACTGATCATGGCAAACGTTAAAAATCTGTTGTGTAGTCGCTTGCAATTGCATACAGCCGTATTCTAATATTACGAATTCTAGTATGGGAGAACGAGATGTATACAACTGGTCTCCAGGCATTAGCTCCTGCGCCAGGACTGGACGATAAGGAAATGCACCGTACGTATGTAATATGTTCCACACCGTCGATTTTGAGTAGGAGCAAGCCTTGCTAATATCCTGGACACTACTTTCAGGATGAGCCAGGGCATATCCTAGAACATCCTCAGCGGGTATCCGCAAGCTTGAAGGTGTGGCACGAAACAAGGGAATACGTCTATGACAATTCCCAGTTCTATACAAGCGTTGAGCAGCACGGGCAATTGTACAATAAGATAGATGTCTTCGACTGGGAAATTTAATGGCATAAAGTCTTGCCGCCTCTCTCTTATTTCGATTACACTGCCCATACAACAGTACCATTTCGCAGTACTCTTCATTTGTATACATCTCGTTCTCCTGTACTAGAATTCGTAATATTAGAATAGGACTGTATGCAATTGCAAGCGACTGCACAACAGATTTTTAACGTTTGCCATGATCAGTACCGCAGCAAATCAGTCTGAAGCCGCAGGCAAATAAGTCTAAGTTTTTGGAACTGCTTTTGAAAAGTTTTCTTCGTCCAAAATATTTTATTTTATCTATGTTTTACACGTACACAGAATAAATTTTGTTTCTTAAGTACTCAGTTATTGTAATATTAACGTAATGTGTGTACTTTTAAATTTAAAAACGATTTACATAAGAGTGACGTGCAAGAGCGAATGTTTCCTGGCAGAGTTCCAATTAATTTCACTTTGGAGACGGTCCCTTACTAGCTTCTTGAAATTGGGCGAGAAAATGGATGAAATGTATGATTTTCAAAGTTCCATACCTTGGTCAGTTTTTATCGTAATAAAACGAAACTTTTTGTGTTTACTTTGTTTTTGTGTACTGCATCTTTTCCTAAATATAAGTGATAGGACCTGGGGACCGTATAAAAATTTAATTTTTGTAATTTTTTCTAAATGGGTTTTTTGGTTCGAAAAGCACGTAAAAACATTCTTTACCTTTTTAAAAACATTTTTCAAATTGGAAGTGCCTATCTAAACCGAATGGTTCGGGAATTAGCTATTGGGTCACATTAAGGCTGGACACCCTGATACTGGTTTCGCAATAGTGGATCTAGTGAAGTGAATGGCATGACACTTAGAGGGATTTACTTTTAATTTCCAAGTGGCAAACCAATCTTCAAGTGTGTCAATGTGGTGCTGAATTTTGTTGACCATAGTGTCAGGGTGTGTGGATCTGGACATTATAGCCGTATCGTCTGCATATACTGCTAAAGATGTGTGAGAATCTCTTGGAATATCATTTATGTAGATGTTGAATAGTGTAGGACCAAGGAGTGATCCTTGTTGTACACCAGCCTCAATTGGAGTGTGATTGGAGTAAGTGTTGTTGATGCGGGCGGAGAACTTTCGATTTCTCAGATAAGAGTTAATCAAATGAATCAACGCGTCCGGCGTGTTTATAGTGATTAGTTTGTAAATAAGTGAGTTATGGCAGACGCGGTCAAAAACTTTGCTAATGTCCAGCATTACTGCTCCGGTGGATTCCTTGCTTGAGGTTAAAGCCCTCAGAAAGAAATTCCACTACTCTGAGGAGCTGGTGAGTGGTAGCATGTTTGGGCCTAAAGCCAAATTGCTCAGGAATGATGATGTTGTTATCCCGCAAATGAGAGCTAAGTCTCCTCAGGATAATTTTTTCAGCTACTTTACTGAGACTGCTAATGGGTCAGAAGGCTAATGGGTCTGTAATTTTCTGGGATAGCCAGGTTACCAGACTTACGAATGGCACAAACAATGGCCGTTTTCCAAACATCAGGAAAAACTTTGAGATCCAGAATTGTGTTTATGATTTGAGTTATAAGATCAAGAATGTTATGTGGGATATTTTTAAGCATAAGATTAGTTATGTTGTCTATGCCGGGGGCTTTTTTATTGTTAAGTTTGCTAATTATTTCGCTTACTTCTAAGTTAGTAGTAAGGGGTAAGGACTGAGTCGGGGGACGACTTAGAAAGTCCTCTATCTGAGCCTTGATATCTCTATCAAAATCAGGGTTAACGAGATCAGTGTGTACAGTGAATTGTGCTTGTAAGCTTGCGCTAGAGTGTTCGCTTTGTCCTCATCCGTGTAAGCAATACCTGAAGGGCTCTGGAGAGGGGGGAAATCGTATTTTTCCCTCCGAAATCTTTTAATTATTTTCCAAACATCGGACTCGTCTTGATTTAGTTCTTCTAGAAAAGACTCCCAGCGCTCTTGACGATGTATGTAGAGAGCCTCTCTAGCTAGGAATTTTTGTCGATAATAATCTTGTTTATGTAGGGGGACTTAGTGCGTTGGTAAAGACGCCTCGCTCTGTTCCTATCCCTAATCTTTTGTGTGATATCAGCAGGGAGGAGATTGAAGTTGTTATAAGGGCACTCGTAAGAGGCAAGATTTTTGGCAGTGGTTAAGGTATCATTTAAATCTTTAATTGCAGAGTTAAGTGAGGTGGGAGAATCAAGATGCAAGTTTTCAAACTGAGCATCCAACAAAGACTCGGTGTAAATTCTCCAATTAGTACGAGTGTATGTTTTCTTAATTGGAGGAGAGTGGAAGAGCAAGTCAACACTAATATGAATGGGAAGGTGATCAGAGTCAAACATGTCTATTGTACGAGCTGCAGTGTTATAATGAAAGTCTTTGGTGAGACAGAAATCAATAAACGAGGGATTACCTTGGGAGTAATGAGTGGGGGTGGTTGTTTTAATTAGCGCGATGCTGTTATCAGTGATAAACTTCAGGAGCTGACGGCCCCTACTACAGGTGCGAACGCAGTTCCAAACAGTGCTGTGAGCATTAAAATCCCCAGCCATAATGACGTGGGGGTGGGAGTTAATTAGTGTTAATAAGTCTTGAGCGGGTAAGTTTTCGTTAGATCGGATGTAAATGGAGCTAAAGAGGAAGTTATTTTGGTTTATATTAATAATGACATTTGTGCACTCAAGCCGAGTGAAATTTATGTCCAATTGTCTGCTAATGAGGCTCTTTTTTACATAAATAGCTGTGCCGCCACGGCGTCTCTGAGAAGTTTGGGTAGGAGTGTTTTGATAAAGATTGTAGTTAGCGATGTTGTAATTTTTGTTTGGTCGGAACATTGTCTCTTGTAAGAGGACTATATCGAATGCCTTTAGAGCTAGGTAGTCCCTCCCTAAGTTCCATTATGCGAGGATCCATGCTGTTCGCATTCCAGCAGAAAATATTGAGATTATTTAGATTTTGACCCATGATTTTCGTTGAAGTTACAACGAATTGTGATTATCTCAAATATTTTTAATGCTTTTTCCATATTGTCGTCATCATCATTATTTAAAACTTGTCGAAGGTCTCTAAAGAAGTTTAGTATGTTTCTGAGGCCTATTGCTTCATTTAGCTCTCGCAGAGTTTGTATAATTTCGAAAAAACTAAGCGTATTAGTTTCATTGTTTTGTTTCTTATATTTTGTGTTTCTCTTTATTTTTCTAGTTTTGTTTACAGGTCGCCATTTAGTTTTAGTGGTGGCGCCACTAGTCCTGTTTTTATTCGTTTGTTTACTAGATGGGGTTGGATTTTAGTCGTTTGCTTGGAGTTGTTTGTATTATCAGGTTGAATGTTTACAGCCTTGCTAGCAGTATTTGTGTCTGGTATTGTTTTGGTGACCGTTTGAGCCTGGGGGACTTCGGCCGGAGCTTCAGTTTCCTCAAAGGGTTCTGGGTCACTGAAAACAGAACAGTCAGTGTCAGACTCATCGTCCAAAAGTTTGAATCTGTTGTGATGTGCAAAATTTGACTGTTTAGGAAGAGTTTTGGGAGTATGTTTGTTTTGGGTTAGAGTATTTGTTTTCAAAACTGAAGCGTAAGAAACATTGCTATTTACTTTCTTGCTGTTGGAGCTAGGTCGAGAATTTTTGTTTTTTTTCGAGTTAGTCAAGTTTTGAGTTCCCCTAGCAAGAGCGGGGGCAATTGGGTTTTTCCCTCTATTATAGGGATTTTTAGGGCAGCCAGCGTAATTAGTGGGATGGGGGCCACTGCAGTTAGCACAAGTGGCGTCTCTAGAATCCTTAGGCAGAGTGCAGTTTTTGGCTAAATGAGGGCCGGCACATCTGAGACATTTTGGGCTTAATTTGCAGGTAAGCGAGCTGTGCCCGAAGGCTTGACAATTATAACATTGTTTGAATGGTTTGGATTTTTGAGTCTCAACTTTGACATCAATACCATTAAAATCAGTTATTTTGTATATATCCTCAAAGTGCGGAGAGTTTCTCACAGTCACAACAAAGAGGGGGAGTGGCAGATTAGTTGTTTTGTTTCGCATATATGCTACTTTGAGGGGATGAAAATTCTTTTCCTTTAAAAAGTTTTCAATTTCCTCAATGGGAGTGGAAGTGGGGATACCCTTTAAAACAACCTTTTTCGGTCGCTCGATCCTGGGATCAATTGTGCTGAATTTGATGTTTTTTGTTTCAAGATACTCCTGCACCTTACGGTAGTGTGCAATGTTTTTTGTTCTGATCTTAAGTAGTTCTCCAGATAAGTCGGTTTTCGGGGCTTCGCCCAAGATATCCTTGAGTTCGCGAAGCATATCCATCCAGTTGCCGACAATCTTTCTGTTGCTTGCAAAGAGGTTTAACTTATGGAGACGCCCATGCTGCGCTACGCAATGATAGGAAAGTGAAGCCTGCCACGCCCCCTCATTATCCCAGAAGATTGAAGAACGCGTAGAGAGAGATGCATTGAAAAACGAGTTCCGGAAACTGTTAATAAAAATAATTTAAAAGTTACTAACCAATTTTTTTTATCCATTTTACGTTTATGGAAGATTGTTTATACGTATTAACTTATTTTTTTTTTTGCATAATTTCAAATTTATTTTCGTGCATTGCATTTTAAACATCAAGTGAAACAAAAAACAGTTATTCTTATGATTATATTATGCAAAACTGGTTATATTTTTTTATGATGATTGTTTTATTATAATAAAAAATCGCTTTTTATATTTCTAGGAAGACATTTTTGTTGTTACAAGGGTAAAAATAAGTTTTATTTTTATTTCACATCAGCCTTAATTATTAAATTGCTCACATTATATTAACAATATTTTTAAGTCATATTACAGGTATTAGAAGTAAGAATGCAATTTTAAATATGCCAAATAAGATATATGAGGTATTTACAGACAGTGAGAGAACATTATCTTCTTTAGACATGAGGAAACAATTATACACTTCAACCTTCTTTAGAGACGTACTCGAGACGTGCGAGACGAGAAAGAGGGCTTTCTCGTCTCGTCTCGCAGGGGCAAAGTTCGGTCCCGTCTCGGAGCCCCTTTCTCTCGTCTCGCAGAGAAATTTTCTCTCTCGTCTCGCGTCGACGCGGGACGTCTCGCGAGTATCGCAAAAATTTTGAGCTGAGAATTTGGTACCATATATTTAGTAACTTATTATTATTTTATGGGAAAATAATATTAATAACAATTAGTTAGATATTAGAATATTAGTACATATATTAATTACCATATTATAAGGTGACCAAACGTCCCCATTTTCCGGGGACAGTCCCCATTTTCAGGGCATTTTCCAAATTGTCCCCAAAATGTAAAACAGGAACTGGGGACATTTTTTAAATTATTGCATTGTTTTTTAATTAAATTACTGTTAATTATTGCATTAATTATAAATGTCCCTAGTTTTGTTGTCAGAATCGGGGGCATGCCCCGATTCTGACAACAAAACTGTTAAAAATCTGGTCACCTTACCATATTAACTGATATGTGCATTTGAAGTGATACAAATTCAGATTTAATCCGTCTATATAATGTGACAAGACACCGAAAAAACATTTATTTTTATTTATTTATTTCCGAAATTGCGTCAATGTAATATGCATGGTTGATGGAAGTTTTATTTGCTTTTGAAATTATATAAAGCTTTGAATTTTGTTAGAAATGATGCAGAACTCAGGACATGGTGCGCAAATAAAATTTTAATCTAATTAAGCGGCCTCAATGTACAGAATAGTAAATTCTTAAAAAGTTTCAATGGAGACGGGATAGTTACAATAAAGCCTACTTACCTCTCCCCCCACACACACACCGCTCTTTTTAGTGTGCAAGGTATGGGTTTCACATTTAACCGGGTACCCGGGTTTAACCTGCTCATTCACACCATTAAAAAGATGCGACAACAGAGAAGACTTGTGACCAGGCTTGCCTCTCAACATGGATCTTTGAATGCTCCGCTGATACCCAGCGTTGTATTTGCGTAATCGCTCCTGTAGCTCATTCAATTGCGTTCGCATAGCTTGGCTTATGGTGAAAGAGGCATTTTTTAATAACAGATGAAAAATTTTATTTAGAAATATTAATTTTTTAAGAGACAAATATGAAATATCCATAACATTTAATTACATACGTATTCATCCTTTTGACGAAAATTTTGTAAATTTATGCGAGGCGAGAAATCTCGCGCGAGATAAGGCTATGTCTCGTCTCGTTTCGTCTCGCGAGATGTCTCACGTCCATCCCTAATCTTCTTAGGTCATTTATCATAATAATATTTTGCGTCGACAAACAGTTTAAGGTAATGAAAGAAATATGAAAGTTGAATAATTTCCATCAATACTGTTTACTTCATTTAGTAGAGGGGGGAAAATGATAAGGTTTCAAATAAAATGTAGTAGCTGACCAAATTACATTTAAAATTTTTAAGGACTATTATTGATTTTCAAGGACTTTATATTTTTGATTTTCAAGTACTTTTAATCACTAAGTGAACTTTGTAATGAAAACTTTGTATGTTTTCCCCCAAAACATATGAATCATGAAATAGCAATTTATTTCTGGAAACTAATTTAAATCTAAGAAGCAAGGTTGTCTGGTTTAAGGTTTAAACCAAATCAAAAATTAAAAGGACGACTTTTCATCACGTATTAAATTTTGTTATACAACAATTAAGGATCTTAAAGCTCTATATACATTGCACATAAGTAATCTTATTCTTCTAAACTTCCAATCAGTGGCGGCGCAAGACCGAAATGTAATGTGGGCAAGGTGCATTTCGCGAGGCCCTCTGATGGTGCAAGAAGGGAATATAAAATAAAAAATCACTTAAAATTAAAAAGTTTTTTATTCATTAAGAAACAAACCTAAAGTTTTATTTATACTTCTTTGGAACATTAAACAAAAATGAAAAATTTAAAGAAACAGAAATTTTCTACTTTTGGTTTTACTGAACTCCTTAATGGTTGGTTCGTAATTTATCTTATTAAGATGCTATATCTGCTTCAACAGATAAAACTGCCAACGCTGAAAGTCTTTCTTGACCCATAGTATTTCTTAAATAATTTTTAATTAGTTTCAATTTTGAAAAGCTCCTTTCAGCGGAAGCAGTACTTACAGGCATTGTTAACAAAATTCTCAATATTCTATGACAATGTAAACATTTGGGTAAATTTCTTTCAAATCGTTCTCTATGACATATTGGAGCAAATGTTTCACGTCTTTAATAGAGTTGGGTAAATTTGGGATCATATTTTGTAACTCCTCATACAACTCATAAGGTTGGAAGTCACTGCTCTCACCTACTTGCAGGACTGTGTGTAAATCCTGACAGTTTTTCAGTATTTGCTCTTTTGGAATTTTTTAAAACTTGTTTAGGTCATAGAGAAAACCAAAATTTTCAAAATTTTGGTTTATCGAGATAAGACATGAATCTCGATTCCATGTTACTTATCACAGAATCAATCATATTATTAAAAAAAAGCTGTTTCATACCGGCTTTTAGCAGACTTTATAGGTTGATCGCTGCCATCATAATCAAACACCCTTTTCTTTTTGGCTACTCTTTTATTTTAAAAATTTTTTGGCAAATCATAACTGCTTTTCTTAATAAACTAGTGAGCGTCAGACAAGCATTTTTCGAATCCAGTTTGTCGATATTCTTTGATCCAGTCACAAAATGTACGCAAATGTTCAAGAATAATACTAGTACAGATTGCCATACTTTGCTTATGGTAATGACAAGCGTTAATAACTCATACCATATATGTAATGATATGATAAATTCCAAACTGAACATTTCGTTTAAAATGGAATCGCAATCACTGAGTGTGTCCGACTGTTCCGTTTGGCGTTTTAAGCTTTCTATGCATTCAACAACAAATTGCAATAATACGGCCTTCACCGCCTGGATTCTGCTTTCCCATCTTGTGTCTGATAAAGGCTTCATAGTAAGCTTTAATTTATCTTTGATTATGTTCCAGCGTTCGCTGGAATTTGAAAATAGCAAAAAAAATCTTCTGAATAAAACCAAAAACTGTTTTTGCGGCCACTGAAGAATTAGCTGCGTCTACTAACAGATTCCAGCTGTGACAACCGCAGGGTGTGAAAAATGCCCTGGGATTTATATTTAATATTCGAGATTTAACTCCACTATTTATGCCTACCATATTTGCACCATTGTCGTAGCCTTGGCCGCGACAGTTCTGAATATCTAAGTCAGTTTTCTCTAGCTCTCTCAGTATTGCATTTGTCAAATATTCTCCAGTCGTTTCAGTGACAGCAAGAAATGCGATAAAGTTTTCTTCTATAGTTCCAGTTGATGTATTACAATATCTTAAGATAACCGACATTTGTTCAATTCTACTGCAGTCTCTAGTGCAGTCGAGTAAAAAAGAACAATATTTTGCCTCTTTTATCCTACCAATCACTTCACTGGTAACTGTGTTTGACATCAGTGCGATCAATTAATTTTGAATATCGTATCGTGGCTTAGATAATGGTGTGCAAGTTGTTTATTATTAATGTGATTTATGTGTTCCTGTAACGTAGGATCATACGGTAGGATCGACAATGTTTTAAGTTGAGTGACCACCTATCATGATACCAATTTCATTTCATTCACTTCAGTCATTTTTACGTGATGCTCGAACACAATTTTAAGGAGTTTGGAACGATTTTCGCAAAATTTGAAAATCTAATCAAGATTTTTTAAAAATACGCTGCCTAATGTTTAAGATGAGTGACCACCAATGATGATACCGAATTTCATTTCAATCGCTTCAGTAGTTTTTACGTGATGCTCGAACACAAATTTATGCAGTTTTAAAGGATTCTCACAAAATCTCAAAATCTAATCAAGATTTTTTAATAATTCGACGCCTATGTTTTAAAGTTAGTGACATGCATGCCAATGACGATATCGGATGTTCTGGGATAGTGAGGTGTAGAGATGGCCAATGATTCGATGAGTCGAATCAGTGATTCGAATCTTGGTACTGAGTGGCTCAGTCTTTACACTCACTCTCTACTGATTCGAATCTCAAGCCCTCAAGGGAAATACATTCCAAGTGCGAAGGGAAGAAAAACTTATTTTCCCTTTGCCGTTCCCAGGGATTTTCCCTTACTCTTTCAACTCTTTTCGACTCCTTACGACTCCTTTCGGCTCTTTTCGACTCTTTACGACTCTGAGTCGATAGATGATTTGAAACAGTAAATGAGTGGGTGTGGGTGAGTTGGTCACTGAGTTGGTGCAGCAACGAATCTTTACTGATTCAGTGTTTCGCTCTGTTTCGGTGATTGTATACTATCGTTGAGATTCGTTAGTTTTTCGAATCTTCTATCGACTCAGAGTCGAAAGGAGCCGAAAAGAGTTGAAAGGATGTTTCATTTAATTGGAGGGGTTTTTTCGAATCTTCTATCGACTCAGAGTCGAAAGGAGTCGAAAAGAGTTGAAAGGATGTTTCATTTAATTGAAGTTTTTTTTTTCGAATCTTTGGTGTTTCATTTCTTGGTTGGTGGTCGGATTTTAAAGTTTTATCTGTCTGTGGGTGTGGAGTGGGTCGAACATCGTTTGCTTTTGGCGGGGGGCATAGGCGTTACTTCCTAAGGGCAAGAGGGGTCAATCTCCCCCCCGAAAAAAAAATTAAGAAAATCCCTCCTTCCAACTTGTCTGACTGATTTAATATTTGTTTAAAATTTAATGAAACATCCCTTTTCTACTTTTAACTTCAATATATGTCCCCCTGCCCCCACCCTCAAAAAAAAAAAAAAAAAAAAAAAAAACCGGAACGTTAAGTTTACATGGTGGCGGATTTTCATGTGAAGGGAAATAGAATGAAATAAAGTTAGGATTGTGCTTGTCACTTTTAATGAAGGATACAGGGGCGGTATTAAGCGCTCTCACAAAAGGACTTTGTAGTAAGCAAAATAACATTTCGCTTTATTGCAGCAGATTTCGGTTTTTTTTTTTACCTTGTTTTTCGTTTAAGGGGAATGATTTTATTTTCTTTCGTAATTCAGAGAAATACAAAATAGGGCCTAAAGCAGTGGCGTAGTTAGTGTTATTGACAGTGGCGTAGCCAGGATTTTATTTCGGGGTGGGCTGGGTATCAAATTTAAAGATAAAGTTCAATTGTAAGCTAAGTAAAGGGTCCCATTTTTTTGGGGGGGCGGGCAGCAGCCCCTCAGTAGGACTGGGCCAAAAATCGACATATCGGTTTTATTTCAACATCAAATATCCGATATTCCCATTTTCATTTCAGTGAAATCTCGAATTCGATAAAGGGCAAAAATACAGGCCGGCCAGGGGCGTAGCCAGAATTTTTTTCTGGGGGGGGGGGTTATGACTACTGCAACTCATATATATGTATACGTGTGTATGATAATGTAGTGAAGAATATACATTTTGTATGGCAAAAAATTCCTCATGGGGGGTTATGACCCCCCTAACCTCCCCCCCCTTGGCTACGCCTCTGAGGCCGGCGATAAGAAAATCCTGAGATCAATACCAGCTTGTGATGCTTTTGCTACTGCTTTCTCTCGGAAAGCTTCTTCTTCTCTCATCGCAGAAAAAACAGCTCCATGGTTTATTAGTCTAATTACCATAATTAATTAACGTATATCTCGGAACCTATCCACCGGAGCGCGTTTTTATTGATTCTCGACCCCCCTAGACGCAACACCCCACCGATACTTAAAATTTCGAATGCTTTGACACCAAACTTAACCTTTTAATCTTACAGGCCCAGGGGGTCATACGAAGCTCCCCTATATTTTCAATTTGGGCATTTTAAACACTAGCCTCCTCCGACGGCATCTCCAAAGTCTGGAAACCATCCCAGAGCCAATTTCTACATGTTTGCAGTCCTTTTAAGCCTCAATCATGGTTAATTAGTCTAATTACCATAATTAATTAACGTATATCTCTGAAACTATCCATCGGAGCGCGTTTTTATTGATTCTCGACCCCCCCTCTGGGACCCCCATCGATACATAAAATTTCGAATACTTTGACACCAAACTTAACCTTTTAATCTTACAGGCCCAGGGGGTCATACGAAGCTCCCCTGTATTTTCATTTCGGGCAGTTTAAACACTAGTTTTACTGGAGCAAGGCGAGAGAGATGCTAACTGCCCGAGAACTCAGCGGAGAAGAAACCTGATGAATGGGTGAAGGGTGTTTAAATAGTACGGCTTTCGGCGCAGAGAGAGGGAAAAATTCTTTAGTTGTTTTATTGATTCAAGATTCGAATCACTGATTCGAATCATCGAAGTAGTGAGTGAGTCGAGATTCGAATCAGTAAAATGAGTCGAACCGCCCATCTCTAGTGAGGTGGCGTGGTCGTTGGCTTCAAAAACGGGGAACATGGGCGCCTCCATAAGTTAAACCTCCTTGGTTGCTTGCCAAGTACGTAATGAGCCAAAAGTCGTAAATCTCGCCAAGGAAATTGGCTGTTTGGTATTGGCTGATACTCAAGCTTAAGATCTAGATTCTAACGTCTAGCAGAGAGCGCCTACTTTTCTCAAAATCAAAATATAAAACAATTCTCTCTATCTATCAAAATGCCTAGAGAACGGATTTCATGTGGGCTCTTACTTCACAGCGTAACTGATATATATGATTCTTTAGGCAATGCATCTCAAGCAGGGTAAGATTTTCCCATTTATTTGCATCTCTTCGTAATTTTAATTCCGGATATTTTTTTCTCGTCTTTGTTTACCAAGACTATAATTTTGATATTCATCTAGTTTTTACGTAAATTATTACACACAGATTTAGTTTTCTTTTATAAAATAGTTTATTTGTTTTATATTAAGCAGTCTTATGATGTAATAATGAAATTTTTCATGTGACACACGTGTTTTCAATACTCCGCCAACAATGTTGCTTGTTTACTTTGGCTTAATGAGCACAGTCACACTTATGACTGAATTCTCTCTGGGTCTTTCTATCTGGGCGCATCTCCCTACAAGTTTTAGTGACTACCCAGCAAAATATCATTATGAATGCTTTAATTCGGTACTAATACACATTGCAGCTTCATAATGCCACCCATGACAAAAATTTGTGGAGAGATCAATGTTAATAATCGATTTAAATGTATATAATTTTAAACCTCTTCCTTGTGAATGATATAAACTGGCATCGTATTTTTTCTTCCAAGCGCTCTGCCAAAGCTGTCTCATTCGCGTGTGCTTAAGTCAGAAAATAATTGAGAGGTGTGATATCACAGCAGTCAGTTCGCTGATCCAGAACCTGAAACCAACTGCTCACCAAATAGACTTTTTCAAAAAATCCATTATTTGAATTTGAAGTCCCAGGAGATGCTATGGATAGTTGTTCCAGTGTTCAGGTAAATGCTGATTGGTTGCTTGATTTTGTGAACAAGAACAAGCCACCAGTTGATCATTTTTGAGTGGTTATGCAGCGAGTTGCTGAAACCATGGAAATTTCTAAACTTCGAAAACAAACCACCTTGTTGAAGAATTTTGAGTTTCTGAAACACCATTAAAGTTTTTTAGGTTACAATGCACTACCGATTGCTGATTTTAGTCTATCTGCACAGTGAGTTGCTGAATTCACAGAAATTTTTTTGATTAAAAACTGAAACCTACTTGTACAGTTATGTAAACTATGCAACCAGTGGACCCTTTTTAACTAAAAAAACAACAGTGAATTAAGCAACCTAGTTGTACAGCTAATGTAAACTGGGCAAACACTGGCCTGTTTTCTACTCAAAAAACATCGGTGGATTCAACAACGTAGTTGTACACCTCTTATAAAGTCAGTATGATTAGAATAGCACGTAAATAGCACTTATGAAAACATAAACACATCAAATATCAATTTAAAATTCACATTAAAAACTTTAAACATTGCAAAGATTCGTTAAAAAAGAGCACTTACCTTTATTTTTTTTTAAATAACCGCTCAGAAATGTCCCCAACACCCACTGGCTTATAATATAACACCAGCATGCTTTCTTTTATTTAGCTTTATATTCACACCATATTTCTATCAAACACACACAAATTCTTTTCATACATTAACATAACATATTTCATTCCCTTCCATCAATAACATGAAACAATATCAAATATCAACCCAAATTGACGATAGATGTATTCTGTATGGTTGCCAGTCACAACTACCACCGGCAGGTAACTTCACTTTGGCGGTGCATCGCTCACTCTGGCGTCAGATTTTTTCATCAATGAATTGTAAACAAAAACATTGATATGTAAACAAAGCACCGTATACGGAATATAGTCCAATTTATGAGTTGTTCTAGTAAGTTTAACCTTTTTCTGTTATTGATAGTGTTATTTATGTGCGATTTCAATTTTTGAGTTAAAATTATTACAGTTTGCTTTGTTGATCCTGCAAGATGTTTGAAAATGGTCACTTGAGATTGACAATCCACGAGTTTTGGTGGGATATGCACCAGTAGGCAGGAAATTACCAAAAGTCTTAACTAGTAAGCTATGAATTACTATCTTGGTATAACTGGATATGGTCTAAAATTATTTAAAAAACGTACTCAGTTAGTATGCCAATGATTATTTGTATGTAGCATTAAGAATGCAAGTCCTTTCATATTACTTAGAACTCAACAAAAACTAAAATGTATGATTGTTCAAAAGTACTGTTACATTGATTCATTACTGTCTCTGATATTTAATATTTATGATTTTAATATATAATAGATGATACATTTTAAACAGCTACACAATATGTAAAACAACTTTCCTTGATAAATATATTGTTTTAATTTCTTTTATCCTGTGCAGGTACAATTTTATTGTTACTCCTATTGTTCATCCTCATTTTCGACGAGAATTCTTAGAAGGAAAAGCCAGAGATCGTCCTGGTGCATTTACTCGATCAGATCTGCTACTTAGTTCTCAAGGTATTATACTTTTAAAAAAATTTTATTATTATATGTTTTTCTTATATAATGAAGTCTTCAAGAAGGGCTTGCCTAGTTAAAAAATAATCCCAGAACTTGCTCTGATTTACTCTCTAACGCTGAAAGAATGGTGCACCAAGAAAGAGTAATGCAAATCAGACACAAATTGATATGCATACAGACTTTGGCAGAAAATGCAAAATGTTTGGCTACCAATAAATGAACATGTAGTGCTGCAGTGCATCTTAGCTGCACAACTATCAAAATGTTCAATAGGAGAAATTTCAATTCCAGGTCATAAATTCTTTGAAAATTTGATTCTGTATATTCAGTCAGGCTGTAACTATGCCTATCATTCATTTGTACAAATAATATGCTCAGATGACAGCATTTGAGAGAGGATATGTAGATGGGCTCAAAGAAGCCAGTTGGTCTAATCGGCTAATTGCTTAACATTAGAATAAGAGCAATACCTCTATCAGGTAGTGTTGGCAGAAATGGCTTCCTATGGCCAAACACTGTGCCAAGAAGGAAGCAGTTCGTCTAGAGAAGTGTTTCCCCATTCTGTTTACATCTGCAGACTGGCCAAAATTCTAGAAATATTTCATGGATTAGTGTCAGCTAAAAATAATAAACATTATTATAAGCATGTATTTGATTTATGGAATCAAGTGTTATTCAAACACAATTTTTAGTGCGATATGTTCTATTGATTATGTTTTTAATATATATTTGATATGCATGGATTGGCTGTAAAAGTTTGCGGGCTGGTACTAGGCTACTAACTAGTGTTTGGGAAATGCTGATCTAGAAAGATGACCTGGTTAATGAGTGCGTGCCATTAAAGATTTTTGACAAAATTATGCTTGTTTAACAAAATTGATGAAAAACATAGCTTTTTGTAAATTTGATTGATTTATGTAATCTGTGTTTTTCTAAATTTAACTTCTGCAATAATTTATTGGTAATCTCAGGTATGTGACTTTCCCACAGTTTTGCAGAAATGCACTAATTTCAAATTAATTAATGGTAGGGATGCACCGAATACCATATTTTGCCGAATAGCAAATACCGAATATTCGGTTAAAATTCTAACCGAATATTCAGCTGAATACCGAATACTTGGTTAAAATTTATTAAACTTTGATTGCAATGATTAATTTAATTAGTTTTTTTCTTAAACAGTATTTCATATAAAAAACACTCAGAATACTGGTGTTAAATGATAAAATAAATAAAAACTTTGTGAAAAAAAAAGCAGTTCCCTCTGCTCAGTAAGATGGAAGGGCTTGTCTGATGAAGACCGGAAAAATTTTTTGGTCGAAATAATCGTTATGCCTTATAAGTAACCTTTTATGTGTGTGTTTTTTTTTTTTCACAAAGTTTTTATTTATTTTAATATTTCATATGGTGTAAAACTTCAAAAATTAAAATGCTGCAAAATTTAATATCCAAGTGTGTTTCCTTTATATGTTATTAATAACTTTTTTAAATATTAGTGAGATGCTGCTAATTTTTTTACCTACATATTTTACTAAAAAAATTAGCAGTTAATTGACTTTACATATTTACGAACACTTAATGTTATGAGTTTTTTTTTTTTTTTTTTTTTCTAGTTACTGTTTCAAATTTAAATCAGTTAGTAATAGCAAGGTTAATGTAATGTGTCATAAGATTTAAGAAAAATTGAAAAGCAACAAAATTCAAATTTAACACCTGAGTGTTTTCTCTTAAATTAAAACTAATTTCATTGTAATATTAGTTTTTTGTGTGATTGTGGAACACTATGTTAGGGCTATCTGCCAAGGATGGCCTTGATAGGAGGACTTTCTAAGGGTTTCTAACGCTTATTCAAATGTGATATTAGTAAGTAACAACTTGAATCAACTTAGTACTATGGTACTATACTGTATCTTTCATTCATGATATAAAAAAATATGTATTTGTTTACCAATTGGTAAATACTTCAATTTGTTTACTATTCGGTTGCCGAATATTTAAGTATTCGGCCTAACCGAATATTCGTTTGTCTGCCGAATAGGCAGTATACCGAATATTCGGTGCATCCCTAATTAGTGGACTTATGCTATTTTTAATACTTGTGGGAAAAATGCAGCTTAATATCAAGCTCAGGCATTTCAGTTTAATCTTTTTCCATCCTGCTTGAAAATGAATTTTTTTTTTGTCATTCTTTTATTTAAACTTTCAAAGGAATGGAAATTGAGATTAATCCATATTTCATATTTTTCTCTGTATACTTTTTATTTTCTTCGTTAATTTTTCTTTATCATTTGGATATTTATTTTGCCAAGTATTTTTACATCTTGAAGCAATGTAAAAACACACAGAAAACATATGCAAAATACAAAAAATATTAATATTGGCCTGACTATATTTGTTTAAAAATCCTGATAAGTAAAGCAGTATCATATGAAATAAATTAGGAGGAAATTCTTTTGCACTGTGACAAGACTGTAAAAGTTGCATACCACATGTTTTTCTTGAAACTAACTTATTTAAAAGAGAGAAAAATATATATTTTAATCAAGGCTTTGATGCAAACAGTGTAAACTTTGATTAAACAACTCCCAACACCATGTAAGCTTGATATATATATATATATATATATAACATCTAAAATTAAACATCCTCTCAAAATTCTTTAGGGTGTAGTAACTTTCGTTTTAAACAAAGGATTTGTATCAGGATCTAAATCTAATTCAAATGCAAGTAATATATCTCACCTCTTTCTCACGTTCTTCTGGCACTGCACCATGCAAGAATTTACGCAAGAATTAATGTGTTCCTTAATGACATTAAATATAACAGACATAGTACTGCCCTATCCCGTTTAGCCTTAAAAGAAAATTTGGAAATAGATTTTAATAACGTTAAAAAAATAGCCAATTATAATAATCATAGTTTCAGTCTAAAACGCGAAGCAATAGAGGATCTTAACATAAGAGGGCACCGTCAATGACATGACGCACGCACAAATTGACGAAGACTGGAGCCGTGTGCCACAAAAAAGGAAGTGGTTTTCGGCCATTCTGAAGATGGTTGCAGGCGAAGCAGCTGAAAACGCTTGACTATAAACACATGGTGTGTTGCATTTTTAACAGATTTTAAGGGCTTTTAATGACTTTTAACTAATGATTGAAATTATTTCCGTTTGTGAATTTTAACTTGATGCCATTACAATGTTGTACTGAATATATAAAATCTTAATAAAATGTTTTAGATATATGCTTTTTTTTTGTTTTACACTTTCCGCATTTCAAGGTATTTCTTATCTAAACAAACTTTATTGACATTTACTACTATGTAGATTACACAGTTCTTTTTTTCACGAATAAAATGATTTTCTTCTGGCATGAAACCTTGATATAAGAGGGGATGCTCCCAGAGAAATGAAATCTTTTGAATGCGAAAAGTTTTTGTACATCTTTAGAAGAAAATGCAATTCCAATTTGGGTATATAATAAAAACAGAATATGAAGTAATTTTTTTCAGTGAACAAAGATTAAATATCTGAACTGTAGAGATATTTTTGTCGAATGTTTTTCTAGTGCCTGTTTTAATTGCCTCCACAATGAGCTTTGATTTCTAGTTATCTAATAAGTATAGTTCAATTAAAATAAAGTATAAAATTACTGAAACTGGACCCTTTAAAAATTGTTTTCCAGGGCTTTAGGTATAGCTCTGTATAAGCAGTCTATTGTAAATAAAGTTGTTAAAATTAACGTTAAATAAAGTTGTTTACATTTTACACCCTTTTATGGATTAGCTTGAGAATTTGATGATGCTGTTCCACCCACTTCTGTTGGTAATCAAGGTCATTTATGGTTTTTTAAAAAGTTAATCATTAATTAGATGTGCTTTATATAGCATCAAATATTCAGTAAACCATCTTATACCTTCACAGGCCTAAAAATTAAACAAAAATTTTTACAATGCAGTATATTTTAAGGCCTTATGATTAGAAATGTATGAAAAATTTAAATAATTTTATGTGCATATGAAATAAAGACTTTTAACAATAAAGTGAAATCTACTATATAATAAGATTGGATTATTGTATTGGTTAAAATATCCGACAAATCAAATCATCAGTTTTTGCTGGTCAATCTAAAAGTTCCTAAAGGTGAGAAAACCATGCTGTTTGTTTGTTAAAATAGCACTACAAATCTAGAAGTCTAACTGTATATTTCTTCTACAGATTGGAGTACATTAGTTGTGGGTAAAATATCATCTTGGATCAATCCTGATTCACCTATTCATGCAGTTAAACGCAACTCTGAAATCGTAAGTTTTTTTGAAGAAATGTTATTCTACTATTTAATATTGACAGTGCTGTGTTAAATATTTTACCTCTATTGCATTGCTGGTACTTTTTTGTTGTTAGTGCTTTTAATTATATGTGATGCTATTGTGAATTTTAAATTCCTTATATTGAAATCAGGGTGACCACTGACGTTGGATTAATAAGGAATTTATAATTTCTAGAAAAAATCAGGGAATTAAGTAAAAAAACCTGAAACTGAACACATAATGTTTTAATTTGTAATTTTTAAAAAAGGAACTTTTATACTCCTTAACACAGATATGTAGAAAAAATTTTTAGTTGCCTGCCTTTGAAGGCTTTGTAACAGCAGTTGCTTACAGTAGTCTATTTTTCTCAGTGTGGTATTTTGAGATATTTTTTCAGATTTTTAAATCTAGCATTGTTGTATAGGATTCACATTTTTAACTTTTATTCTGAATTATTATATTTCCCCCTTTCTTTTAACAGTTGTAAATTTGACTATCATTAATACTGGGCTGCCAACTATTCTGCCCTTTGGAAAGTTACTCTGCAAAAAAGTTGCTTTGCTCTTCATTTCCTTCTTCAGTTCTCTAAACAAGTACTTTTTAGTTTCATATGAGGCAAACATTAGAATGGAAAAAAAAAAAAAAAAAAAAAAAAAAAAAAATGTGTACGATCAGTAATTCCAGTGACTTCAAGAGAATTTCATGCTGCTATGTCTAAAGAAAAATTAAGAATGTTTATGTATAAAGGGTGTTCTAGTTTCATTAATGTTTGATTATTTGAAAATATCAATCCTAGACTCATGTTTAGGTTAAATTATAATTATAAGCTCTAGTTATAGCTTTTTACTGATTCAGTGATCAATGCACACAAAATTTTGGCCCATTTTACAGCCCTTTCACAAAAATACAGTTGAATAAAACTTTCCTTTAATTAGCATTTTACCCTATACTTTAATTTCTTTAATTTAAACTGCTGTTTGTTGAAAGTCATTAAACTGTTTTTGCAAAATTGGGACCCTGGAAAAAAATTCATGGATTCATTTCTGGATTTTTACTTGCATTATTATAATTCTCCCCACAAGCGCTACAGATTCTTAGATTGTTCCTCCAAGGTTGACAGCCCTGTTAATGTTGTGTGTTTGTCTAGGAAAAACAGTTGAATTGTAATTTCTGAATCCAAATATATTTGAATTCTAATTAATAAAATTGCTGGCTTATTTCAGTTTTTACTTCCTAGTTTATTTCAAAGGTTAACTCAGAGTAGTACAAATATCAGGGAATCTCTCTATTCTAAAAAAAAGTAAGAGCTGCTGTCGTCGCCGCTGTCAAAAGCTTGTTCGCCTATCTTCTCCTAAACCGTGGCGATTTGAATTTCGACTAAGGTGCCCACAGATTCGAAAAATTCCGAGGAACCTGCTAAGCTGACTTAAATTTCGAAAATCGAATTATTTTAGAAGGTATTAATAAAAAACTAAAAAAATAAACATAATAGTTGCCAGATTTGGTATAAAATCATTCATTCCTTTGCAACAAAGCGTTTCCAAGTATCTAGAATCGCATGAAATTTACAAACATGAGTTAGAATTACGCCCATTTTACGCCAAAATAGAAACTATATGAAATAAGTAACTCAAAATGTGTTACACAAAGTTGACAATTTTCAAATAGTAAGTTCGCTTAGACAACAAGAGTTTAGAATTAGCGGTTATTCGTTTTTCCAAAACAGAATAACTAATATCTTGAAAATGAAAAATAATTAAAATGCAGATTATTTTAAAGCCGGTTCTCGTCCAGCTGGATTATTTGCTACCAGTAGAAATATTTGGCGGCGTTAACTATGCCATTATAGCAGTTACAGTACACTTTGGATATTTGCTAGCGCGACGAGATGGTATAATTCGTGGTGCTAAGTACGCCAATCTGCAAACAATTATGTAAATGAAAATATGGATAACGGTTTTCCAGTAACCTTAAATGAACAGTAATTATAGGTTGTGAGCATGTGTAAATTGCCAAATAATGAAAAGTTGCCATGGGTGGCAATCTATCCTATCTGTTCCGTAGCTTTATTAACTTTACATGTATGCAAGTCGCCAAATAATGAAAAATCGCCATGGGTGGCAAATTCGCAAGGTGTCCAATAGGTTTTACATTATTAAAAATACAGCCGAAACAGATGTTCTGATTTTATTACGCTTTAGCTCCTAATTAATATAACTTTTGAATGGCAACATTAAATATCATTGTGTTTCTGAGTAGTGCAAATAATTTTTCCAGCGATTATAAGCGGAGTCCGCACTCCAGGTGGAGTATAGCTCAGGACCCGTACAACATGGATTCCCATAACAAAATATCTTCCGTGTTATGAGGGGGAGGGGGTCTACCGCAGTGTTAAAATTTTTGTACAAAACTAAGTTAAAATTTTTATGTACCAATGAACATGCAAGAACCAAGCAATGTGTAGCTCAGTAACATTCTATCTGATCCAATCTTTGGGTTTTGTCTGTTGAAATTATGTCTTTTTTACGAATAAGCCTTATTAGGGGCCGAATGCCTCATACGAAAAGCGAGCGTAGCGAGTCTGGGGCCTTGGACCCTAGTTAAAAAAAAAAAAAAAATCAGCCTGGTGGATTCCATGTATTCTGACCTGGGAATATCAGGAAATTTTAAAATAGCAGTTTGGTGGCCACCCTGTGAAACTATATATTTATTTAACTATTAGTAATTTTAGTAATTTTTGTACATACTACTTAAAAAAAAAATAATTATGAATTACATGCTTTGTTCATTTTAGGCCTTAGAACAGGAATTACTATATGCTGCTCATTTAAATTTACCTGCAATTTTAGTTACTCCCAGAAGTGAAAATTGTTTCAATTTAGCTAGATATATCTATACTAAAATTTTAGGAAATGCTGGTCATCAAGTGAGTGCAACTTTTACTTTGTGTTCAGTTTAGTTTGTTCAAATTATAAAATATCTATTAAATGCACACAATTGTATAAATTATTCTAAAGCCTTGCACATGCAAACTTTTAACCAACTTATCTGAATAGTAGTACAATACACACAAGTATTATATTTATTTATTTATTTACTAAACTTCATAAATTACTTTTTATGTTTTTCCTATATTGCTCAATGCACTTGGGAAATTGCTTAAAGAAAAGTATTAACACAGACACATCTCAACAATCATTGATGATATTTATTTACAGAATAAATAAAATCAGGGTAAGAGGAAGGGTAAAATGGGTAGGTATTTCATCTTGGTTAATTATAAAAATATTTTTTTTAAAAATGGTATTTCTTTGTTATCCTGTATTTTCAAATATTAGTTGAACATTTACATTTATAAAAAAGATTATTTTTTGCTTTTTAAAGTGTAATATTTCCCTTCATCTGCTTATTGAATTCATGCTCTTTTTTATGTTTCCAAAAAACTTTCAAAAAAATAATACAATTCTAAGAATTTGAGAAGTTCTTTTATTATTCTGAATTTAGAAAAGGTGCAAATAGCTTATCAGGAAAAAAGAATAAAAAATAAAATATTTTTATTTTGTTGTTTTGCTAAACAGATATCATTTTTTCAAATGCAATAGATAAACTTTTTTAATGAATATCAATGTTGCTAACTAATGTCTTGAAATATAGGCTGAAATATAAAAATAATTTAAAAACAATGTTCATATTTTTGGATTAAAAAGACATGCATACAAATTTACCCACCTTGCTGTGCAACAATTTAATGTCGGAATATAATGTTTGTCTAGTCTAGAACCTAAGTCTAACTGTCTTGGTCATTATAATTTTTAAATTGGAATAATTGCTAAGTCATGAAATAAGGAAATGAAGTTTGATAAGGTGTATTAACATTTTCATATTTTCAACTTTTTAAGCTTAGAATCAATTTTACCTCACCTATATGGAAATAACAACTCTTAATTAAGTTTTAATATTTTCTCATTTAAAATGAATTTAACTAAGTAGAATATTTTCAGGTGTGAAGAGGATAAATGTGTTGCATTAAGTAACACACAAAAAAGTTGAATGTTATTATTAGTGACAGAAAATAACACAAATAAAGAAAATGCTTGTTTTTATACCTATTTTATCCCACCTTACCCTAAATCACTTAGCAGTATATTTTAAAAGTGAATTTTTTTGCTATAATTAAATAAAAATAAATAATTTACCATTATGTTTTCATGAAGCAGTGTTTTCACTAGAGTGTGAGAATGCAAGAATCTCACTTTTTTCTTTCTTTTTCTCACATTAAAAAATTATTATTGCAAAAGATTTGCCTACTGTACAAATCAGTTTCATTCTGCTCCATTCTGCTCAAAACTCTCACATTTTGAAAAATTCGGGCACTTTTTCAAAAAAAGTTACCTGCGCTTCCATTTTTTACAAAGTGTTTATGTAATCAAAATTCCCATAGTTTCATTCTTCACCTCTATTCTTATTGCTGAGTATTTTGGATTTCTTAAAAATATATTAGAAAATAATGAAAACAGTAGTAAGTTTAACAGAATGTAAAAGTGGATTCTCAAGAACTAAAGTCTATGGAAGTAAAAAAAAAAAAAGTGTCCTGGAGACACAGTTGCTGCTCATCTGGGGTATTTTTATTGCATGTAATTATTGCATTGGGCCTGACTTACAGACTTATAGGCCCAGTTACATCCAATAATTAAAAAAAAAAAAAAAAAAAATCACAAATAACAAAATTTAGGTGTTTACCCAAGGCTGGGGTTAATACCCATTTATAGATACCTAACCCACTGTGTATTTACCCAACTCACAACTATAATGAGAAATTCGCACCTGCTTTTTTAAAAATCACTCAATTTTGAGGAAAGGGTGAGAAATTCTCCACATTTTTTCTTCCATACTGAAAACCCTGATGAAGTTTATAAAATAAGAAAAAAGCACTAGCTTTTTCTCAGGGAGGGGGTGGGGGGTATTTGTATGTATAATTTATCAGGAAATGTGCCATAGGATCCTGGTTCCCTCCCAAAATTTGGAGTTTTGTTGATTGGATGTCAATAATCAAGCTTTCCCCCAAAATATTCTACCTTTTCCATCTGTTTTTATGTCTACATATATATACACCTACAGGGTGATTATAAAAAGAACCATCTCAGTATATGAACCTCTAGTGCTGGTTTCGTTCAACTGATCAAGATGAGATTCCAGATATAGTTATTCAAAGATATGAACTCAGAAATCTGCAAACTGGCACTCATGGTTACGGTTATAGGTACAGAGACTCAAAATTTTCGAATGGCAACAGCCATGTTTTTTTTTTTTTTTTTCCCTGTTGCAAAATGCTCAGCATAATGTGAAAATGCTAAAGAGCATTGGAACAGTATGTGCTACACGAAAGAATCAGACATGTTATTCACACTCTAAAACAGCTCTGTGAATGCCAAATAATAGTTCAATCGAGGCATATGGAAAAAATTTGCATATGACAGAAGCAAAACACTAATCACAGAATGATGTTTGCCAAATATTCAGCTTTAAAAGCTGATAAAAAGGCAGGGTAGCAGTGTTGGTTCATCAGTCAAGAACTTTCACGTACCTATGCAATGATTTTAGCTACGAAAGTTCAGCTGTCTTTTATTGTGTGTATAAGAAGTCCATTTTTTCTGATACACATACCATTTCAACACTGTCATGTGAAAAATGGCCATTGCTATTTGAAATTTTTGAGTTTCTGTACCTGTAACCATAAGTTTTTTAATGTTATTTGTCTAATTTCCTAATGTTAAACATTAATACTGTTTATAAATTACAGCCAAATTATAGTGTCTGGGCTTACATTCCAATGCGAGCACCTGCAGATGATGCCCAGTTGTTGTTAAACTCAAAACTTAGTAATGGAGATATGATAAAAAGTGAAGCTGAGCCATATAAAAAGAATAGCATTGATACATGGGAATGGTAAGACCTTTTCTTTTGTGTTGTTTGATAAAAGTAAATTTCTGTATCTAAGGCTTGAAGCAATCTAAATTCATTACTATAATATTGATGCACGATTGTTTAAAAACATGTTTAGAGTTATCTTAACTGAACGAGTCACCATTGCCCTGCTGAAATTACTGTAGCTAATAATACGAAATTTCACGCATTTGTTAAGTTTGCATTCCTGCCAACTGCTCCTGTTCTTCCGTAGCAACTCTGTAAATCTGTTACTACTCCGGACACTCCGTAAAACACAATTTTTCTCTGGAAAATTGCCAACTGTAGAGCTGGGAAAAAAAAAAATAAAAAAGAGTGAGAAATGTATGCAAAATCCGAAAAGAACATGTTTATCGTATGGGGAAAAAGAGGGGGGGGGGGGAATGCATTGCTGTATGGGCTTAAAAGTAGGAGTGTGTGACTTCAGTACTCATATTTACTTTATATTAATTACATTGATCTATTTTTTATGTTTGAAATATATGAGATCAGATGAACTGCATTTTTAAAGATATAGTGACAATTAATGATTAATATTTTTATGTTAATTATTGATGCATTATTCGATTAATTTTTAAATACCGTTTACTGCCAATAAGTTACAACCTTTTTAATAATTGAGTCATGACCCGCTCCTGAAGACTTTTCAAAACTCCGGATATTTTCCCAAGTTGCTCCTGATAAATGTTTTTATATGTTGTCAGGTATGAGTTCATAATATATGCACTCAATAACAGAAAGATTTTAAAATTTAATACTTAAGAGGATGTAAGGGGCCAAAACATTCTTTTAAAATAAAGAATTTTGATAGTTTTATATTGTATACACAAAATTGGAACATTTAATAATTTTGATACTGCTTGCCATTTAAAAATTCAGATGGCATGTACCAACCATCTAAATTTTCAACTTATGAAGAAGGAATCAAAATCATTTAAAATTTACTTCTTTTTTAGAACATTTAGGAAATTTGCATTAAGTTGCAATTTTTTTTTAAAAATTTAAACTGACATTTGTGGCTTAAAATTTACACATTTTTGATTTCTCTTGGATAAAAAAAGTATGCTTTTTTCACCCCCCCTTTTTTTGTTTAATTGAATGTGAGTAAGTGTTCAGTATTGTAAGGAAAAAATGAGAATTATTTCAATAAAACTTGATTCATATTTCTTGAAAAAATGCTAGGGAATTAAAAAAAAAATATATATGACTGTTTATTATTTGATTATTGCATATGTACTGCTAAATTTTGAAGAAAATATTAAAATTATTATGCTATTTTCAATTAGCAAAAACAACTGATTTCTATTAAATAAGCTTGTCTTTAATACTTTAATATCCAGACACCCCCCCCCCTTCCCGGCGACACAGTTTCTTCAACTTCTTTAGAGGGTTGAAAAACCCTCTAAAGACCACTTTCATGTTTTCCATTGCAGAAAACTAAGAGATGGTGGTTGCCATATTGAATTCTTCTCTCGGCAAATGTGCATTTTAGCGGTAGCACGGCTTGTATGGTGCGGCAGTGTGGAAAGATGTGACTTGATGTTAGCTGACACAGAACATTCGATGACAGTACTTGATATCAGTATTGATGAATGCAAGATATTCTTTTCATTGAAGCGATGCAAAAATTAATTGAATTAGTTAGTATTCATTAATTGAATGTAATTATACCGTGGGCAATGTAGGATTAAAAGGGGGGGCGTTTGCCCTCTCCAAGAAAAAAACAAAAAAAAACAAAAATAAAAGATACTATTTTACTTCCATAAAATTGTTATAAATTCCAACTAGCTGCCCCCCCACCCTCAATATTGCATTAATCCATTGCGGATCAAAGGAGAATCAAGTTTATGAACCCAGATGCTATCTCGGATGTTTTTGTCGTGTCGCATAGTCAGGCACGTGCCAACAGGGGGGCAGGGGGGTTTATTGCCCCCTCGGTAAATGAGTAGAAGGGGCGAACTATATAATTCGCCCCCTCTGTATTTTATCCCCCTCAATATATATTCGCCCCCTCAAAAGTTTGCTTACAATACAACCCTTCTTCAGGATGGGGGGAAGCAATTTTTCCAGCCCTTCCCCCTCAAGAAAACGGTTATTTAAACAAACTAATGAGGCATAAATGAAAATTTTACTAGCTCAAATGGAAGGGGGGGGGGGCGAAATAGCTGCCACTACCCATCCCCTTCCGCACGAACAAAACTGTTATTTTAAGTAGAGATACAAAAAAAAAGTCGGTAAATTAATTAGTTTACATGAAACTGATACAGGAAATTTGGCTTACACTCGAATACTTTTTCGAGAGGGTGTACAGTCGAGGTTCAAAAAGATTGAAGCCGATTATTTATAAAAATTAGCGGGGGGGGGAGGGGGGCAAAATAGCTGCTCCGTCCCTGAAGGAAATGATTATTGTAATTGAGCTATAGAAGTCAGTGGCGGATTAATGCAAGTTTCTCGGGGGGGGGGGGGTCGTTAGTAGAAGATTGCATATACGTCCATTTATGGAAGTAAAATAAGATCTTTTACATTAATTTATTTTGTCTCGGGGGGGGGGTTAATCCGCCCTTGATAAAAGTACAAACAAAAATTTTTCTGGTACCAAGGTTGACACCTTTTACTTTAAAAACATTTGTGGTTGTTGTTGTTGGTGGGGGGATGAGGGGCTGGTGAAATGACTGCCCCCCCTCCCGATGTCGGAAAAAATCGTTCGCCCCCCCACTTTCCAAGACGTTGGCACGTCCCTGCGCATAGTGCCACAATAGCATGTTCAGCCAACTGCAGCAGTTCATGACTGAAAGCAATAAATGCATTGACTCGACTGCAATTAATTACTGTAATTTCTGGAAGAAACAAAAGATGATTTGTAATATATGGGGGGGAAAAGTGTTTAGCAAACTTCTGGATTTTGGGAAATTATGAATTTTTGACTTCCAGATCTAAATTACAGCTATTAAAAAATATTATTTGAATAAAAATATTATTTGATTGTTAAAACTTAAATTTATCTTTTTAAATATGATACTTTTATAAGATAATCTAAATAAAAAACTTAAATTTGAATTATTTGAAAATGTAAATTTTAAATTTTTTATTTATGTATAAAAGATTTTAATAATTAAGATAAAAAATTCTGTTTGTATAAAATATATTTTAGTAATTTAAATAAAAACAATTTTTAATAAAATAAAGTAGTTATTTCATAGTCTGAGCTTAGTTTATAAAAACTTTTTAATAGTTATTTTAAATAGTAATCTTTAATGATGGCATTGAAAACATTTCATAGACTCTCTCCTAACTTCTGTTCAACCCTCTGAGCACGCATAGAGTATCACAGTTTTAACATGCACTGTTTATTTACAGTGCTGGTTGATCAGGGTAGATTTTTGTAGCTTGTCAAGCTTTGTGTTTGTAGCTTTTGTAGTACTGTGTTAGTATTATCTACCATAGGAATGTTTATTAAATATAGGTAACATAGTTGTTGTTGACACCAAATTATGATTGTGCAAGTTATTGGCATACTTGAAAACTAATAAAAGGGGAGGAAGGGGGAGGGAATTCTCATTCCTTTCATACTTTAAAGTCTATAAACCCTGATATTATGTAGTATATTTACTTCCTTGTATGTAGTATAAGGAAGTAATGTGATCCCGAAAAATTTTGGGGGCCAAATTTCGGCAAAAAAACCGATTTTGACTACCTCTAAATTTAATTTAAAAATTTTTTTCGATGCATCCTATCGTAGGCTAGCATGCACGATCATATTAACGCGTCTGCAACTCATTTTGACCAGCGGCGAGTCTGCTGTGGCCAGTTTTTCCATGCCGTCTGTACGTACGTACGTACGTACGTACGTATGTATGTAACTCGCATATCTCAAAAACTATTGGTCGTAGAATGTTGAGATTTGATATTTAGGATTGTTCTATGATCTAGTTGTGCACCTCCCCTTTTGGTGGCAATCGAATGGATAGTTTATGTACAGGACCGCCCAAAAGATTCGAAATACATTACGCTCTATGGGCCGAAATTCATTAAACTCGCCTAACTCAAAAGCTATTAGGCGTAGAATGTCGAAACTTCATATTTTGGATAGTTGTAACATCTAGTTGTGCACCTCTCCTTTTGGTTCCATTCGACTGGATAGTTTATCTACAGGACTGCCCAAAACATTCGAAATACATTACGCTCAATGGGCCGAAACTCATTAAACTCGCATATCTCAAAAACTATTAGGCTTAGAATGTTGAAACTTTATATTTAGGATTGCTGTAACATCTAGTTGTGCACCTCCCCTTTCGATTCCATTCGACTGGATAGTTTATCTACAGAACCGCCCAAAAGATTCGAAATACATTACGCTCTATGGGTCGAAATTCATCAAAGCGTTTTTTTAGAGGTATTGGGCTATTTCAAACGACTCAGAAGTGATGTATGCTGTAAAGAGTTAGAAAATGAATTTCTCCATTAAAAAAAGTGTCTTTATCATTTGTAGTTCTGCTACAGGAACACTCAAAAGATTTCCAATACATTACGGTCAATGGCAATTTTAGGGGCATTCATCCATTTCAAGCACAATGCCGTCCTACCACATAAGTTAGGTAATGGTCCGACCACGGTCACGTGCCTCCTTCAAGAACTATGCCAAAAGTCGCCAAGCTTGGCGACTTTTGGTGTACGTGTGTGCATATTTAACTCTCAAATCTCAAAAACTATTATGAAATTTCATATATAAGAATGTTGTAACATCTAGTTGTGCATCTCGATTTTTGGTTCCAATCTACTGGAGAGTTTATTTACAGGACCACCGAAAAGAATTTTAGTACTTTAATGTCTATGGACATCTTCAATATAATACAACTGTAGACAGTCATTGTTTGGTACATGCCCAAAAACTCGCCGTCTGTCCTCGACCTTGGCGAGTTTTGGCGAAATATCGCCAAATTTGGCGATAGTCAGTCATTTGGTCCATGCCCAAAGTATCGCCATTTGTCATCGTTCTTGGCGAGTTTTGGCGAAATATCGCCAAATTTGGCGATAATCTGTCATTGTTTGGTTCATGCTTAAAATCTCGCCAAATGTCGTCGACATTGACGAGTTTCGCCGAAATATCGCCAAATTTGGCGCCAAAAATTATTTCGTATTTTGTATAACACTAAAACTTTAACCCGTAGATTTTTGAACTTTTGTATTTAGAACTATTGTAATATCTAACTGTTTTCCATATCTTTTTTGACAGCAATCGACTGAGAATTTATTTACAGGGTGACCCAAATGACTTTAAATACATTGAGGTGTATGGATGCATTCAATTCATTGAAAGTCTGTGGTCAATGACTACTTTGGCTATCCCCAAAATCTCGCAGACTATCTCACGTTTGTCGGCTTTTGGTGAAATATCGCCAAATAAAGTGTCAGAAGAAAATATTTCAAATTGAACTCAGCTTGGCGATATCGAAATATTTGTCTAGAAATCGTTAAACCTTACTATTATTGATATTTTATCTCTTTCAAACAAATAAGTTTAGAGGAAGTGCGTCGAAAATATTTTTGATCTAATGGACGTGCAAGGAAGTCATGTGTTGGACACATCAGATTTTTTCTGAACTACAAAACTACACATGCTGTTCGAATAACCAGTTTTCATAAACTAGTTATTGACAGCACAAATTACATTGTGATTTTCTATTAACAATGTTTAAATGCACTCACATCTTTGTGTGTACATGCATTCATTAATATATATTATGCTGCAGAAAAAGTTTTGTATTTCTGAAGCTTGTTGCAGAAAGCATAACGAAATTCTGCCACTAGGATCTGTATAGGAAGTATAGGAAATTGTGATATTCTGTATAGGAAATTCTGTATAGGAAATTGTGATAATTTAAGAATTGAAAATTTAGTTTTCCTTAAACTGAATTCTTACCAGTTGAAAAGTTTTGTGTAGTTGCATGAAGATGATGTGACTGGGTTTGCATGATCAAGCCATTAAAAACTCATTATTTTTGTAAAGTTTTTTTTTTTTTTAAGTTATCTGCTATTACCTATAGTTATAAAAATTTAAATAGTTGATGGAAATTTCTGAAAATTGTCAAATGTGAAATACAGGTATGTCACTTTTCTGCCAAACAACAGATTTCTGTTTTTTTGTCTTATCAATGCTTAATTCATAAAAAATTCTTCTATAAAAGTAGCAGTTAGAAAATTATGTTCAACCAGCAGAAATGTTGGAATGTGCATTCATTATTCTATATGTCCTTTTAATTCATTCTTCAAATATTCTTTATGAAGTTGCCAGATAAGTGTAGCTGTTTTGCCTTAACTCTTTTCTATCGAAAGCCACTATATTTGGTGAGAAAAATTGTACTTACTGCATCCCAATTTCGGTTTTTCCCATCTCTTTCTCGAATGAATATTTTTTGTTAGGATAATTAAATTTCCAACTACCCCTATTTTATATTTTTATTTTCTTGCTTATTTCTGGTAGTTAATTACACTTAGTTATTTTTAAAATCTCAGTCAGGGCCAGATTAATAATCTATTGCCCATATGGACAAAAACATGTTTTTTTTTTTTAATTTTTTCACATGTCCGATCTGGCATGTAAAAAAGTCTACAGTAAGAGATTCTTAAATATTAAATAAATGAACAGAATTATATATATATATATTTTTTTTTAAATGCCATTGATTTTTCAAAATTTGGTACTGAAAAATTTCCATTTTTATTTCAACGATTTTATCAATGTCTTTGCAGCAATCTCAATACCTTAACTGTAGTGTAAACAAAAAACAACCCCAATAATGTGAGAAAAGATTAAAAACCCACATCTACATGTGTTGAAGGATTGGCGATTTTCAGTAAGTCACATGGCAACGGTGGATTTAGCTCTGGTACTCTAGCAGCTCACAACTTATCAGCATTCTTTGGAGTTTTTCCATTTGCCCTTTTTTTTTTTTTAAACTTTGATCCCACATTAGTGATTGATTATGGGTAGCCTCTGGGTAAAGGTTTCAGACATATTAATAGTTATGCTGTTCATAAACCTTAAGTGTCCATACTGATTCAGTTTGTAATTGCAGCATTTCCTTTCAATGCAAATAGTCTGAATAATGAAAATTTTATAGAGCAATAAAATGTACTAATATTTTTTGGACACGAAGGTTACATGCCCGACCAGGCATGTAAATTCAGGGTGTCTACTGGTCAGTCTGGAAAACATCAAGAAAAAAGAGAAATAGGTCAGAAAAGTCTAGAAAAAGACTGGAAAATGAAAAATGGGTGAGGAAAATTCTTCAAAAGAATAAGTTTTCTCATTACAAAAATTTCTTGTCAGGTTTTTGTTTTTTGTTGGACTCCAGAGAGTGAAAAAATGCTCTAAAGGCGATTTATGTTTATGCATAATGAATGAATTGTAATGTCTTGAGGTATGCAAAGTACTCTGCTGTTTTACATTCTGTTGTGCTGTATTTCTTGTGACAGAATTGTCAAAAAGCTATCTGTCTATGACCAGTGATAGAATATGGAGCTTTTTATTATTATTATCACTCTGTATTCTTCCATATTTGAAGTGTAGTAAATCAAAAAATAAAAATTTGTGTTTAAAATTTGGCATCTGCATTTATTCTTGTGTATTTATGTGATATATCTAGAAGACACGTCGCACAAGCAGTATTGGTCAATATTGGTTAAATATGAACTCACCAGTGTCCTACTTAAAACTCATAGTATTTTTTTTCCAAATTAAGTGTATCAACAATTATATTACAATTAAAGATTTATTTCAAGTAAGTTGTAGCAAAATACTGTGTTTACTCGGGCAATAGTCTCCCTCCCATATAGCATCCCCATTTTGAAGCAGAAAAAATCATCAAAATATTTTCCCTTCATAAAAGCCATAGTTAAGTATTTGTGTCTATAAAAATATAACCATATTAGCCAGAATATGATGCAACCCCAAAATTTTTCAACAAGATAATTAGAAAAATCTTATATTTAGGCCTCAAATTTAGCACAAGTCAGGTTTTTTATGGGAAATGATCAGTGCAAAACATTGCGTTATATTCTGGCAAATACGGTACTATAAAAAAAGAAAAATGCTTCTTTGTTGTGTGCAACTGACAGAATATACAGCACATAATCTGGAAACATTTGGTAAGGTAGTAATTTTATTATAATACCTGTAATGTTAGAGTGTGCAATATTATGTAATAGATTTCCACAGATGATAGTCGCACCTAAACTTTCATCATGAAAAATTTGCCAAAAAAAAAATTAAAAAATAAGTGACTATTATGCACAGTATTAAAATATAAAAAGGGGTTGGCATTGTTGAGGAATTTTTCAAAATAAGATTTACAGTCAGGAAATTTCTTTCTGGAAGCTCCCAAAATCTGGTAAACATCAGGAAAATGACTTTCAGAAATTTAGTAGGCACCCTAAAATTTTGAGGAGAATTAGAGTACATGTAATGTGCTTTGGTTATTGTTTGGCTGCCATTGCCTGCACTTGATCGTTTTTTTCTGTGTAAGTTTAATTATAAGAATTAAAAACTTTTTATGATACACTACTTTGAAAAGTAATACATTTCCTTAGTTTCACTAGAAGAAAAATTTTAAACTCAATGGAGCATTATTATTTAAGTTTTCATTTAATAAATTATCTGTTTACTTATTTATTTTCTCTTTTTCAAAGGTGGAATGCTTTTAGGACAGCTTGTAATACAGATAAGAAAATTGGGTTAGCATTAGAGCTCAGTGAAGACTTGCCTAGTTATTGTGAAATTCAAAGATGGCTTGGTGAACCCATTAGGTGTGTTTTTATAAAAACATCTTTATTTTCTACAAATAAAAAAGGTTTTCCAGTTTTAACAAAAGCACACCAAAATCTTCTAAAGAAAATGTTTAAAGTAAGTATGTTTTAAAGCAATAAAATTTCCCTCCCACTCTGTATTTTCATGGTCATTACCAAATTTTAGATTTTTAAGTATAAAATCCATATCTACTTCAGTAGAAAAGTAAGTCCATTATAAACAAGAGAGATTACTAAACTCGTAGATATTAAATTATTCTTGTGTGTACTTGTGCACAAAAGTAAAAACATTGCAAACAAGAAAGATTGACAAACTCATAGATACTAAATTATTTAACAACATAAATGTTTGTTTTATATATATATAGGGTGTTCCAAAAAGATGGTAAAGTGCTTTAATATTTAATCCATTAAAAGTAAGTGGGCAGTGTAAATTGAAAAAAACAAACAAAAAAAAAACCAAACAAACAAACAAAAAAAAAACCACTTCAAAATAAGGTAGGAAAAAGACCATGCTAAGAAAAAAAAATCTTCTATAGTTAATTTAAAAAGATGACACTTTTTAAATTTGTGTACGATCCTGTACAAAAAAAATTCCCAGTTAGTAAAATGTTGTCCGTACACTAATGAAGTGATGGACAAAATTTGAAAACTATATCCTAAAAAGTGTCAGAGATATGAAGATAAATATATGCTGACTTAACCACTTTTTAGTGGCTTTTAAAGGAAAAAAAAATCACATCTGATGATCACGCTTCAAGGGTCATATAGAAATTATCAAAGAAAATATATTTTTGCACTCTTTCCAAGGAGTTTTTACTTTCAAATTTGTGTGTACCCCTGATGGTCTTTGTTTAAAGATAACTCAGATGTTTAACTATGAAATGCTGAAATTTTGTGCATTACCTCTTCGGTGTATGGGGCACATTTTACCAATTAGAAAGTTTTTTGTATGAGGGTCGTATAAGAATTTAAATTTAATGTTTAAGTGATTATCTTTTATTAGAATACTTATACTATTAAAGTTAAACATTTGCGCAACAGCCCAACAGCGGACCAAGGCCTGTGCTGCCCAACCACGCCTTCGCGACCATTGGCTCTGGGGTGCGAAAGCATATGCCTCGGCCATGTGGTCAGCCAGATGTGAAGCCCCCAGTGTTTAACTCCCAAGCAAGCTGTACTCATTTTATCAACCTACTCCAAGGATGAAAGGCTGAGTGAACCTTGCCCAGCCCAAGAATTGAACCCTGGACCTGTTGCACGGCAGCAAAATGTGCTAACTGTTGCACCACCAGACTTCTTACTTATGCTATTAATTTTATTATATTTTAAGTACATCACTCAAATTAAAATTTTATACCATTCCCTACTCTGCCAGTTATATCAGACCTTTGGATATATTGCACATTTTTCTTGACTCATGAAAAGTGTTATGTAATGACGGGCTGTTGTACGGCTAATATGTAAATAGTTTCATCCACAATGCATAGAACTCAACTGTTCAAGTTAGAAACAATTACAAAGTTACACAAAATGAAGTTTATTCTTTTTATGTTTAGTTTAACTATTATGTTGCAAATATTAGATCATGAATGAACAATTGGCTAATTCTGTTATGAACTAGATTGAATACAGTTCAATTGTTTGTGTTTGAAAAACATTTGTGCTTCCTCCCATATGAAGAAGGGGCATTCAGCTAGTAAATAAATAAAGTTGTCATAATGTTATTTTAAAATTATTGTGTTAAATCATGATCAAAGTTAGCTTTACAAAGGCAGTAATTTTTTAAAACTGTAAAGTATCAATAATAGATTTTTTTTTATTGTATAGTTACAAGACTGGCAGAGTGTAAATGATATAATTGCTGTTTCATAATGTATAAGCATATATTTATGTTGCACATTTTTTTATATCCCTAGAATTATTATTAAAGCAAAGAAATTCAGTTTAATTATTTCTATTTTTCTTTTAGCTTGATATTCAAGTTGTCATATATGGTAGCAACAAGCACAACCACATCAGGAATTATTATCAGTACCTTGAGCATCTATGGGGAGTAAGTAGATGTGCTTCATTAGTTAAAACATACATTAATTTTAAATGCACCATTTAAGATTAATGTACAATCTTACTTTTTTTTGTAAATATTTTATATCCTAGAAATTTGTGAAAAATAAGTTTTCAGACTGGATAGCTTCACAAGTAGAAACTGGCACAGACAATGTAAGAAAAATGCATTTGTGTTTCTACTTTTCAAGTAGAATGCTATCTTTTCATCTTTTAATATGAAACAACAGCTTAAAATCAACTCTGATTATATAGCTTTATCTTTTCTTTTCTTTTTTTTCTTTTTCTTTTTTTTTTTAACACACATTTTGCAAATTCAGTTATTTCTTATTCGTTATTCCTTCCACCTCATTTATAAATTTGAAGTAAGTCTTAAATAATTGTTTTACGCAGAAAATATGAGAAGTACCTAAATATCAATGGGTATTTATTTTTTCTGCCTAACTTGTATTAAACAAGTCTTGTTTTTAAAATGAATTTCTATTTGAAAATAATGACAGGGTGTCTACCAGCGATTAAAAAGGTGACTTTTGCACTAATCTAAAGATAAGACGACTTGGGTGACTTTTTTGAACAACAAAAAAAAAAAAAACATCAATTTCATACTATTTTCAAGTTTTTGGCTACTTGTACCTTGCTCCAGGTGACTAATTTGAAAATCAATTTCATTTTTTGTCAACTCCCCTTTCTTTTTATCAAAGTTTGTGTGAATACGCGTTAAAAGTTAGAACCCCTTAAAAAGTCCTCCAACCAAGGTCACCCCCTCACCCACACCCTATAGGCAGATGCCCCTCGTGTAAGCTTGCCAAAACTTGAAACAAACAAACTCTTTTCAAAGTTATTATTGGTTAGTCATCAAACATTCTAATCCGTTTTTTTTTTTTTTCAAAGTCAAACATTGGCGCAACAATCCCTCTGCAGGGCCTAGGCCTGCACTGCCTAACCGTGCCCATAGGCTCTGGGGTGCGGATTCATATGCCTCGGCCAGGTGGTCAGCCTGACGTGAAGCCCCCAGTGTTTGACCCCAAGCAATGCTTGGTCCTCATTTTATCAACCCACTCAAGGGATGAAAGGTTGATCCGTTTTTTTAATAATATAATATTCAAGGCCACATTCTCTCTTCCCGAAGTCTGCTAACACTCCTGTTACCATGGGCATCCATAAGAAAATTTTGTCACTCTTGAAAATTTTTGAGAGTTTTTGCCACCCACCTAAAAATATTTTTATGGGTGGCCATGCTTGTTGCTTTCCATTTCCCATGCTCTATCCAAACAATCATTGCCATGCGAAAACTTCATTATTTTAAATTCAATGTTTATATATTGTGAAACTAATTGTTTTACATATACAGTATTTACCCGCGTGTACGTCGATCCCGCGTATAAGTCGACCCCCCACTTTCCCGATCAAGAAACTTTAATTTAAAAAAAAAATACATTTATTCAAAATCATCTGAAGAAAGTACTAAATATATAATAATAATATGCAAAAGTAGTATACAAAATTAAACTGATAATAATGAATAATAATAATATGACACTACTGATAGTATGATATGGTAAAGTACTAATATACAAAGTTAAACTGATTCAAGATCCAAGATTTTTTCAGTATCAGACTCATCAAATAATTCACAAAATTCCTTCATCGTCATCGGCTCATCATGCACACGTATTGGGTTAGGATCCCTTAGAAAGACTTCCATGGGGGCACCTTACCCTTTGGCCTAGAGCCCAGATATAGCCAATGCATACCCTCCAACTGCTACGGATTATCCGTAGTTTATACGGATAAGTAGCATGAACTACGGAGCTACGGATGGTACGAAAAAACTACGGAATTGAGCAAATGTTTACTTTTTTTAGGGCATTATGCCTGCACGGAGGTGCGGTTTGCAACCCTAGCTGCTTTGTTGTGAGTCAACACTCCTGTGTGTCGGCGCCGATCGTGAAAGAAGGGAATTCAACATTCTCCCTCGGCGCCGGCAGCCGTGAGCGAACTTGTGTCGGCGAAAGTGTGGTGTGCGTGGGAGGGGGGGGGGATGCCGTTAGCTGCTCCTTCTCTTGTTACGTCACGTCTCCTCTCGCATTTCCCGCCACCCTATCTTGCTCCGTCCTGTGTTTGGATGTAAGCTTAGCTCTTTTGTGGAAGGAAAGTGCAGCGCACGTTGTTTTCTTTGTTCACATGGATCGTTTTTTAAAACGTGATAGTACTACTGATATTGAAAAAAACCTCTAATAATGATGTTGCAGGTGCAGGGTGTCTACCACTCTTGAAAGTCTGGTAAAAGCCGGGAAATTGGAAAATGGGTCCGGAAAGTCTGGAAAAAACCGGGAAATTGGATAATGGGTCCGGAAAATTCACCAAAAGAATCAATTTTTTTTCCGTGTCTTTGTTTTTTCTACACTTTCTCTCTAATTGTCAGACTGGAAACCGAAAGCAGCTGCGACGCATTTTTCGGACCGCGAAAGCATCAAGCGATGTGTTTGTATAAGGAGGGGAAAATGGGGGACTCATCAATCGTGACGTGAGGGTAAAAGACAAATTAGCTTACTTGGTAACTTATATCTTAGGACTGTGTTTCCAAGAACAGTTAGTTAATTCTATCAGAAAGTGCAACTACTTCTGTTTCTCAATGGATGAAAGCTTAATCCTGTATACTTTAGTCAAAATTGATTTAAAGAAGTTGTACAAAATATGCAAATATAAAGACAAGCATTGTGCAATTTCCCTAAGTAAAATGCATTGGTCAGGAATTTTTTTCCCGGGACCTCCCAAAAGTCAGGAAATTGACTTTCAGAAATTTGGTAGACACCCTGTGTTGAGAAAACCTCTAAAAAGCGGGAGGTTACGACTACTTCAACTCATATATATGTATAGGTGTTTGTGATAAGGGAGTGATGAATATACATTTTGTATGGCAAAAAATTCCTCATGGGGGGTTATGACTCCCCTAACCCCCCCCCCCCCCCCCCGGCGATATCGCTTAAGTGCTACTGATGAGGTGAAGGCCAATGTTGGAGGGTATGCCAATGGGTCATAATCCCACAATAATGACAATATGATACACGTTTTCAATCTTTGTATCGCTACATTCTTCCTGGTAAGGAAATCAACCTTAAACGATGTCATTGTGTTATGGAATGCGGGAAGAGAACAATTGCCTTTTAAAAGAGCATTTTTGACTTCTGATTAAAAAAAAAAAAAAAATTAAGGACCCTCGTAAAAGTCGACTGAAGCCTTTTATTTGTCCAAAATTTCTCAACTTATACACGGGTAAATACGGTATATATATATGTTTTAAACTGATTTCTTTTTAAATTTACTATATGCTCTGTTATATAATGCATGTAATTTTTAATTTATCATTTTATTCATTCCGCCTTAAATGAACCTGAATGATGTGTGTTTATTTCTTAACTGCAAAATCATACAAAAAGCTACTATTTTGGCAACTAAAATTAAGAAAATGGCTACTAAAATGGCAACTTTTTTTATATTGTTGAAGCTACCAATGATACTATTTGCCCCCTGACATTAGTTGACACCCTGTAATGACATTGATTTTCAGATTGTTGTTACTATTACCAGTAGAAGTATTTCAAATAATGAATTAATAAAATGTATTGCTTTGCTATGGTCAGCTTGATTGACATACTCACCCTGAAAAAGCTTTTAATAAACTCATCTGTACACCATTTAACACCAAATCAAGAATACAGAAGTTCTGCTAATACTCAGGATGTTTTAAAAATATCTGCCCCCATCATAAAGAGTGCTAGAGAGAACCAAAATGATTGAGAATCATGCAGCGGTGTTAAGTCGAAAACTTTATCTTCATGTACCTATTAATAATTACTTTAGAATGACTATTAAGGTTATAGCAAACTTTCTAATCAACTGTATTTTTTCAAAAATATAATGGATCTTTCATGGAAAACACGGCTAAATTGATAGTTTACTAATTCTATTTCATTCCATTGACAATGTTCTCAGAGATAAGCCCATTTTTTATAGGTCTCAGTTAAGAAATTTGACAAACATTTCAGTACATCTTTCAAAGTGATTAATAATAGGTATATGAAGATGTTTGCAACCCCCCATTCCTATGTGATTCTGAAAAATCTTGTTTTGCTTTATCACCCTTGAATACTTTTAAAACACTGTGTTTTTTGGTCTTTTTTCAATGTGTATCTGCTGATAGGAATAATCAACCAGTTGCTTGTCTAGTGGATGTATGCAATTGACTTTTTCTTAAGTCTTAGCACTAGTGTGGTTTCCTCTGCTGGTAAGTTGTGGTTGTCCTTTGCTATGACCTATAGGATAGTTCCCTAGTGTTAGATGTTCGAAAGTTTCCATTTTCATTAGGTAGTAAAAACCTCGATTAGTTCTGCTCTACATAAAACGACAGAATAGCAGCTAGAAATTACTTGCAACATTTGGATTCACTGAGCGATTATGACCTTTGTCACTTGAAAATACCAGCATGTAGACTTTGAGTAATGAGATAAGCATTAAAAAAAAAAAAAAAAAAAAAAAAAAACTGCTAACTGTAAAGTATATATTTTTATTTTTGTTAGTTTTTATTTGTTTAATATCCATCATGCTATACAAAATATGATGGATCAGAATCTGTTTAAATAGGTATCTTGTTTCTAATACTAATTCCAAAATTTATTTTTACTCTTAAAATTAGGCACAAGAACCAGATGATGCTTTGTCAAATTTTGCTAAAGGTTATGAAGATTATTTACAGTTCCCCCTGCAAGTAAGTAAATTTCAACAATTCAGTTAACATAATAATTATCATGTTTTGTCTTTCTTCTGAAAATAATTCTGTATTTCTCGCCCCTACAAAGCCATTAATGGACAATTTGGAATCAAGTACCTATGAGATATTTGAAAAAGATCCAACAAAATATACTGAATATCAAAAGGTATGCTATTATTTTTTGTGAATGTTAAAATAATTGTTGATTATTTTGTTAGTAAATGCTTATATTCTTGTATTAGGCTATCCATGCTGCTCTTCTAGACAGAGTAAGTGACGAAGAAAAAAGTACCAAAACAGTGTAAGTCTATTTATTTTTAAATTAATTTTATATGCATAATTAGCCTTGTTTAAATTGTGCTGCATGCTAGAAATTTATTCTCAAAATAGTGTTTTGGCTTGTATAAGAAACTGCAAAAAAAAACACTTTTACTAACATTAAAAGAGCATATTAGTTGTAAAAACACATAGTTGTTCTTAAATAATCAATTTTTTTATATTAAATAAAATGCTCCATTTATTCCAAGTTTTTAACATGTTGATTGACAATTGGATCACTCTGATTACATGCATTTAATTATATTCATGTTTCATTGGTTTTCATATGAAACAATGTTTCTTTCTTAGTGTTATAATGGTTGTTGGTGCTGGTCGAGGACCTCTTGTTAGAGCAGCTATTGCTGCAGGAAAACATGCTGAACGATTAGTCAAAGTTTATGCTGTAGAAAAGAATCCTAATGCTATTGTAACGTAAGTAACATTTCAATCAAACTTTGCATGTTTTTTAAATTTTAATTGTGAATTTTTATGTATATTTTCAAAATAAAGAAATTCATAGTAAATTGTGAAATTTAATAAAGCATGAATGAGCACATTTGACAATTTTTTAAAGTAATTAATCTGTTTACCTTATTAATTACACAATGAAGCAAAAATTTGTAAAAAAAAACCCCCAAAAACTTAGAAATGATACAAACAAAAACTTGTTTCTCAAAATCAAACTGTATCATGCTTTACTATGGACGATGTTTTCAAGTGAATTTATATTTGTATAATAAATGATAGTTCACATGCACCTAACCTTAGAGTATTGGAAAGTCTACAGCAACTGATTTACAGCTTTGTTAAGTTGTTTCCCATGGATCTTACCGAAAAATCATGCCATGCTTTGCCTTTGAGGGGTGTACCACAGCTGGTTGTTAATCTGTTACTTGGCACACATCAGTTCCCCTTTCACTTTACAGAATGTACGACATAAGGGCCTTTCTCTGACCCTCTTTCTTCCCGTTGCAGTTCATCTGAGACAGTGGGGCTGGAGAGCTTTGGGAAACAAGCTAAACCAAAGGTTCCCAGGTCACTATGAAAAATTGTCAAGACTGAATTTTTTGCCAAGAGTGTTAAAGTTATGATTGGTGGAATTGTTAAATTACGATATGTGATTGTTTTATTGTTAACTCTTTAAAATTATAAATTTTTATGTACTAAGTGCTCATACAATACTGTAGCTTATTAAATTGAGTATCATTAAAAGTAGAAAAAAAAAATTAAAAATTAATGGCATAAAAATTGCAAAAATTTACGAACTATATCTCTTTGCGGATTCATACTTCATTCCACCTTTGCTGCCTACTATCAGCTTAGGTGAGTTTCTACTATAGCATTCCTTTTATGGTAGGAAACACACATTTTTCTAACAAAGGTTTATTTTATCTGAGCAGAATTTTATAAACTACCTAATTGTTTTACTCATAACATTTGTATCGCTAAAATTAACCTTTTAAAATATAAACTTTGCTTTGTAGAACTTCATAATACAGTGAAACCTGCATGTGCTACTGTAGGAACCTAAAAATTATTATAAACAATTTCATTTTCTGCTTCTAACTTAGTGAATAAGAAAGACAAGAAGAAAAAATAATATTTACTAAGAATACAGCCTTTTTTTTAGCTCAAAAAATTGGCATGACTTGGCGAGATTTAACCCCCCCCCCCCAAACACACACACCCATATCTCCCTTAAAAGTATAGAAAAGCCTACATATTTATGCCAGTGAACTCAAAATTATTTTGTCAGAACTTTTTTTTTCCAAATTTTCACTTTTTACTGAACAGAAAGTGAAAAATAATAAGTTATTTTATTTTTTAAATTCATGCACAGTGAATCCCCAGATCAACTTCATTCAAGGGACTAAAAAGAAATAATATTGTATGCAGGAAAACTAAAATGCTGACAATGAATTAAAAGTTAATTTCTGTTACATACCTTTTTATTTATTCCTCTTCATTATTGTGGAATTTTATTAATAGAATATTTTAACATTTCAAGTATAGAAAATATTTTTGACCTATAAAAGATGACTTATAGGCAGGAAAATGTTAAAAACAGGTAATGTCATATCAGGGTTCCACTGTATTAAATAGAAATGTAACTTTATCTCAAAGATTATTTTTGTGGATTTACATTACTTTCATAATTAAGTTTTTTTTAAAGAAATGACAAGGCTTCAATTCATCTTTAAAAAAAATATTGTTGCAGTCTTCAATATCATTTCTTCAAGGGAAAACTGTCTACATGGGTTATTTTAACTAGTAAATAGAGCTTTTCTGATAATTTTAACATATTTATTTTAATTAAAGCCTATGAGTTTTTGGTAATGTAACCAGTTAAAACTGCTTTTAACCTCTGTCATGCCAATAAACAATTTTTGCTATCAAAATTAAAACATTAAAATAATTTAAACTCTCTTAATTATCTGCCTTAATCTTTTGCTCTTAAAAATGTTGAAAATTAAGTCTTATTTGTTGAATCTGCTTTTGTTTTCTTATATTAATACTAAAATGCTTCTATTTCTTCATTAAATCAATATATTTGCGAATTATAAAATATAATTACCTTATGTCACACACTGACCGTACCTGATCTAAGGTTTATGTATGTTTATAATTTATTGTGTGTTTATTTATATATATATTTACTTGCAGATTACATGCACAGCAGTATGAAATGTGGGGAGACCAAGTCACTGTTGTTTCTTCAGATATGAGAGAATGGAATGCACCTGAAAAGGCAGATATAATTGTATCTGAGTTATTAGGTTCTTTTGGTGATAATGAACTTTCCCCAGAATGCCTAGATGGTGCACAAAAATTCTTAAAAGGTAGTGTATATTTGCTAATTACATAAGTTAATGTCTTATAAAAGCTCCTTAAACTATAAAATATGTTTTTAACTATTTATTCTGTACCATGGGCATTTCCTTTTTGTGACTAACAGAAACCTTGCAGCATGGCAGCAGGTGTTGCAGATTAATTCAACAATATGCTTTGTCTTAAAATAACTGTATTATTCATTTTCATGATTTGAGAATATGCTTATAATTACTATTCTATGATATTAAACATTCTCTCACCAAATATAATTGTAGTAATTCTAGTTAATTCAGAAAAGTGCTTCCCCAGTTTTCTATCATATAAAAAATGCTGCATATTGTGAAAAGGAAAAAAAAAGGGGGGGGGCAAAGTTTTATAGATTTATTTTTATTTCTTTTACTATAGATGAAATTAACTTTAAATTAATTATTGAATTGCAGAAATTTGTTCTGTTTTTATGGTTGACAAATATTTGTTAATAAAAATTTTATTTATATGAATAAATGTTTCTTTGTAAGCAGGCTTTTTTCAGCATCTTTAGGATTAAAGATAAATTTTAGTTTGTGGTTGACACAAAAAGTTCTGTTACTAGTATATTCAATAATCTTCGTTTTTTATTGACATACCCAGTTTAATTAATGTTGATGTATCTTATGTATATCTTGATGTATCTTTTACAGTAAATACATTTAAGCTAGATAAGAAATTATTAATAAATGAATTTTTCTTTTAAATGTGTCAAACAAATGTAAGAGTTTTATCTCATTGAGTAAGGACTACTAAGTTTAAAACTATAGACATTCTATTGTCAAATAATTCGTTTGAAAAATGCTTTTTTAATTTACACATATCTTCGGTTTACTTTTTACCTTCAGAATGCTATTTTATATATTTTGAAAGAATCGGAAGATATACTTCTAATTCTAAAGTTGTGTGTAAAGTCAAGAATCTCGCTGCTAAAGTTGTTGTTTTTATTTTGCTTCAATTTTACTTAATGTATGTCTATATTATGGCTTTGTATCTGAATGAAATTGTAAACAAGATACACTGAAAGTTTTACAAAATGAATCTTAAAATCTCATTCTCTCTTAAAACAAAGGACTCGCTTATGTTTTTGCTTCTTATATTAATTTTTCTTTAAGCAAAATCATTTCCTTTTTTTTTGCTTTTTAAATTTTTATATGGAATTTTAAAAATTTATAAAGATTTAAATGTTTGAATGTTTTCAACAAATGAAAAGCAATCTTGTCTTTATTAATGATTTCAAACTAAAACAAAATTGAAATTCTATTTAACAATGTCGAATGAAATTTAGTTAGTACAAAATTTAATTCGACATCATGTTACATTCTTACTGAATTACTTCTTTCAATTGCAGATGATGGTATTAGTATACCTTCTAGTTATACAAATTATGTTGTTCCTGTTAGTGCACCAAAATTATATAGTGAAATTGCCCAAATGAGAGAAAAGGATAAGCATCCTTTTGTAAGTAGATTTTTGAATTTTAATTAGTTTTACTTAACAGAAATGTATTTTAAATTTTTTCTGTGCTAATTAATTGCTGGTGTTTTATTGTATTTTTCACTTGTATAAAACTTGTTCAGTTTCATACTATCCTAAATTTTAAGAGAGAAAGAGCAGCCTGCAATGATGAAAAAGAGTTTTACATAATCCACTCTTTATTTTTTTATTCCAAAAATTTATTGTATATCTTATGTTTTAAAAATTATAGAGTAAATAGTTTGGTTATTCCGACAAAGTCATTAAGACATGTGTAAGTGATTTATTTAATATCATTTTTAATAACTGCTTTTATCATAGACACAAAAATTGTTTGCAAAATCTTAAGAGCCAGAAAAAAATTTTGGGAGCCACATATGTCATATTACTTCTAATATATTTGGCACACACACACACACATAAAAAAAAAAAAAGAATGCAGTAATATTTTTAGTTTCAGTTTCCTAGCTGATAGACAGGAGGGTGCCTCAGTTTTATTGGACCTTGGTTGTATTCGTACACAACCAATTTCACATTTTAAAGGAATTAAAATAATCATTTGTTTTGCCCTACTCAGGGCTGCTACCAGCATAAAATGTGACTATTTGCTGCTATTTTTTAGCAAAGGGTAACTATGGTGACTATCTTCTCTGGAAAAAGCCTTATAGAGACTATTTTTTGGAAGGAAAAAAATGCAACTTTTGATCACAGAGGCAAATTTTATTACAGAGTTTTATATTGCAAGGCTTGGTAACAGTTGAAAGCAGACATTACGGAAATACAAATAAAATGTATTGATTCGTCTGATTATCTTTATGTGCTTTACTTATATCAATGCATTTGTGCCAACTTTTACACTTTCGGCTAAAACTTCTCCTTTTTGTACAGATTTTTACAATTTTACTTGAAATCCTGTTTTTTTAAAACATTTTTAAATAAATTTTGAAGTTCTTTTTATTTTAATAAAATTACGGTTTATAATTTGTTCTAGAAAATAATTTCTTAAAATTTTTCATTCATGAGTTTTCCACAGAATTCCTCAGTTTTGTTTATTTTAAGATTATTGAAATTTTAGCTTCCCCCCCCCCCCTCTTTCTACCACTTAAAAAGTGTTTCATGAGTTTATTTTATGAAAATCATTAAAAATGCTTCTTGTATGCTACTTAGAATGAATATTTTAAAATGTGTAGTTCACTCACATTATTAGGTAAAAATCATCAAAAATGGTGTTTGCACAATATTTTACATCTTGAGAATTTCAAAAGCTGGTGACTTGATGTTTTCTTTACAGTACATTCTAGTTTGCACCGATGCAACTAATGAGAGCAGATTTTTAAGTAGCCCCTATATTTTTGAAAAAGACCTGCTAATCACTTATCTAGAATGGTTAGATAATGCTGGAAACTCCAGTATTAGCGCTTCCAAAGGCCTTCTTTGTAGCTACCTTGCCTATACTTTCATCAGCAACTAAGTTTGAAAGTTGTTCTAGCATTTGATTTTAATTAAAATGATAAATATTATTTTTTATTTTTTCTATTTTTTAAAAGATTGATTAATATGATTCAGATCTGATTAGAAATAGTTATAATGTTTTGAGTAAGTATTACTTATACATATCTATTCAAATAACAAATACCCTTTACAAGAACTAATATCTTGAAAGCAGTTTGAGTTGAAAAAGTGTTTTTATTTAATTTTTAGATTTTTTTTGCAATATACAGGGGCTGTGCAAAATAATAAATATAAACATCTGTAAAATCAGTTGAAATACTCGGACTGTTGTCCGTTTTCTATCTACTTATATAATACGCTAATGTATACAGCTAGATGTAAACATTAGTGCAATAACAATAACGCATGTACGAAAATCCAAATTAATAGTTCAGTGATGTCAAATGGAGCAAGCGTATGTCACACAGTAGCTAGATTACAAAGTAACAATAATGGATACACAAAAATGCAAGATCTTTTGGACTTTTTCACAGCTTTAAAATGCCAAATTTACAATACTTGGTTCATTAATTGCCCGTCTAAAAAATGCCACCATGAATTAGGATAAAGCACATTTTATCCATTTACTGTGTTAACATCAGCTTTTATGATGACACCCAAAATGTGTCACAAACCTAACCTAAATAAATTTAATGACAAATTCTGTTAAAACAAAGAAACAGGATTTTCATTGAAATGAGTCCAGAAATTTAGTCAACATTGCATTGAGTATAAAGAACAGTAAGATATATATATGGGGCTGTGAAACTGGCTGCCTTGGTGGCTAGTACTAATTACTGCATGTATTTGCCTTTGAGTGGACATATGCAAGTCATGCATAACAGTCAGAGATACACAGCCACTCCTCTTGCAAAAGTGTCACAAATTCAGAATAATGGCATGCTTCGGATTTTAGTGACAGTAACACATATACAGTGGCTTTTAAAAATTCTGTATGTAGCAACATGATTCTACTTAAAATGTAGTAACTTTGTTTCAGTTTACTACTTAAGTAAGCATTTCAAAGGGCCATTCCATGTCATGTGCAGTACAAAAATTAAACTCTTTTGACATCTTATTAAATTTTTTATTTATTTTGATTTTAACTGAAACCTATATATTTGACTGAAATATACTTGTATTCTCATGTTTTTTTAATCTAGGGGAGAGGAGGGCATATTGGGAAAATTTTTACTTGTTTTAAAATAATTTTCTTTCTTTTAATTAAAACTAAAAATCAAATGCAGAACAATATTTTAATAATTCTTAGCTTTCATTGTAATTTTTTTCAGAATTTTTCATTCTTTGAAAGAAAGTTAATTTTCAAAACATACTCAAGTTGCCACATTGTAATACTTTATGAGGCACAATGTGACAGAGATTGGGGTACAGTGGGAAGTGAGTTGAGATATACAAAATCAGAAGTATTATGCAATACATTCCTATAACTACAATTAAATACAAGTTGAGACAGTCAACACAGAAGATATGAAAGCAGTTTCTAAATGGCAAGCCTTAAAAACAGTTATAATGACGAAACACATTTAAAAGTTGCAAAATTCTTTACTCAACAATTCTTGAGGAATTGAAAATAATAAATTATCATCAATTTAAAATTTAAAATGTAAACAGTAACAAAATATTTTCAAAAATTCATTTTATCATAGAATAAGATCGAAAATTCACTTAAAATGAGGACTGTGTCAATTTGTGCCGAATTTGGAGGTGTGGATAGCCCTGTGTGGAACGCGGAAAAATAATGTATCAAAAATGTTTACATTTCTGTACCCATCAGCATTATCTTGAAACTTTCAGAAATATGTATCCTGAAATTTGTTAAACAGGCTATACTATTATTGTCATTATTTGCCAATAGAGTACTTCTCCTAATAAAGATAGTCAGTTTCACTTCTGTGACTCTGGCAAGAAAAGACCCCTAAGTTTTGCCTCTTTTAATGTCTGTGAAGTCAGCCGTAAAAGTTTTGATGTCCCAATATACTTTGTATGCGCATATGTTCCGCTGCTATTACTAGACTGGTGTTAGCAAATTCTTACCCTTTGGCACTGTACTGTACCACACTATAGGGTGGAAGTATGACAGGTTCCCTTTAATGTTGTATTTTTTCCCTTTAGGTGTTCATATTATTTTGTCCATCAACTGTTTATAATATATTTATATACATAATCGAAGCTTTTAGTTACATATTATTTTGTTCTTGCTAACAGTTTGTTATTAATTTATTTTAAGGCTTTTTTTGAAATGCCATTTGTTGTCCATTTGCACAATCATACATCATTGTCTAGTCCAAAAGCCTTGTTCACATTTGTCCACCCAAACAGAGGTATGTAAACAGTTTACAAAAAAAATTTAACCTTACTTAATGATTTCTACTTAAATGGTGCCATGAAGTTTTATTAATAACAAAATTTCTTTTCATTAAGATGAAGTACCTGACAATTCCCGATATGAAAAATTAAGTTTTGGGATTCCTTACAATTGTGCTATTCATGGATTTGCTGGTTATTTTGATACAGTATTGTACAAAGATATTAAACTAAGTATGTATGCAAATTGTTTTTAATTTATTTAAATTGACTTTTACATTAGAATTGCTTATTTTACTTTGGCATTTTTTCCTTTTAAGGCATTCATCCAACATCTCATTCGCCTGGACTGTTCAGTTGGTTTCCTATATTTTTTCCACTTACGGTAAAGGAAAAGTTGTGCTTGTATTTATATTTAATGTTTTGTAGTAAATTTACTTTGATGTGATTTAATACAGTTTACACATAGTTTTTACAGACCTGTAGAAGTCAGAGAAACTGATTTTGTTTACATAAAGCAGAAAATTTCCTGAAAAAATCAGTAAAATAAATTAGACATTGCTAAGCATTGCCCAATATAAAATTAAAAGTCAAAATCATCTCTTGCATCACACAATCATAATTCAAATATGTGAACAATAGACACTATTACATTTTGTTATTAAACTACTATTTTCATGTATATTAGCTTGTAAAAACTAGTAAGAGAATAGAAGATAAAAAACAAGTGTATTTGTTAGGTTAAATGAGAGATTTTTAAAAATATTACTTTAAAGTTGTATTTTTTTTAGACAAATCAATCCTGCTTCTTGCAGTTAAAACTACAAAGGAATACAGACTCTGTAACAAAAAATTATTTTTAATTACTTTGTGAAATACTGAAGTAGGTTAGTAACAACAGGTTTGTAAAAAACACGTATCTTGCAAAAAGAAAAATAAGTTGCTTTATTAACTTGATGATTTTTTTAAACAAACAAAATAGATCTGGTAGTGTGTTTCATTGAGAGGATATAAAGAGTGAGGAGAAAATGAAACTCCAAGTCAATTTTTCATTGGTTTCAGAACATTTATTAAACATTTTAATACTTTTTTAATCCGGCTGGAGGGGAGATCATACTATGGGCATGTTCAGGCTACCACTTTAGAGTAATTCTTGAGTAAATCTCAAGTAAAACACAAGCTACTCAGATTAACATAGTGGACAGTATTGGGTAGTTAATAGGAGAAAAGTTATACTTTAAATTGCATTAAGATAATTGCATTAAGTAAAATTTACTATCCAATGGAATAAAAAATTTACTATCCAACAGAGCAAATGAAAACAACATGCAAAAGTCATGTGATCTATATCTGCAAACTTTCTAAGAAAATCTCTGGGAAGTTTGAGTAATATTGTTTATCTCATCAAGTAGCTCAAATTGGACATCATGAACAGGTTGAGTTTTTCTCGAGTTGCTCAAAAGTGGCAGCCTGAACACACCCTTTATTTCAATATTTATGCTGATTTTTTCGATATCATGAAGTGTACGTTTTAATTTGATCTGGGTTTGGAATTACTTTTTACTTTTTAGAGAGTGTAAAAACAAATGCCAAATATATTTTTGGTCTAATTAAATCTAAACAAAAAATAAAATCTGGACAATGAATCTTATATAGTGTTTTCACAGTCCATGAAAAGTCCTTGATTTCTCAAAATTTCTATTACATAATTCTTTTCGTAGCATTTCCTGCAAGAAAAGGGGGGGGGGATCTCCCATATAATCAAAGAATGTTAAATTGCTTTCTCTTGGAACTTTGGAAACTTCACCGCACTCCATTGAGCATTACTGTGATGTTTGTAAGCATTCATTTTTTTCTTGTTCCCGCTGCTTACTTGGAAGTAACTTCCCACCCTGAAACTAGCAGATTGCAATTGTTCCTTTGAAACCATACTGTACACAAGCTGGTAAAAATTTAATTGTTTTAAAAATAAACCTCATTACAGTAAAAAAAAAAAAATCATTTTAAATGCAAAATTCAGTATATTAGAAAACATCCATGTTTCAAAAATAACATTATGAATGTCTAATATTAGGAAAAATAAAGTTTGTTAAAATGTATGTGTTAAATTTATATTAAATTATGCCCTTGAAAATATAAATAAATTAATAAATAAATAAAAGCATTTGAACTCATATACTGACAAAATTTATTTATCATGATAAATAATAATAAATGAGCTCTTGTAATCTTTATAAATAAAGTGCTTGTCTGTGTATCTTTCATTCGCATAACTTCAAGATACGTGGTCAGACTTACCAAATTTTGTGTAAGAGTTTACTGAGACAGGTTCTAATGCACTTTAATTTTTTTTTAAAGTATCAATTAGATAAGTTTTTATTTTATGTTTTTATACATAAAATAAAAATAAGTCACTTGTATAGCTTCAAGATAGGTGGTCAGACTTATCAAATTTTGTGTAAGGGTTTACTGAGACTGGTTCTGACGCACTTTATTATTATTATTATTATTTTTTTTTTATTTATCTTTTAAGTTTGAATTAGAAAAGTTTTATTTTATGTTTTTATACAATTTTTGGCATTTTTCTGTACTTAATAAGTAATAATGTACCTAATGGCAGCAAAATAATATTTGCATCACCAGATAGAACAGAAAATTTTCTTTTTTAAACTGTTCCGAATATGTAACAAAATTTGTAGATTTTTTTTTAATTTTTAAAAAATTGACAAAAATTTTTGTAAAATAATTACCAAATAAATATGTGATAATATTTGCAGTAACAACTTATAACATTTTGCTAAAATATTCTAATAGGGAAAGAAAAAAAAAGAAGGAAAGCAGAATGACCTATTGTCATCCTGTATGTTTTAAATTGACAGTTTGCTGATTTCATTTAGTTTTTTAACAGTAGTTAATTATATGACATGAAGTCAATTTTTATGTGATAATTTTAAGAATACATTTCTTTTTCTTCCCTTTTTAGGATCCTATATATGTATCTTCCAAAGATCAATTAGAGGTACACTTTTGGCGGTGTGTAACTCCCCGCAAAGTTTGGTATGAGTGGATGGTTTCAAAACCTGTTATATCAGCACTTCATAACCCAGGAGGAAGGTCTTATACTATAGGACTATAAAATACAATAGCTGTTACAGCCTTTATACTATATAAGTCTTTATATATTTTGTCTCTATTCTTCACTGTGATTTTTGTACATTATAATCATTATTTCATGTTAGGTTTGTATTATCGCTGCATTTATTTTGAAATATGTTCACTTTACTGTTACAAAATCCAGTACAAAACCCTGTAATAAAATTATGAAAGTCCAAGAGAATTGCAAATCAAAATATCATATGTGCTGTAAAATATTTTGTAATTAAATATTAAATTTGTTTTTTTCTACGTATGTTTTATTTACATGAGGTTCATGCATAAACTTCTCTTTCTGTGACACTATACTCAATAGTCAAACAAAATCCAACACTTTAAATATCCAAAATACATATTAAAGCTCACATTTTTTGATGAAGATTCAATCCATCATTTGTTGCTTTTCTCTTAAATGAGTGCTACTCATTACAAATTAAAACTGTTTGTGCCATTTGCCAAGCACAAATATTGGTATCAGTTGTAGTGAAACTAATATATTATATTTATTCCAGTAACTACAAATAAGAATCCCATGTAAGAAATAGATATGAGGTTGGTAATTAATTGGGTGGCAACGAACCAAAAATTAACACTTTTTATCAGATAGTATTTAAGTTTGGTAAAACTGCAACGCTATTGATTTATGACATTTGCTATTTTTATAACTAACTAGCTGTGTGCCCATTCTTCGCATGGTAGGAAATGGAAATTTTCCTCACATGTGTAATTCGAATTAATTCCAGGGATATGGAATCTAGAAAAGCAAAAATATTTTACTCTTACTTAAAGTTTGCATCATATGTACTAACATGAGATCATTGCAATATAATGACACAAAAAAAATTATGTCAGCGTCATTCGCTATCCAAAAAGTGAAAAGTTTGACTGTTTGCAGTGAACTTCTCACTTTCAAAATGTCATATTTCTACATCATGCTGTTTTTTAGGTTCATATTTTAGCAATAAATACCTCAGACACTACATAAAACGGACATTTAAAAAAAAAATTTAAATTGCATCACCCTCTCTTGTAACCCTTTACAAAAAGAAAAGATATAATACTGCACTATTTATAGAGGCTTTAAAATTGTTCTTCTAGATTACGCAGTTTAATTTTTCTTTTCACAAATAAATCAAGTATTTATAAGTGGAAATCGAGCCAAGCAAAGAAATCGTCTGCGTGGACATGAGAATATCTATGTACACAAAACGAAATCTTAGGAATGCGAAACTTTTTTCATATTTTCAGAAGAGCTCTCGTTGTAATTGCTTCACAACTGACTTTGACTTCTAGTCGTAGAATAACAGCAGTATTTGGCACATTTTGGCTTCAAATATAAGGCACTAAACAACAGATGCTCTAATTCGAATTTTAAAGGGATCCGTCCTGGCAAATGACCATACAAAATTTGGTAGGCCTACGATTTGGCGGAATTCAACCAACTTAAATCAATTGACTTAATTTAGTGAAAATTCTGAATTTAGACCGTCTTAAATTGCCTTAATAACTGTATTATTTCTGTACTGAAAATTAAAATTCAACGCTGTATTTCAATAAAACCTTGTTTTTAAAAATACGCTCTCATTAAATTGCTCCAAGTGCTAGAATCATCTAAAAATTACATATCAACCATTTTATTTTTTGCCAAATTAAAAAGTTGCACATTTTAGTCTTGGGAAAATTTCCAAATCCTATTTTTCTTAAACATTTCATTCCTGCTCTGATTTCATATGCACATGATATTTTAATTAAAAAATAACCTTACAAATAATCTAAAAAAATCGTTATTCTTTTATTTTTACTTCAAGAGTCTGAAACATTTAATAAATTTGCCAAATATGGCAACCTTGATATACTTAAATTCTCACTTTTTCCACTGCGGGGTAATAACTGTGAAATGGCAGAGAGAAAAAACTAGCCTTTTGCAATAGGTTTTTTTATCGATATCTCGTAAAATAATTTGAATTTCAAAAAAATCGCTTCGAGGTATGTCGGGACACGTCCTGGAGAAATGCCATACAAAAAAATTGGTAGGTCTAGGATCACCTATCCAGGAGCTTGGCGAGACACAGATAAACGGACTAACATGTTACAGTCTGTTTTATTTATATAGATTGTTTGGTATTCTTATAATGTTGACTTTCCAAACAATCTGTTAAATTTATAAAAATGCCAAGCAGTGTACAAAAGCAGCTACAAAAAGTGTAATATAAAAGCTTAACAAAGTGCTAAAATAATACCAAACAATGAGAGAAGGGATTAATATATGCTATATATCCAAATAATAAAATAATGTACAAATCTTTGTCAATGCTTAAGAATGTTAAAATGATGATTTATGTGCGTGTTATTTTTCAAAGCTTTATTTATTTTATCTTTTAAACACCAGTTTCTTTTGAGTGTTTTTTTGTTAAGGTTTGTTAATATTCAATATTTATGGAAAAAAAATTAAAATGGGATCAAATAAGTTAATAATTTAGTTATATTATCCAGAGATCATCCTAGGATGAAAAAGGGGCAGGGTGCTAGTCCTTAAAAAACGGCAATTTAAGCTTTCAAGGGCACGTCAGAATATAAAGAGGCACTATATGAATATATATATATATATATACTCAAGAACGTATTTAGGGGGGTCCAGGACCCCCCCCCTCCCCCGAAATTTTCATTTTTGTTACTAAAATGAAAATGATAGTCTTTTTGTGAAAAATTCAACCTTTTTTACCGTTTGGACCCCCCCCCCCCCTTCCAAACTGTTTTCTGGATACGTGCCTGTATATACTAAGCGAATATTGCCATTTACTTTTAGAAAAAAGGTCAGCCAACAATACAATGCTTTTTCCTATTAAATCTGCATTTATCGTATCTAAAGTTTTTTTTTTTGAGGGGGGGGGTGAGGAGTCTACATATAAAATAATTGGCACTTAAAATTTTTCATGTATAGCTATATAGGCATAAAAAAATGGTTAACTTACAAGAGGAGGTGATTAGAATAATGTTGACTCTAGAAAAAAAGGGTCGACAGGGGGGAAATTTCAAAAAGGGCACCTTGTTCTTAAAAAAGGCACTTTGGAGTTCCACGAGAATGTACAGGTAGCTAACATATATAGACACTGGTTTGAAACTATCTGATCCCCGAAACTTTAACATGTAGAGTTGTAATATGTGTTCTGACTACAATGCATAGTTATATTTTTTCCAATTTGTCTTAGTTTTTTCCCCTGATCTTTTGGAGAAAATATCCTGTAGAAGTAAGTGTAAGCGAAATAGGGAAAAGGATTTGTTGATAATATTTTGCTCTAAGCATGACATAAATATGTGAATTAAATCTGTAGATAACTAGAAGTTTTTGATTTAAAAAAAAAAAGAAGTTTTAATAAAAGTAATTTTGAATTTTCTGCTTAATTTTTTTTTTTTTTTTTTTGCTGCTCAAAATTACATAACTTACATGTTTATTATTTATAAGAATAGTACATTTATTGAAGAAGGTTTCAGAAATTTTTAGCCAAATATGATTTGTTAGGCAGTAGGGAAAGGCAGAGGGACTGCTAATTTATGTTCTTCAATTTTATCACACTATCACTACTGGACCACAATTACTGGATCACATTCATATAGAATGTTTTACCTATATTGGTACAAACTTTTAAACAGAAAAGGACTGTCAGTGTAAGTGGATTAGGATAGATGTGTTCAGCATATAATAAAATTTAATAATATAAATCAGAATTTAAATTCTTTTGTTCACAATAATTATTGAATGAGTACCAAGTAAAGATTTTCAAAGTTACCCTTATTACTATTAGACATTTAAAATTGGATCAAACTAACTCATCCATCAATTGATAACTATAGAAATTGGGAAAATTGAATTCTGAACACAGAGGATTGCTAGAATAAATGACATCCATGCAAATTTTGTATTGCATCCAATGGTTGGAATGTACACCATATGAAATCAAATTACTGAAATATATTTGTTCTTCTCTTTCACTTCTAATTTAATGTTTGCTCATTCATGAAAAGTGAATATAAGTTTTTTAAAAATCACTATTCTTTAAAATAAATAAAAACAATTACTACATGTAAGTTTTTTAGCAGGTATAAAATAAATACTTTTTTTAACTCACAGAATTGTCCAAATGTGTGAAATAAAGTTTATATTTTAAATAATTTATTTTTTATAGCTTTATTTTTAATTTTTTGTAGCATACTTAAAAAGTTCTCTTTAAAAACACTAAATTTTCGTTCTTCAACCTTGCTTTAATACTTTTAAAATATAAAAAGTATTAAATATTTTAACTATCAAATGTTTTTAATCAGCTTAAAATAATAAAAATAATTAACATCCTGTTGTCAAAAGTACTCAAACAAATTACATATTAAAAAAACTTCCAGAATCATTTCGAATTTTTTTGTGTTTTAGTTTTTAAAAACTGAAAATAAGCTTAAATTGATGACAGTTAGTTTTATGAATAACTTAAGACACAATTTTTTTTCTTAAGACATTCTTTCCCAGAACTAGCTTTCTATTGCTTTTATTTATTTATTTATTTATTTTGCTTCATTCATTAAAATGTTGAAAACTTTTTTAAAAATCGGAAGATACATAATATGAATAGTTAGAACACCAAATCTTGTCAATAGTGTGATTTACTAAATTCTGCAGTTATTCCACTTTAGTACAATTAAAACTGTTGCGTAATAAAGGGGGGGGTGTCCGCCCGGGCGGCAAGGTAAAAACAAAGATGGTGGCCGGCAGGACACCTAAAAATAATATGGTGGAAAACTAAAAGGCCGAAATGGGGAACAGAATGCTGAAACTTAAAAAAGAATGGGGCGGCAAACTGAAGGACCGCACTGGGAACCAATAACCCTGGCGCTACACTGCAATAGCAAAAGATCATTATTATGCTCTTAATTTGGCAAAAGCATAATGTGTTTCAATTGCTGTATTCGCAAATCGCTCGATTTTCAGACCGATTTGAGTGGATAAAGCCACTGAACATGGTTGATGGCTGAAGTGTTGAAGTTCCCATGTTCGGGCCCCGGCCGCGCGACTGTCGGTCTGGAGTTTTAGTCGGTTTCATCCAGATGTAAAGTCAATACAAGTTAGAACTCCTTAAAAAGTCATCCAACCAAGCAACTCCCCTCCCAGGAGATATCCCTTGTCTAGGCAAACAAATCCCGCAGAATTTTTGAATCGCAAAACGTCGTTTTGCTAAGGCATACTTTCTGTATCATCTGTAATTATATATGATTAGTAAATAACTGTTATACATTAAGAATAATATGTACTAAGAAAGCTGATTAAAAAGAGGAAATCGTTTAGGGGAGGAAATAAAAAATAAACTTATTAGTGTGCAAAACTATTAAAAACATCGAGAAGAGCAACAGCTGGCGACGAACACTGGAATAATGATTGTTTGATAACTCGCAACTACATATTTATCAAACGTAGCTACCGATATTTGGGGATTGACAGATGGAATCAGAAATATTTAGATAACTTTATAAAATTTTGAATTTCCCAACCGTATTTTCTTCCCCCAACTCCCAACTGAAATGCCCACGTAGTAGAGATGGCCAATGAGTCGATGAGTCGAATCAGTGATTCGAATCTTGGTACTGAGTGGCTCAGTCTTTACACTCACTCTCTACTGATTCGAATCTCAAGCCCTCAACTGTGGGGAAATACATTCCAAGTTCGAAGGGAAGGAAAACTTATTTTCCCTTTGCCGTTCCCAGAGATTTTCCCTTACTCTTTCAACTCTTTTCGACTCTTTACGACTCTGAGTCGATAGATGATTTGAAACAGCAAATGAGTGGGTGTGGGTGAGTTGGTCACTGAGTTGGTGCAGCAACGAATCTTTACTGATTCAGTGTTTCGCTCTGTTTCGGTGATTGTATACGATCGTTGAGATTCGTTAGTTTTTCGAATCTTCTATCGACTCAGAGTCGAAAGGAGTCGAAAAGAGTTGAAAGGATGTTTCATTTAATTGGAGGTTTTTTTTCGAATCTTCTATCGACTCAGAGTCGAAAGGAGTCGAAAAGAGTTGAAAGGATGTTTCATTTAATTGAAGTTTTTTTTTCGAATCTTTGGTGTTTCATTTCTTGGTTGGTGGTCGGATTTAAAGTTTCATCTGTCTGTGGGTGTGGAGTGGGTCGAACATCGTTTGCTTTTGGCGGGGGGCATAGGCGTTACTTCCTAAGGGCAAGAGGGGTCAATCCCCCCCCCCCCGAAAAAAAAATTAAGAAAATTCAAGTATCAGAGCTATTTATAATAACGATATTTTCTACAATCGGAAACATTTTGTCACCCCATCCAAATATTACATGCCAATTAACGCCAATGCTCGTGGAAGAGCGGGGGGTGTCTCAAAGTTGTTTAAACCTTTTTCCCTCGGGGGTACTCCCTCCTTCCAACTTGTCTGGCTGGTTTAATATTTGTTTAAAATTTTTTTGAAACATCCCTTTTCTACTTTTAACTTCAATATATGTCCCCCTGCCCCCACCCTCAAAAAAAAAAAAAAAAAAAAAAAAACGGAACGTTAAGTTTACATGGTGGCGGGTTTTCATGTGAAGGGAAATAGAATGAAATAAAGTTAGGATTGTGCTTGTCACTTTTAATGAAGGATACAGGGGCGGTATTAAGCGCTCTCACAAAAGGACTTTGTAGTAAGCAAAATAACATTTCGCTTTATTGCTGCAGATTTCGTTTAAGATATTTTTTTTTTACCTTGTTTGTCGTTTAAGGGGAATTATTTTATTTTCTTTCGTAATTCAGAGAAATACAAAATAGGGTCTAAAGCAGTGGCGTAGTTAGTGTTATTGACAGTGGCGTAGCCAGGATTTTATTTCGGGGTGGGCTGGGTATCAAATTTAAAGATAAAGTTCAATTGTAAGCTAAGTAAAGGGTCCATTTTTTTGGGGGGGGGCAGCAGCCCCTCAGTAGGACTGGGCCAAAAATCGATAAATATCGACATATCGGTTTTATTTCAACATCAAATATCCGATATTCCCATTTTCATTTCAGTGAAATCTCGAATTCGATAAAGGTCAAAAATACAGGCCGGCCAGGGGCGTAGCCAGAAATTTTTCATGGGGGGGGGGTTATGACTACTGCAACTCATATATATGTATACGTGTGTATGATAATGTAGTGAAGAATATACATTTTGTATGGCAAAAAATTCCTCATGGGGGGTTATGACCCCCCTAACCCCCCCCCTTGGCTACGCCTCTGAGGCCGGCGATAAGAAAATCCTGAGATCAATACCAGCTTGTGATGCTTTTGCTACTGCTTTCTCTCCGTTGATGACGATGCCGGATCGCGGAAAAAACAGCTCCATGGTTTATTAGTCTAATTACCATAATTAATTAACGTATATCTCGGAACCTATCCACCGGAGCGCGTTTTTATTGATTCTCGACCCCCCCTAGACTCAACACCCCACCGATACTTAAAATTTCGAATGCTTTGACACCAAACTTAACCTTTTAATCTTACAGGCCCAGGGGGTCATACGAAGCTCCCCTATATTTTCAATTTGGGCATTTTAAACACTAGCCTCCTCCGGCGGCATCTCCAAAGTCTGGAAACCATCCCAGAGCCAATTTCTACATGTTTGCAGTCCTTTTAAGCCTCAATCATGGTTAATTAGTCTAATTACCATAATTAATTAACGTATATCTCGGAAACTATCCATCGGAGCGCGTTTTTATTGATTCTCGACCCCCCCCTAGACGTACACCCCCATCGATACATAAAATTTCGAATACTTTGACACCAAACTTAACCTTTTAATCTTACAGGCCCAGGGGGTCATACGAAGCTCCCCTGTATTTTCATTTCGGGCAGTTTAAACACTAGTTTTACTGGAGCAAGGAGAGAGAGATGCTAACTGCCCGAGAACTCAGCGGAGAAGAAACCCGATGAATGGGTGAAGGGTGTTTAAATAGTACGGCTTTCGGCGCAGAGAGGGAAAATTTCTTTAGTTGTTTTATTGATTCAAGATTCGAATCACTGATTCGAATCATCAAAGTAGTGAGTGAGTCGAGATTCGAATCAGTAAAATGAGTCGAACCGCCCATCTCTACCACGTAGACGTAGTTCTGCCCTGCGATCGGGCTTCTCACTTGAGTCAGCAAAAACAAAACACACTAGGGGCCTTTTCGGGTTACTCGTTCGCGCAAATGAAAACAGACAATGAAAAAGGCATTAACAGTATTTCGATCTGAAAGAATAGAATATTTGAAAAAGGCATTTTAATAAATTACACTTGTGGGAAAGATCCGATTTCATAGACTGTTTCTGTGAAAGGGCCGCTTTCATTCGAACCTATTTTTATGATAGGGTGATTGTACTCAATCGTATTTCTGTGAAGGGGCCGTTTTATTTAACGTATTTTAGTGATGGGCCGCAAATGGTATGTAGGAAAAAAAAAGTAGTGATTGTTGACTAAGAATAATAAAAATTTAAAAGGAGGGGGGCTGAAAGAAGAGAAATTGGGCAGCTGGGCACTAAAAAGACGATAAAAAGGCCGCCGGGCGCTGCGCCCTGCCAAATCAATCTAGACTCAACACTAGAATCTGTGAAGGTGCTAACTAATGTCAACAAAGAGGAAAGAGATGCCGCAACGCAATAAATGTAAACAGAGGGGAGAGGATGGCGCCATGAATGAAATCGGGGCTAGAAGAGAGGCAGGCAGGGCGCTGTTTTTGGGTGGCAAAAGGGCGGCGATTTTTTTTGAAAGGGCAAGTAGGGCGGGATTTTTTGCTTTAAAGGGCGGGCAGGGCGCAGCGCCCTTCGTAAAACGCCTAGGATGAACACTGTATCAGTGCTGAAAAATTTTGAGTACATACATGTGCCTGTAATTGCTCTCATCGTCAGTGTATCATGCTCCAAAAATGATTTGTCACTTCCACTGTCACACCTGACTTTGAAACTGGTGCTAGCATCACCATTTTTTCACACTGTCGTCTTCCATGCCTTCCAGTACATTTGTTATGCAACATATTTTAAAAGAATGTATTTTAGTTGCACTGAACACTTTTTTTCCAGGCAACAGAAATCCAACTTGAAATTTTTGAAACACTTGCCTTATTTTTCCGGAAGTAGTCAAATGGTAGTTTTTCCAAATGCAACCAGTTTTCGTACTCCTATTTTACACAGTCCTTAAATGGCTTATTTGTGCTTACGTCACTGGGGCTGAAGCTGACTTGTCATGTCACCCAGGATTCTCCCCAAATTGCAGTTGTTTGGTCTCTCCTTCTTTTTTAGGGAATATTCTAAATGACTTTTTAATGCATCCATAATAAGCATGTTTCAAGGATTTCAAAGAGCTCCTGACCTTTTATTCCACACTGAAATAGCCCAATCTTCCATGATTTCAGTGTTCATCCTTCCATTTTTCTGAGCACATACGATTACATCTCTAGGTAAATTAGATCAAGCGTCACAAACAAATGGAGCAACACTATCATCTACTTCTGGATATCTTCCTTTCTTTCGTTTAGTGAAAGTCTTAGTTGAAGATTTACAAGCTAAAGTCATATCACGTGTATGCCATTAACATATATTAGTTTCGTCTCTATCAAATTTTCTGGCTCATGCTCCGTTTCCGTTTTCTTCTGCAAATAAAACCACCTTCCACCCAAAATCGAATAATTTTGGTTAAGTCAAAGCTACACGGTGACTATCTGCCTAAAAAGAAATAGGGTGGGGAGAAGCCTTTGTCAAGAAACTTTTTAAGAGGCTCTTACATGCTTACATAATAATCTGGTGGAAACTGCCCAAAACTGTGTTAGATGAATAGTTACATAATAGGCCAGAACTCAGAACTTTCACATTTTAAACGCTACCAAACATAAGATGACTGCAACATGATGATACAAAAATTATCTTTGTCATTCGCGATCGAAAAAGAGAAAAATTACTGTTGCAGAGTGCACCCAGACCTCTTCCCTTTCAAAGTGCCTTATTTTTACATCATATAATTTTTAAGTTTATAGTGTAATTTCTAAAGCGTGAGCAATGAATTAGTGCTGTCATGTTGCAGGTGATATTACTGAAATTTCACCTAACAAAAATGTCTTGTTGATAACTTAAACACAAAAAAAAAAAAAAAAAAAAGCTACATAGAACATTTGATGCTCTGTGTACAATTTGTTGCCAGAAACACAGTTTCCTTGACAATCATGGCGCTTTTTTTTTTTTTTTTTGGGTAAATGTAAATGTTTTTTACTTTACTTTTGAAACACCTTATTACCCCTACTGAGCTCTTAATGCAATTGCAAACTCGCTACATTAAATTTTAGTCGATTATTATTTGAGATTTTTATTTTATAAATAAATAACTAATTTCATATTCTGTTGTAACAGAAATATAACAACAAAAGAATTTATTGCTGCTACAGTTGCCAGATTGAACATTCAAATGAAAACCAAAGTCATTTCTAGAGTTTTCAGCCTTGTAAAATATAAATATTAAATAAACAGAATTCATCTCTAGGGATGCATTTTAAACACATCAGAATCTATTATCTGGGAAGATTCAGCAAATGCCATGAAAAATGAAATTAATTTTACTTTGTATTTTGCATTTTGTGCAAGTGAATTGTTTTGCATCTTATCACAGTATCAGTCTCTTGCATGGTACATATCCTAAGATCTTTGGTGATTTATTTTTGATTTTCATTTGATATTCTTGACTTAATTCTCTGGTGATTATTTGGCAAATGGCAGATGCGCATAATTGATAATCATTTTCCACGAAGATTGGATTAAAAACCATTTTCATTGTTGTGCCTAATACTTGGCAGATTGCTTCATTCAGCAATGGGAAATTTTCATTTTGCCAAGGTGGTAAATATCTGGGCTGTAACAAAACTGAACTTTACGATATTTTGAAAAACTCATAATCTGCAGAACAGTTTGAGTATTTGCCAGTAGTCTGTCGGTTTTTCATAATTTGGCGACTTACACTTACATATAATTGATCATTATTTTGCATTAAGGTTGCCAATAAAACAGTGTTCCTTATTTTACTTTGCTTAAATTTCTATAAAGACATAATTAGCACCTCCAAATACTTTTATCCTCGATTACCTCTTATAGTTATAACTCTCTTATAATGTCAAAATATTCTGTTCCACTTGATTTGCCCATAGAACAACATGCACACAAGCAGTGTAATTCGTTATAATCAAATAAGTATTTGATCTTTTCAGTATCGTTGAAACCGATTTTAACTGTGTTTTGTACACTAACTGTAAGTATTTATTTAAAAACTTTTTTTTTTTTTGTTTGTAAAAAGGACTTTAGAAATAATTTAAAGACTATTTTTAAAAAGAAAAAATGTAATTCATTTGGGACAATGCTATTCACTTCTAACTTTACACCTTTAGGTGGGGCAAGGGCTTGAGCCCCCTTAGCCCCCTCCATGGGTGCACCTATATAACCGTCCATTGCATAGTCATAATTTGAATTTTTTTATGCTTTTATGATACTGGGCTACCAATTTGGTAAATATCAGTTATAGATCTCCATTGCTTATAGATATATACAGGTGCCAAAATGACAATTTTCTAATCACTTCTCTTTTTTCAATTCAAAAGTAGTAGTAATTAGTATAGGTTATGAAAGTGGGATTTTTGCCGATGTGATTGTGCTGAATTGATTTAACATCCGACATCATAAAATTGATGCTTTCACAATAAAACTGCCAAATGAATACAGCTATTTACATCATTTCGGTAAAAAGCCATCATCTACAATTTTAAACTCCTTTTATTCAAGTGATTTTATTTGCGATTTAAAAGTTTATGAGCTTTAAGAAACACTTTATTCTTTCTCGTGCTTTTTAATATGATGTGAAACTGATGTAATGTCTTATGAAATGCCATACGTAGGTAGAGGTCTGCGGCGCTTGAAATTTGCAGTGGCTTCATAACGACCTCAGAAACCCGGCGGCGGCAGTGCACCGCGATGTGGAAAAATTTTTGAAAAAGTGCATAATGGAAATGGGTGTATGAGTAAGCGCACATACGTAGACACATATATGTATAAATTGGTGCTGAAATTAGAATTTTTATGAAAATTAATTTTGAGTACACATGGGCTCTAGGTGGAGGGGTGGGGGTGTAGAGATCACGATTATGTTCAGGTGGGCTTGATTATATTTGCCTTTAATTTGCACAAACTGCAAAATTTATGATATTTTATCAATGAAGTTACTGACTTTTATTTATCTACTAGCTGCGTGCCGGTTCTTTGCACAGTAGGAAAGGAATATTTTCCTAAAATATAACCGTTACAAAATCTAAAAAAAAAATAAAAAAAAATAAAAAGTTCAGGTAATCCTTTCTGTTGAAACTATTGAGGGGTATATATTTAAGTCCGGTCAATTTAGACATCCGAGGTTACAAAAATTCACACCCAGCTGAAAGTTGGTAGGATTGTTCAAAACACCATCATAAATGAAATTTGAAAAGTCCTTATCGATCCGACACCTGGAAAAATATTTAGTCGGGGTCAAAGGTCACAAAAACGGGTTTTTTGCAATTTTCAGCAAAACTGTAAGTTTTATCATAAAATTAGTTAAGACAAAAATTGTAGATCAGATAATTATCTATAAATAATGTCTGAATACTTTTTTTCCTAAGAGCTACCGTTTTTGAGATATAACGATTCAAAAAGTTGGAAAGTTGTGATCGTCATAATATGCACACGTTTCCACGCTACATTTGAGGTAGCGTACTTAGCGCGTTTTTTTTTAATGTAGTTTCCCCGGTATGCCTATTCCACGGATCTGTTGTGATTATGTTTAATTTGAAACTATTGAATAATAAAAGATAGATCCTGTAAATAAATTACCCAGTCGATTACAATCAAAAAGAGATACACAGTTAGATGTTACAATATTTCTAAATACAAAATTTCAACATTCTATAATTAAAAGTCGATGACAAATGGCGAGAATTTGGGCATGGACCAATAGTAACTGACTACAAATGTAATATATTGAAGATGTCCGTAGACCTTTTTTTTTTTTTCAAATGGCAGGCCTCTGCTTTGGAAGCAGTGGCCACTACTAAGGTTGGAGTTGTTGGTCACTTTATTATGGGGACACCTAGTAGGTGGAACAACGTTGCCCCCTATGAAGGGACGGACACAATGATATATCTACGCCCAGTCGGGGATCGAACACCGACCGACGGGAGTTGAACCTGAAACCGTAGTACGGTGCATTATCCACCATACAATCTGATCGGCATGTCTGTAGACATTAATGTACTGAAATTCTTTTGAGTGGTCCAGTAAATAAACTCTACGATAGATTGGAACCAAAAATCGAGATGCAGAACTAGATGTCACAACAATCTTATACATGAAATTTCAACATTCTACTACTAATAGTTTTTGAGATATGGGAGTTAAATACATACACACGTACACCAAATCGGTATAATTTTTGAGAGAAGCACGTGACCGTGGTTGGATGATTACCTAACTTGGTTGGACGGTATTGTGTGTGAAACAGATGAATGTCCCTAAAACTGTCCTTGACCGTAATGCGTTGGAAGTCTTTTAAGTGTGCCTGTAGCAGAACTATAAATGATAAAGACACTATTTTCGATGGAGAAATTCATTTTGTAACTCTTAACAAATATCGCTTGTGAGTCGTTTGAAGTAGCCTAATACCTCTAAAATACGCTTGAATGAAATTCTCCCCATAGAGCGTAATGTATTTAGAATCTTTTGGGCGGTTCTGTAAATAAATTATCCAGTCGATCGGGACCAAAAGGGAAGGTGTGCAACTAGATGTTACAACAATCCTAAATATAAAGTTTCAAGATTCTACGACCAATAGTTTTTGAGATATGCGAGTTACATACATATGTACATGCGTATGTACAGACGGCATGCAAAAACTGGTCAAAATAGACTCGCGGTCGGTCAAAAGGAGTTGTATATGCATTTATATGAACGTGCATGCTAGCGTACGATGAGATGCATCACAAAAATTCTTAAAAGTATATTTAGAGGTAGTCAATGCGGTATTTTCGTCAATTTGACCTTTGACCCCGTGTAAATTTTTTTCCAGGTATCGATCGATGAGGACTTTTTAGATTTAATTTATGATGGTGTTTTGAACAATCCTACCAACTTTCAGCTGGGTGTGAATTTTTGTAACTTCACTCCTGTTTTTTGGTCTAATTTGACCGAACTATTAACGAGCGTAAGATTATAGTTTAGTTAGTTGTAAGAAGACTGTTGAAAAATGATGAATAGAACACTTTTAATTTCACTAAATATTTATTAACGAGGTATACTGTGCTTTAATCCATATTAACCTAACAACAAACCTACTAATACTTCCTATTGCTTATACTATCTATTACTTATATTAATACTAGCTGAAGTACCCGTTCTTCGCACGGGAATGAATGGACTTTTTGATATTACGATTTGTGGTGATTACTATTCATTGTAATAAACAGATATAGCAAAGTGGATATCGCGTTATATTGTGTCCAATAATCATGCATACCGAATTGCAAGGCAATCGTTTGTACGGTGCGGAAGGTCATGCGGCGTAGCGCAATCTAGTGGCGAGTTTTAGCAAAACGGATACGGCGAAAATATTTTTCGCATTCAGATATCGATGTATACGAATTTTCATGACTATCGGCTGGACAGTCCTGAAGTTCATGTGTTGACGCGACATCTAGTGGCAAGTTATAGGAAAATGGATAGCGCCAAACTCTTCCCCGTGTTCAAATATCTATGTATACCTATTTTCATAGCGATCATTTGCACAGTCAAGAAGTGATACACTGCAGGGCCATCTAGTGGTTCAATAAAGTAATGATTTGCTACAGCGCCGTCAAGTGGCGAGTTATAGCAAAATGGATAACGCCAAAATATTCTCATTGTTCAAATAGCTATGTATACTGATTTTCATAGCGACCGTGTTCAACTATCTATGTATACCAATTTTCATAACGATCATTTGAGCAGACAAGAAGTGATACACTGCAGGGCCATCTAGTAGTTAATTAAAGTAATGATTTGCTACAGCGCCGTCAAGTGGCGAGTTATAGCAAAATGGATAACGCCAAAATATTCTCATTGTTCAAGTAGCTATGTATACTGATTTTCATAGCGACCGTCTGAATGGTCAAGAATTTGGCCTGCTGCAGTGTCATCTAGTGGCGAGTTAAAATAATAATGCATTGCAGTGTCATCTAGTGGTGAGTAACATCAAAAGGAACGCAGTTAGAATATATTCTTCGTGCTCAAATGTGTAAGTATAAAAAATTTTATGCCGATCGGTCGAACGGTATAGAAGTTGATGCTTTGCAGCGCCATTTAGCGGCAAGTTACAGCAAAATGGCTAGTGAAAAATATTCTCCGTGTTCTAATATTCGCGTGTACCAAATTTCATCGAAATCGGTTGGACGATATTCGCATAGCAAACGGCTAAACGGAATAGAATTCAACGTTGTGCTGCGGCACCAAGTGGCAAGTTAAGGAAAACGGATAGCATAAAAACCTTCTCCATCATAAAAGACTTAGGTGAACCAAATTTCATCGTGCAACGGTGCTCAACGGTGCTGGAGTTTTTCAACCTCATAAACACATACCAACATTCATTTTTATCTATAACCAGTGTTATTATATATACCAGTCTCAAATAAAATCCAGTTTCAACTCTAAGCCTCGCCAAAGTGCCAACATACGCCATTTTGCAATAGTTTTTTCAGGGAATCATTCGAAGCATTGACTTAGCAGCAATCAATATGGGAAATGGTTCGACCGCCAAAGAGTAGCACGCATTTATTTGAAAATTGGTATCCCTTAATACAGCCGATTTTTTTTAAATTATCAACTATAATGTGTTTTATTCATCGTTACTCCGATGTACTAAATGAGAAGATTTCAATTTTCTGAAATTTGGCGGAATTCCCCCAACTTAAATCAATGTACTCAATTGGCGAGAATTCTGAAGTTAGATCGCTTGAAATCCCTTAATAACTGCATTATTTCTTCACGGATCATTAAAATTTAACGCTGTATTCTAATAAAACCTTTGCACTTGTTTTCAAAAATCTATTTCCTTAAGCTCTCAATAAATTGCGCCAAGCCGAAAACTGTGCAAACCGCTAGAACTCACTTACTCAAAATCCATATTTCAGCCATTTTATTTTTTCGCCAAACTAAAAAAATTTACACATTAGCCTCGGAAATCTTCAATTCTTATTGTTGTGCGTGTAAAGCATTACATTCCTGCTCTGATTTCCCATGCACACGATATTATAATTAAAAAATCTGATGTGTCCAACACATGACTTCCTTGCACGTCCATTAGATCAAAAATATTTTCGACGCACTTCCTCTAAATTTATTTGTTTGAAAGAGATAAAATATCAATAATAGTAAGGTTTAGCGATTTCTAGCCAAATATTTCGATATCGCCAAGCTGAGTTCAATTTGAAAGATTTCCTTCTGACACTTTATTTGGCGATATTTCACCAAAAGCCGACAAACTTGTGATAGTCAGCGAGATTTTGGGAATAGCCAAAGTAGTCATTGACCACAGACTTTCAATGAATTGAATATACACCTCAATGTATTCAAAGTCATTTGGCTCACCATGTAAATAAATTCTCAGTCGATTGCTGTCAAAAAAGATATTGAAAACAGTTAGATATTAAAATAGTTCTAAATACAAAGTTAAAAAATCTACGGGTTAAAGTTTTAGAGTTATACAAAATAGGAAATAATTTTTGGCGCCAAATTTGGCGATATTTCGGCGAAACTCGTCAATGTCGACGACATTTGGCGAGATTTTAAGCATGAACCAAACAATGACAGATTATCGCCAAATTTGGCGATATTTCGCCAAAACTCGCCAAGAACGATAACAAATGGCGATACTTTGGGCATGGACCAAATGACTGACTATCGCCAAATTTGGCGAAATTTCGCCAAAACTCGCCAAGGTCGAGGACAGACGGCGAGATTTTGGGCATGTACCAAACAATGACTGTCTACAGTTGTATTATATTGAAGATGTCCATAGACATTAAGGTACTGAAATTCTTTTCGGTGGTCCTGTAAATAAACTCTCCAGTAGATTGGAACCAAAAATCGAGATGCACAACTAGATGTTACAACATTCTTATATATGAAATTTCATAATAGTTTTTGAGATTTGACAGTTAAATATGCACACACATACATCAAAAGTCGCCAAGCTTGGCGACTTTTGGAATAGTTCTTGAGGGAGGCACGTGACCGTGGTCGGACCATTACCTAACTTATGTGGTAGGACGGTATTGTGCTTGAAATGAATGAATGCCCCTAAAGTTGCCATTGACCGTAATGTATTGGAAATCTTTTGAGTGTTCCTGTAGCAGAACTATAAATGATAAAGACACTTTTTTTAATGGAGAAATTCATTTTCTAACTCTTTACAGCATATATCACTTCTGAGTCGTTTGAAATAGCCCAATACCTCTAAAAAACGCTTTGATGAATTTCGGCCCATAGAGCGTAATGTATTTCGAATCTTGGCGCGGTCCTGTAGATAAACTATTCAGTCGAATGGAACCGAAAGGGGAGGTGCACAACTAGATGTTACAACAATCCTAAATATAAAGTTTCAACATTCAACGCCTAACAGTTTTTGAGATATGCGAGTTTAATGAATTTCGGCCCATTGAGTGTAATGTATTTCGAATGTTTTGGGCAGTCCTGTAGATAAACTATCCAGTCGAATGGAACCAAAAGGGGAGGTGCACAACTAGATGTTACAACTATCCAAAATATGAAGTTTCGACATTCTACGCCTAATAGCTTTTGAGTTAGGCGAGTTTAATGAATTTCGGCCCATAGAGCGTAATGTATTTCGAATCTTTTGGACGGTCCTGTACATAAACTATCCATTCGATTGCCACCAAAAGGGGAGGTGCACAACTAGATCATAGAACAATCCTAAATATCAAATCTCAACATTCTACGACCAATAGTTTTTGAGATATGCGAGTTACATACATACGTACGTACGTACGTACGTACAGACGGCATGGAAAAACTGGCCACAGTAGACTCGCCACTGGTCAAAATGAGTTGCAGACGCGTTAATATGATCGTGCATGCCAGCCTACGATGAGATGCATCGAAAAATTTTTTAAAATTAAATTTAGAGGTAGTCAAAATCGGTTTTTATGTCGAAATTTGGCCCCCAAAATTTTTCGGGATCACATTACTTCCTTATACTACGTACAAGGAAGTAAAAAAAAATAACCTTACGAATATAAACTAACAAAAAAAAATCTGATGTGTCCAACACATGACTTCCTTGCACGTCTATTAAATCAAAAATGTTTTTTACGCACTTCCTCTAAACTTATTTGTTTGAAAGATATAAAATATCAATAATAGTAAGATATAGCGATTTCTAGCCAAACATTTCGATATCGCCAAGCTGAGTTCAATTTGAAAGATTTCTTTCTGACACTTTATTTGGCGATATTTCACCAAAAGCCGACAAACTTGAGATAGTTTGCGAGATTTTGGGGATAGCCAAAGTAGTCATTGACCACAGACTTTCAATGAATTGAATGCATCCATACACCTTCATGTATTTAAAGTCATTTGGCTCACCCTGTAAATAAATTCCCAGTCGATTGCTGTCAAAAAAGATATTGAAAACCGTTAGATATTATAATATAGTTCTAAATACAAAAGTTCAAAATTCTACGGGTTAAAGTTTTAGAGTTATACAAAATACGAAATAATTTTTGGCGCCAAATTTGGTGATATTTCGGCGAAACTCGTCAATGTCGACGACATTTGGCGAGATATTAAGCATGGACCAACAATGACAGATTATCGCCAAATTTGGCGATATTTCGCCAAAACTCGCCAAGAACGATGACAAATGGCGATACTTTGGGCATAGACCAAATGACTGACTATCGCCAAATTTGGCGACATTTCGGCAAAACTCGCCAAGGTCGAGGACAGACGGCGAGATTTTGGGCATGTACCAAACAATGGCTGTCTACAATTGTATTATATTGAAGATGTCCATAGACATTAAAGTACTGAAATTCTTTTCGGTGGTCCTGTAAATAAACTCTCCAGTAGATTTTAACCAAAAATCGAGATGCACAACTAGATGTTACAACAATCTTATATATGAAATTTCATAATAGTTTTTGAGATTTGAGAGTTAAATATGCACACACGTACACAAAAAAGTCGCCAAGCTTGGCGACTTTTGGCATAGTACTTGAGGGAGGCACGTGACCGTGGTCGGACCATTACCTAACTTATGTGGTAGGACGGTATTGTGCTTGAAATGGATGAATCTCCTAAAATTGCCATTGACCGTAATGTATTGGAAATCTTTTGAGTGTTCCTGTAGCAGAACTGTAAATGATAAAGACACTTTTTTTAATGGAGAAATTCATTTTCTAACTCTTTACAGCATATATCACTTCTGAGTCGTTTGAAATAGCCCAATACCTCTAAAAAACGCTTTGATGAATTTCGGCCCATAGAGCGTAATGTATTTCGAATCTTTTAGGCGGTTCTGTAGATAAACTATCCAATCGAATGGAACCGAAAGGGGAGGTGCACAACTAGATGTTACAACAATCCAAAATATGAAGTTTCAACATTCTACGCCTAATAGTTTTTGAGATATGCGAGTTTAATGAATTTCGGCCCATTGAGCGTAATGTATTTCGAATCTTTTGGGCGGTCCTGTAGATAAACTATCCAATCGAATGGAACCAAAAGGGGAGGTGCACAACTAGATGTTACAACTATCCAAAATATGAAGTTTCGACATTCTACGCCTAATAGTTTTTGAGATATGCGAGTTTAATGATTTTCGGCCCATAGAGCGTAATGTATTTCGAATCTTTTGGCGGTCCTGTACATAAACTATTCATTCGATTGCGACCAAAAGGGAGGTGCACAACTAGATCATAGAACAATCCTAAATATCAAATCTCAACATTCTACGACCCATAGTTTTTGAGATATGCGAGTTACATACATACGTACGTACGTACAGACGGCATGGAAAAACTGACCACAATAAACTCGCCGCTGGTCAAAATGAGTTGCAGACGCGTTAATATGATCGTGCATGCTAGCCTACGATGAGATGCATCGAAAAAATTTTTAAAATTCAATTTAGAGGTAGTCAAAATGGGTTTTTTTGTCGAAATTTGGCCCCCAAAGTTTTTCGGGATCACATTACTTCCTTATACTACGTACAAGGAAGTAAAAAATCATTATTATTCTTTTATTGTTACTTTGAGAATTTAAAACATTTTATTCGGCAAAATCGCCACACATGGCAACCACGATCCTTATTTCACACTTTTTTCACTACAGGGGTTACAATTACGGAAAGCTTTTTGCGTGAAGAGCATAAAAAATCTCTTAAATTCCGGGAATGGGTGGACTTTCAAAGTTTTAAAGTGGACTATGATTTATTCTATATTATTTTACATATCTGTGCTAAATTTCAGGCCGATAGGTCCATTTTTGTGGATTTGTATACGAATCAAATCCACAAACAAACAAACAAACAGAATTTCATTTTTATTACTTCCTTGTACGTAGTATAAGGAAGTAATGTGATCCCGAAAAATTTTGGGGGCCAAATTTCGACAAAAAAACCGATTTTGACTACCTCTAAATTTAATTTAAAAATTTTTTTCGATGCATCTCATCGTAGGTTAGCATGCACGATCATATTAACGCGTCTGCAACTCATTTTGACCAGCGGCGAGTCTACTGTGGCCAGTTTTTCCATGCCGTCTGTACGTACGTACGTACGTATGTATGTAATTCGCATATCTCAAAAACTATGTGTCGTAGAATGTTGAGATTTGATATTTAGGATTGTTCTATGATCTAGTTGTGCACCTCCCCTTTTGGTGGCAATCGAATGGATAGTTTATGTACAGGACCGCCCAAAAGATTCGAAATACATTACGCTCTATGGGCCGAAATTCATTAAACTCGCCTAACTCAAAAGCTATTAGGCGTAGAATGTCGAAACTTCATATTTTGGATAGTTGTAACATCTAGTAGTGCACCTCCCCTTTTGGTTCCATTCGACTGGATAGTTTATCTACAGGACTGCCCAAAACATTCGAAATACATTACGCTCAATGGGTCGAAATTCATTAAACTCGCATATCTCAAAAACTGTTAGGCGTACAATGTTGAAACTTTATATTTAGGATTGTTGTAACATCTAGTTGTGCACCTCCCCTTTCGGTTCCGTTCGACTGAATAGTTTATGTACAGGACCGCCCAAAAGATTCGAAATACATTACGCTCTAAGGGCCGAAATTCATCAAAGCGTTTTTTAGAGGTATTGGGCTATTTCAAACGACTCAGAAGTAATATAGGCTGTAAAGAGTTAGAAAATGAATTTCTCTATTAAAAAAAGTGTCTTTATCATTTATAGTTCTGCTACAGGAACACTCAAAAGATTTCCAATACATTACGGTCAATGGCAATTTTAGGGGCATTCATCCATTTCAAGCACAATACCGTCCTACCACATAAGTTAGGTAATGGTCCGACCACGGTCACGTGCCTCCCTCAAGAACTATGCCAAAAGTCGCCAAGCTTGGCGACTTTTGGTGTACGTGTGTGCATATTTAACTTTCAAATCTCAAAAACTATTATGAAATTTCATATATAAGAATGTTGTAACATCTAGTTGTGCATCTCGATTTTTGGTTCCAATCTACTGGAGAGTTTATTTACAGGACCACCGGAAAGAATTTCAGTACTTTAATGTCTATGGACATTTTCAATATAATACTACTGTAGATAGTCATTGTTTGGTACATGCCCAAAATCTCGCCGTCTGTCCTCGACCTTATCGAGTTTTGGCGAAATATCGCCAAATTTGGCGATAGTCAGTCATTGGGTCCATGCCCAAAGTATCGCCATTTGTCATCGTTCTTGGCGAGTTTTGGCGAAATATCGCCAAATTTGGCGATAATCTGTCATTGTTTGGTTCATGCTTAAAATCTCGCCAAATGTCGTCGACATTGACGAGTTTCGCCGAAATATCGCCAAATTTGACGCCAAAAGTTATTTCGTATTTTGTATAACTCTAAAACTAACCCGTAGATTTTTTAACTTTTGTATTTAGAACTATTGTAATATCTAACTGTTTTCAATATCTTTTTTGACAGCAATCGACTGAGAATTTATTTACAGGGTGAGCCAAATGACTTTGAATACATTGAGGTGTATGGATGCATTCAATTCATTGAAAGTCTGTGGTCAATGACTAACAGACACTTCGGCTATCCCCAAAATCTCGCTGACTATCTCAAGTTTGTCGGCTTTTGGTGAAATATCGCCAAATAAAGTGTCAGAAGGAAATCTTTCAAATTGAACTCAGCTTGGCGATATCGAAATATTTGGCTAGAAATCGCTAAACCTTACTATTATTGATATTTTATCTCTTTCAAACAAATAAATGTAGAGGAAGGGCGTCGAAAATATTTTTGATCTAATGGACGTGCAAGGAAGTCATGTGTTGGACACATCAGATTTTTTATAAGATTATCGGCCTCACCATGGCACATTGGTTATGTCACTGAAAATGGTAGACGGCTGAAGTGTGAAGGTCCCATCGTGTGGCTGTCGATCTAATAGTCGGGAGTTTTGGTAGGTTTTCTCCAGATGTAACGTGAATATGCATTAGAACCCCTTAGTTAGTCCTCCTACTAAGGCCCCCCCCTCCTCCCCAATCTTTGGTAGATTGCCCAAGCGTAGCTTTGAAATAAACAAACAAACATTAATATTGTCTATCTTCATTTCTCTCTTTTTAATGCTCAATTTAAAGAAACATCTTAGATATTTGAAACCAGTGGTTGCTTTTCTACTTTTTAGTGCTTTTTTGCAATTTATGCATTAGCATAAACGATAAACATTTTTTGTAATGGTAGCCATTAAAACATATCTCGATATATTTTTAAGCGTAATTCTTGTCAGATTGACATAGTACACTGCAAAATATTTCATCTCGCGATGGTGAAAAATATCCAAGCTGGTTCCAATCTAAGTATTAAAGTCCTCCATGGTTCAGTCTCATGAAAAAAATCAAACTGTGTAATCTTGAGGAGCTATTTAGAATCGTTCGAATCGTGAAAGGACGGATTAAATTGTGCTGAAGAGTTTAATAATTTCATACAATTTTTAATTTATGAAGTGACGTTCTGACTCTGAGTCTCGGGAGCTGAGTCTGGTTATTTCTCGTAGTAGTTTTCAAACGAAGTAGTATTGAAGCTTACGACATTGAAAAACTCTCACTTACAACAGTGTTTTATCTAATATCTATATACTGCCAAAAGTCAGGAAAACGTGGCGACATTTTGCAATGTTTTTGGGAATACAAACGACGGCTGTCGTCAAACTGATAGCGAATACTATGTATTATGTTAATAAGTATCTTCCACCTTGCGATGACTTTTAAATTTTCCTCAAAAATAAATAAATAAATAAATAAATAAATAAATAAAATAAAATAAAATAAATAAATAAAATAAAAATTGTTACAAGTTTCCTTTCGTTATTATGGCTACTGAAAAATTATAGTGTTCCAAAAAGTCGCCAAGGGTAGCTCATGCATTTAACAAAATACTATCAAAATACATTAGCTATCAATGTACTGTACATTGATAGCTAATGTATTTTGTTCTTTTATGCAGTTTTTTTCTCTCCATAACCTTCTCATGAACCATTCCAAACCTATAATGCTCTTTTGAAGTATAATACAAATGCTCAAACAGTGTTTAAAGCAATCAAATTAACACCATTGACTCAATAAATTTAAATTGTATTGTTACAAGTTACTAGCGTTAAGAAGTATCATGAAAAAAATAAGCAGTCGGAAGTTTAGGTACTATTTTTAAAAAAGTTTTGAAGCTGATTGTATGCTGCAGTATAAAATCAGCTTTTTTCGTCAGAGCCAGCCTAGTCCTCGGCGGCATGGAGTGGCGGGTGCCACAGACCTCTATACTTAGGTGTTAAAGACAGGGTTTATTCTGGTTACTGATTGGTCGGGGAGAGTATGCACAAAGCATGCTCAGTAGGGTGGATCGAAATTTTTTTTTTTTTTTTGAAATCTTTTTCTCCTGAGGTCTCAAAAGTTATAGATTGATATAAATAAGATGAATGTAAAATTTGAATGGGATATGACAGCGTCTTGAGGTTGCGCATCGAGCTTGAAATCTAGAAATTTTTGAAAATTGTGCCTTTTTTAAAAAACTGACTACAAATATTGCTTTCCCTATTCTTAAGCTTTGAACAGGGTGCGAATTGACGGGGGGGGGGGGATGCCGGGGATCGTCCCCGGCTAAAGAATGTAATATCCCTGCCTAGAGAAATATTAATTGATCCCTGCCAAGGATACTATTTATCCCCTGCTGAAGAAATTTTAAACTGATGAAGGAAGGAGGTTGGGATTGAAGTCAAGAAGTCAAAATGAAAGCCGTATGTTATCGTTTGTTACTATACCCTAAGGCGACTGCCTTAAAATTTCGTCTCTTTTCTAAGCTAAAAACCCTCAAGGGTGGCTTCCAATAGAGGTACATTGTATGTAGCTTGTGTATCTGTGGTTCCATAGAACAATCTAAGACTTTTGTTTGAAAATAAGTCAGTTCCTACACGTGTCGGCGATTGCATTTGTCGTGTAATATCATGTGAGTGAAGTATTTACACCTTCCCTCCTTTTTCTTTTCAAGTGTCCCCCCCTGGTGAATGCTTTCTTTCAAATATCCCCCCCGGGAGAAAATGTTCAGTTCGCACCCTGGCTTTGAAGGATTCTAAAGTTGTACATTTTTATGAATAAGATGCATGCACAATTTAGAGGGGCTAGGACAATGTCTAGGGGTTGCTCATCGATCTCGAAATCTATAAATATTTGAAAATTATGCCATTTTTGAAAAATGATGCAGAAATGAAACTTCATTTATTAAAAGGATTTACTCTTTTTAAACTCTGTTAAATTAGATCCAGAGAAACTCAATAAGCTCCATAAAAGATAAATAATTAGTTAAACTGTCTTTTCAAGGAGCTCGATGTGATAAACATGTTATTCTGTTGTTTTGGGTGTAGTATGCAGACGCAGTGCAGTTACAACTTGCGCCAGTTCAAGCACTGAGCAATGGAAACACCCGTATGTTGAATTATATCGAGCATCATATATTTTGTCAAAATAAATATTCAGTTTGGTGTTTACTCTAGGTGCCATTTTCAGTTTGCTCGCAAGATAGCTAAAAGTTGGTTGCCTTGCGCTGCTACTAGTTTGAATATTGTAAAAATATGCCAGTTACAAGATGTCAAACAAAATCAGCATTTTCAGAAGAGCTGGGAGTATCGAAAGAATTACCTTTAAAAAGTTACCAACCCGACAAGATGCACTTCTTTATTACTATTTTGTACGTAAGGAAAAAAAAATTCTAAATAATGGACAGAATCCACCAGAAGGAGAAATAACATTAGGTGTGGTAATAAAAATATAGGAAATTTGGATCAAGGCTAGTATCCCCACTGTATCAATACAAAGAATTCAAGAGACAATTAGAAAATGTCACCAGCAAGTTCAGCAGCTAAATAAATCATACATTAGAGATGGGCATAAGGGATCATTTATGAGAAGAAAGTGGAAAAACTCTCTCTTGACGAGCTATTGGATATCGCAGTATGCAAATGTACTGACTTTTACCAGTGCAGGTATGGCTCAGGGAAGTTCGTGCCTTATACAGAATGGGAGTTCTTGGCGGACCAGCGGGGAGCTAGGTATGCTATAATTGGTGGAACTGATAAGAAGACAACTTTGCAAAATGACAGAAAAATTGAAGGTTGGAAAAATAGACTTTGCGATTGGTGGAGAAAAAAAGACGAGACAGTGCCAATACCCAATATATATCTCCTGCACTCACTAATATGGAAACACAAAATGAAGAAAGAGAAGCTGAAGAAAGCTCCGATAACTGTGACTACTTGCCGGCGCTTTGGGAGAGGCCATCCACCAGTGATCAAGGCAGAATAAAAATCGCAGTGTTTTCACAAGCCTGAGACAGATGCGGTGTTTCTGATCGGGCTGCAGCTACTCTGGCATCATCATTACTTCATGACCTGGAAAGCGGAAGTAATAAAGATGGAGAGAAACCTCCTCAACTGATTCTCGATAGAAATAAAGTTAGAAGAGCGAGTCAGATGACACACAGTGAATTGCAGAAAGAGACGGATGAAGGCTTAAAAGATTTTTATGGATTGCATTTTTTTGGTGGGAGGAAGGATCATACAAGATCCATGGGAAAATCTGCTGACATCAAATTACATCCAAGGATTTGCCGTGAAGAAGGTATCTCGCTGATAATAGAACCTGGTTCAAAATATTTTGACCGTGTGTCACCAACTGACTGTAAAGCTGAGACAATTTCTCAGAAAATTTGGGAGAAAATATTTCGACTGCTATGTTTGATTGTGTAAAGTTCATATATTAATAAAGGATAAAAGAAAAAAAAAATGTAGTTACAGTTAAACTGGGTCAGCTGCAGTGCCACAGTTCCTATGTACGAGCTGCCACTGTCTGATGGCCTCTAGTAGAAACATGCAGTGATTTACTATGGGTTCAGACATAGCCGAATGTGCTTGTTTGCAGTTTGTTTAAAAGAATGTGTTTAATACTGCAAAGTAAAAATGTGTTTTTAAATAATGGTCAAAATGGTCTAAACAGGACTGAAAATTCAGGCATAACGAAGGGAGATAATTCTTCAAAAAGCAAAATATTACACATTCCAAAAATGCTAAACAATGGGCTAAATGATTATATATGAGTAATATTAAATTTTGCAAAATTAATAGAGATCGACCAATACGGATGCTTTGCCTATAAATAAATTTAAAAAAATAGCCGATGCCAAATACGTTTAAATTGTGAAATCTGCTGATACCGATACTTTACGCGTTTTAATGACATTAAAGCTACTTTCTGGGCAGCTTTTGCAGCTGGAGGTCCATTCTCATCCTTTTGTTAAAACAGACATGTCAATCTCAGGATTTTGGCCTCAGTCTCAGGTTTTTTTTAAATCCTATTTTGGACCTCTGGGTTTCTCTTTAATTTTTAAAGACTAGGCTTTATAGGAATTTATTCAGAAATTCAAACTTTCCCCAATTTTATTCTTCAAGTTCACTAGATCAGTTCTTATCCCTTTCATGTTGTGCCTGAGAGTATTTCATTTGGAACAGTGCATCTGTATTCTAAAAAAAATTACTTTGCATAAATGAATGTTCATTATTTATCTAGAAATTTAAAAGCTGCATGAAATTAGTAAAAGTATATTTGTTAAAAAATTAGATATTTCGAGTTTTAGTATTATAAGATATTGTTGCAGAAAACTCTGCTTGTTTCCTGGGTTCGTTGTGTTCTTGTAAAGTTCTAGTAATGAGTCCACTTGTCAGGATGAAACACGAACTTTATTGCTTTTCAGCTGTACAAAATTCACAAACACAATCAGCCAGCAATGTGCTTTTAACAGTCCGCTTAGTACAGAAGCTTTCACAAATGCTGTATTTCTCACACAAAATAAAACACTTCCACAGGCAAAAAGTCAGTGGAAATACACGAGGTATTTCGTAAATAGTCCCTCAAGACTCAGCAATGAACAATTTATACGAAGCACTTTAAAACAAAGCTTCAAAAAGGCAAGCGAAGATACCGGTTCTATAGCGTCAGTACACAGTCTTAAGCTTTCACGCAAGCAGAAACACGACTGACTGAACTGAGCAACCAGCTCCGATTTTATAGGTCACGACGAACACCGTAGAAGGTTCCAGAGAGACCCTTCGTGGAATGTACTAGGACAGACTCGATTATGATTGCGTAATAGAAGAGTAATATTAGGCTATTATGCATGATAATGCAGAAAAACTAACTTTACAAGCTCCATTGGGAAAAATTCGCCAAATGACGAAAATGTCGCCAAGCTTGGCGAAATTTGGAGAGAAAAAAGTCCTCAAAAGTGAAGTTACTGAAGGCGTAGGACCCGTATTTCTCGAGATTTCTAGAAAATCCTATACAAACCAAAGTGAACCAAAACTCCGTATCTTGCGTTTAGTTGACCGATTTTGATGCAACAAAAAGAAAAATTTAACTATTTGATGCGTAGAATACGAATTTTAAACTCCAGAACAGCCGGTTGCCCCAAAAATTCTTAACTATATTATACTATCTTATTATAGTATATCTCGCAGATATTTTGATTGTTGTTTTATATTTTCTGATATTTCTTTGCAAATTTTTGAAATTGAATTACATTATACAACTCAAGTAATATTACACGACGTTTATATGGACATACATGACAGCTAAAAAAAGTGTTGACTTTGTGTACATTTTATGCTGAAAAGGTATGCATAATAAATCTTAGGCTTTTCGACTTGAAACAGCAGATCTCAGGCTTTTTAAGTATGGAAACTTCCACTTCTAGTTAAAACGAATGACGCCTTTTTGAGACCGCAGCTAAATATTTCTGTCCGGTAGAAAACATTAAAAACGGAATATAAAGCATTCCTAACACATCGATTATAAAATACTTTCCAACACAACAATGTTTTTGCGCCAAATTTGGAGATGCATTTCTCTTAAATCTGGTGAGATTTTAGTTTAGTGGTTAACTCAAAGCCACGTGAGAGCTAGTTACCTAAAGGGAAATTCTTTGGGTGCAGGATCTTTCAGAGGGTTTCTGACGTCTATTCACGTTACAGCTGGCAAAAATCCCCCAAACTCCAGACCATTAAATTGACAGCCATGGAGTAGGTCAAGACCTAGTACCCTTAGATTTCGAAGAGATTTTAGAGATAATCTTAGAACAAGATGTATGTCACTGTTAATTTAATTTTGCGAGAACCTGTATACCTGTCATGTTCCAGTGAATAACATAATCATTTGTTTTCCGTCCACAACATTAAAAAATTTCGAATTCCGAACAATGAATCTACCGATGAAATTCCCTGAGACAGCTTATTAGCACACAGTGAAGAGTCTAAAACGAAATCAAAATCACACACAAGCACACACACACACAAAAAAAAAACTACTTTCAGATTTTAAATACACACTAAAGTGCTATATATTAAAAGCGTATCGCAATTTATGCGTCGTCCCTAATTTTCTTCCTTATTTCATTAAGTTGGAAAGTGTATCATTATTCATGAGTGGTGCCGTATTTTGCTTCCCTTTTCCATAAGACCCATCTTTGGAATCGAAATCTATCTTAAAATCGCCTACTAACACTATTTTACTATCTTCGCCAAGTATATATTCCAACTATATACTTCACCTTTTCAAATATTGTTTTGAATGTGCATCATAATCCCATGCTGTATACCGTGCTTGTCTTTCTTGGGTTGATTTCTATTTTAACGCTCCGACTCTCGCCAAGTCGGCAACAGGGTCCTTGCTGAAGGGGGTAGGGGGGAGTCTCCCCCAACGCTCCCAAAATTCTATTATACTTAGCAATACATACCCAGTTGGCAAACTTGGTAAAAAATGTCCAGTTGAACCAGTTGACAAAAGTAATATAGTTGATAAAAAAATAAATAAGTTGGTAAAAATCGATATTTGACTTGGCAGTTTATCGACATCTCCCCCCTAAAAAAAGTCTTAAAAATGACTCGGGGTGGCAATAATTAAACATATGCAGTTACCATGACAATTTTTTGTATTTATGTGGCAACTGTAATGTAGAATTAAAATGGCGATTTGGAGTGGCATGTAAGTACAGCATTACCTTACTTACCGTGTTTACCCGCGTATACATCGATCTCGCGTATAAGTCGACCATCCAATTTCCCGACCAAAAATTTAATTAAAAAACATACATTTATTCAAAATCATCTGGGAAAAAAAAAGAAAGTACTAAATGTGCAATAATAAAGATAATAATATACAAAAGTAGCATACAAAATTAAACTGATAATTAATAATAATAATAATATGACAGAACTACTAGGGTAAAGTAGTAATATACAAAGTTAAACTGGTTCAAGATCGGATTCAGCATTGGACTCTCCAAACAATTCACAAAATTCCTTCGTCGTCATCGGCACATCATGATACACGTTTTCAGTCTCTGTATCACTGACATACTTCCTGGTATGGAAATCCACATCACTGTGTTATGGAATGCGAGAACAGAACAATTGTCTTTCAAAGGGGCATTTCTGACTTCTGATTAAAAAAAAAAAAATTAAGGACCCTCGTATAAGTCGAACCCTCCACTTCAAAGCCTTTTTTTAGTCCAAAATTTCTCGACTTATACGCCGGTAAATACGGTATTTATTTATTTTGGGTTACCAATCTTTGGGTGTCTTCAAATTCCTTAACTGGTGCGTTTATCGCTAATTTATTCACTCTAGTTTTCATCGAGTACTTTTGCGATCGTTGAAGCTTGTACATAACTCCTAGAGACCCATGACTTCAAAGCTCGCCAAAATGCGGCGATTTTTTAGGTTGGCGAGAGCGGGGGCGTTATATTAGGAATCAACGCTTTCTTGTATGATAAAACACATTCTTGGAATCGAAATCTATCTTAAAATCGCCTACTGAAACTGTTTTACAATCTTCTGCTGAAACAATCTTCGCCAGTCATATTCCAACTATACTTCACCGTATTAAATGCTGTTTAGAATAGGCATCATAATCCATGAGTGTGCCGTGTTCACCTTTCTTGTTAAATAAAACGCATCTGTGGAACCGATATTTATCTTAAAATCACCTACTAAAACTGTTCCACAACCTTCACCCAGCATATTCCAACTATCCTCTACCATTTTAAATATTGTTTGGAATGGGCATCATAATCTATCAGTGTACCGTACTTGTCTTTTCTGTTACATAAACACTTCTTGGGAATTGAAACCTATTAAAATCGCCTACCAAAACTATTTATCAATTTTCGCCAGCCATAGTCTAACCATACTTCACCTTTATAAATACCATTTGGAAAGGGTATCATAATCTGTGAGTGTACCATATTTGTCTTCTCAGTTCCATAAAACTCTTCTTAGGAATTGAAATCTACTATATTAAAATCGCCTACTTGACTAGAAATTTGGCAAAAAAAAAAAAAAAAACTTTATTTTATTATTACTTTTGAGGTAAAACATCTTTAAAATCACACACATGTACCAGGCCAGAAAAGTGGACCGTAACGAATTGGCCTATATCGTTATACCTCCATAATTACAAAACTATTAGTCTTAGAAACTTAAATCCGGTGTCATTGGGGAAAGGTACTACGCCGAATGCGCCAAAAAAGGGTCTCTAGATCTGTGGCACGCGATGAACGTTTCGATCGTCCGCCATCTTGCTAGTAGTTAAGTCGAGCGATGGCAACGGCTGCCCTTTTTTTCAGTATTGGGAAAGGTTGCACCTCGAAGGGTTAACTGGTCATGAATACCTCGTTTGGCAGACCCCAAAAGCAGGCTTTTACATAGGTAATCTTTCCGTATACTATACTCTCACAGTTCATCCCTGGTAATGTTGCTGCATAAGCATTCTAGTAGGTAATTTCGAAAGCAGATTGATTTGCTTATGACCGAAATCACATGGATAGCGACGCTGATAAACTTGCTATGTATTAATTCATCCCTGGAAATATACGTTAACTGAATAAACTGCATGCGCTATTACAAAGACACCTTTGTCTGGTGATGAACTCGGAAGAATCGGAGGAGTTGTGTCCGGAAGGATTCAGTTAATCCCGAAGCATAACAGTTTTGAGAACGGCAAAGGGCTTTGCGAATTTCCGCGGCGAATTAATTATATTCTAAGATTTCAAAAGCTTAACATCTCTTCGTGAAAATTAGCTTAATTTATGAATATTTTATTTACTGTATTAGGAGAGATTTATTTTGAAAGAAAGTCGAGAGGAAGAAAAAATATAGTTTTTAAACAGGTCATGCAATTTGCATATTTAATCCATATTGGTATATGCATAAAGCATTTTGAGGTTTAACTTACTTAAGCTGGAATTCATATTAGAGCACCAAGATTCTTTTATGGCTACACAGCTCTGAAAGCAGCTATAAATGTGAAATTGATTGATTAACCCATTTATGCCTAGCGTCCCTTTTCTGGGACGGCATTTTCGCCATCAGTTGAAAACATTATTTATTTTTCCTAGCCTTTATTCGCGAGTATTGGACTTCAATTCCACAAAATATTTTAATATGGCCAAGTAGGGTGTTGACATTTCAATTTTTATGCATAATGATTTTAAATGAAATCATTCCTTGTTCAAAAAGTTGACATCAGAAATTTATCAATTACTGCTGGTGTTAGCAAAAATCGAAGAAAGTCGCAAAAATATCCAGGCACGAATGAGTTAATAACAGATTTAGGTTTACTTCTTTCTTTCATATACTAAAATGCCATTAAAAGTTCTTCAGAAAAACTGACAGATAAGTATAAGAATATCTACTGTTTCTTGTAGAACTCTACTGATCCGGACATTCAGCATTATTGTAAGCACAGATAAACTGTACAGTAAAGTGAATTAAAGAGGGTAATTAAAAAAAAACATTAAACGTGAATGACATTAAAATTGAACTTAACATTTTTTAACCCATTTATGCCTAGTGTCCCTTTTTTGCGACGGCATTTTCGCTATTAGTCGAAAACGCTATTTATTTTTCCTAGCCTTTATTCATGAGTATTGAGCCTCAACTCTACAAAATATTTTAACATGACCAAGTAGGATGTTGATATTTCGATTTTTATGCATAATGATTTTAAAAGAAATCATCCCTTGTTCAAGAAGTTGACATCAGAAATTTATCTATTATTTCTGTTATCAGTAAAAATCGAAGAAAGTCGCAAAAATATCCAGGCACAAATGGGTTAAAAGTAAGATATTTTTTAAAAGTTAAATAGTAATTTTAAAAGTAATATTTTTTAGTCAGCTAGCAATGTTTTTTTTTTATACAAAAAACGTCTGGCTCATAAATACAGTGACAATTGAAGAACATATTACAAGATGTGTATGATGGTAAACTACGAAGTTTACTAATACATTGCAATAATTAATAGTGAAAGTTTGAAGTATTTTCTCATAAAATAGCTTAAGACAATGATCAAATCAAGCAAGTTAGAAAAATATTGAAGTTTCTCTTTATTTCTTTATTTTGTTTTATTCTTTAGATGTAGTCAAATAAGTTGTAGTGATTTAGATTAGAAAAGATTTAGTGATTTTTGTTTTGTATAAGCCTACTGAAGTAAGTTCGGTTGAATTTAAACTACACTTATTATAGATTTTACTGAAATTTAATTTCAAATTATGGCATTTAAGTAATATAAATATGGAAAAAATCTTCGTTAACTAATTTATTTTCTTGAAATTTGTTTTTGAATTACAATGAAATAAATTTAGCATGTCCCCTGTCAATTAAAAAAAAAAAGATTTGAATAGCTGAAAGACATAGACGAAACAAAAGCTATGGACTGGCTTAAAAAAAATCAACAAAAGCGCTGTCTGCTGTAAACTGCCGGCAGAACCAATAAAAACCTTGCACGGCTGATTGGGCGAAATTTTGGAGTTAACTGATGTGCAATCACTCCCATAATACGTGAAAAAATAGGTAATTTGACTTAGTGCTGTTTTCCGAATATTCGACGCGTTTTTATTTGCATTGGTGTAGGCATGCTTTACTGGTATAAAAACGGGCTATAATATGGGTGCATTATTTCCCCTCTTTTTTTGAATATTTTGTTTTACGTTTTTAAAAAAAATCGCCTTTAAAAATTTTAAAAGCATTTTCGAATTCGTTTTATAATGAGGCGAAGGCGCAACCATTGTACGAGAGAAAAGATAGAAAGAAAAAAAAACTACCACATGAAATCAGTGTTTACGATTATGAATTGTCAAGTAATAGTTCTAATACCCTCAATTTCCTGCACATTCCCTCTATCACGAAATAATCTTTTATACGTTTTGCACAAGAAACAAAAACTGAAATACGAGTACTCCTTGATTTGACGTATAGATCCCCCCCCCCCCATTAAACCGTTTAAAATAAAACTGTAGGAGATTAAGTTCTTTAGAAAAGATTTTAATTTGTTCCACAAAAATGAAGCATGGGATGATTGAGCGAAAAAAAAAATTGATATTAGATATACTTAAATCAGGAAAGAAAAAGTAATAACGGTTTTGAATATTCGTTCTCAAAATTCTAATTATTTTACTTGTCTTTCCAGAGGGAAAAAATTGGTTGCGGGAGCGGGGTATTATCATGATATTAAAGCTGTATCCTCAAATTTTAAATGCCATCAAACATGTAGTAAAAAAATGGATAAAGGTTTTCTATTTCCCTTATAAAATTTATCATCGAATATATTTTTTAACGTATTTTTAACCCTCGTGTAGTTTTATTCAATTAGCAAAGATTGGGATGTCTAAAATAAAATTTTGTTTGAATTCTATGCTGTGCACTCAAAAATCCGTAGTTTTTATGATGAGTTTTTTTCTTTATTATTATTAATGAAAACTAATTATAAAAACCTTTTTGGATAAACAGGATACTCCCGAAAAATAACAGTGTAGATTTAAAAAAAAAAACTTTTTGTGGATTAAAACCGAAATCTCTCACAGAGAGTGACTGACACACTTTCTAGTGTAACAGTGGTTAGTTACAATTATTATTTGAATGAAAAAACAGTTTAACTGTGCGAGTGACAATCAGAGGGCAGATCCAATCCCCAACTTTTTTTTTTTTTTTTAAACTCAAGAAATAAATTTTGTGCCGTAAAGTGCTTCATTTATTTCCTCTGAAACATTTTAAAAAGTGATCAATAGAATAAATAAATTGATAAATAAGAAAGGAAATTGAAAAACTAAAATAAAAGTCTTTATTTCTGTGCGAAGAATAGCAATATAATATTTATATTTGCATCTATGTTATTACTAAATGTATGGTTATGAAACTAGAAACTTGTTAAATATTTTTATTGAAAACGCATGCCTATCTTTCTAACATCACTGTGAATTCACAATTCTTACGACACTAAAATATAAGAAAAGATTAAGAAAATAATTTGATATACTTTCGAAATTTTTCATTTGACATGAACTAAAAATATGTTACAAGTTTCTAATGTGTACTCTTTATTTATTCTTCAAAATTTATATTTAAAAATTTCAATTTAATTAAATCAGTATTCCTTTTAAATTTAATTAAAATACTTACATAAAAATTAATTCAATAGTTCCAGGCATAAAAGTTAGTCTTTCTATGTTTGATCAAGTTTGGAAAACTTATTAATATGTTAATATTCTAAATTACTTTTATAGTGTTGTTGTGGAAATATTAATTATATCATTACATAATGATCACAATAGTTTGATTTTGTTTAATATTGGAGTTTAAGGCGACAAAGGACCATAAAAAAACATTTTCTTTTCAAATCGATTCGAAATTTTGTATATTGATATAGTATCTTTTGACTAAGAAAAATACTAAATCAAATTTAATCACAGTTTATTTAATTAAGAAAATAATTTAAATACGGTGATTAATGACGTTAAAAAAAGATGCATGAGCATCAATTTTTTTTGCTCTGACATTTTTTTCTTAAGCTAGTTTTACGTAGCTACGACAAAATTTGGTATTCAGTTTATATTATAATTAAAACTTTAGTATTGGAAAAATTACTTCAGTAAACATATGTGATTTTCTGAAAACTTTCAAACAAAACAATACACACACAATAATAATAATAATAATAATAATAATAATAATAATAATAATATAATAACAACTATAATAAAACTGGGTACTAAGACTTCTTACGAAATTTAAGTAACATTTAATAAAATGTAATGCTTTTGAATTTTTTTTAGGTCATTAATTAGTCTTTTTAATTAATTTATTAATTAAACTCTGCGAGTGCTTTTGATTTAGTATTTTTCATAGTCAAGCAACACTACATCGATATACAGAATTTTATATCGACTGGCTTATGAATAAAAAAAAAAAAAAAACCCAACTTTTTGTGGTCCACTATCGCCTAAAGTACATTCCAGTATTTAAGTGCATATCTGGATATGTTTCCCGACACTGTTTTGCATTGTGGGTATCAAAATAAAATTGAAAATGTACATTTCTACATGAGTTTTTAAACATAAACATGATGAAAAAAATTTTGTAGATGTCAGTATGCACATCTACAAAACCTACTGTGTTACCACCCAAATACACAATATGGAGAATACTGTGTAACCACCTACATACAAAATATGTGCAAGTCTGTGATACCACCCGCACACACAACATGCAAGTAGACGAATAAATAAACCATTGATCAGCAGGGAAATTTTTCTGTTTCGTTGTGCGTACCAACTAATTCTTACATACTTAACATAAAATAAAACGTTCGCTGTTTTTTAAGAATAATACTCATACTTTTGTAAGAAATGCATCAGAAATTAAATTATTTATGGCTTTAGACTGTACGACTGAGAGATAACTCAGACGTTTGCATTAATTTAGTAATTTTAATTTCTAGCAACTTATTCGGTTTCATACCACAGAGCAGAAAGTTCTTTTAAGACCTTATATCTGCTTGTGCGGCATAAAAATTTAATAACTACATGTCAGTCCAAAGTGTCACCTTTCACGCTTCGAATGCTGCGCAAATAAAGAGAATGGAAGATAAATTTTTTTCTCATGAAAGAATTTTACTCAAAATTAATTTTTGATGCCTAGCTTTTACAGCCCTCCTAAAAATAGTAAGTGTTGTAAATCCAAGAAGTTTGTGTTCTCTACGAAAGTGATGTATCCTTTAAAAGTTCTTGCACTTTATTGTACTTCTTCAAATACTGCAAAAATATCGCAATTGTGCAAGATATACAAGTGTAAAATATTGTGCAAGATATATAGAGTGGTAAGAAATAGTTGGACGCATGTACGTGTATCAGAGATTATGTGTTTTATCGTTATACTTGCTTGTTCTCGAGCGAGATTTAATTGGAAAAATTTTAGCCACTTTGAAATATAAAAAGGTGGTTTAAAACAAACGTAACTTTTCCGTGTCTTCAAAATTAATAAAACTTTCCACTTTAAATTGGATCTATTAGTCATTTATTTATTTTTTTGTCCATTTAATGTCTCATTTTTTTGCCCGACCAGTGGCCGAGCGCATAGCGCTCTTAACTGAGAGACGGGAAGTACCTGGTTCAAGCCCAGGACGGTCCCGTCGACCGAGCCGTTCGGAGTTTTCCGTGGTTTTCTCCAAAACTTCACGTAAATACGGGTTAGGACTCCTTAAGACCCCCCCCTCCCCTCCTCGGCTTAGATTCCTCGTGCAGATCATCGCAGTGTTCCCAGTGCTGTAGTGTTAAAATCCCCCCCCTCCCCCGGAATGCGTGACTCCGCGTGGGGTGTGGGGGATAGGTTTATAACAACTCATCATAAAAACCCGCTTTTTATATCAGTAACCAATATATAAGAGACTATGGATAATTTTGAAAAAATCCTAATTGGCCCAAACAAAGTGAACAGTGTAAAGCAATGTAAAAATTTTTGGGAGAGGATAATTTATTAAAAAAAGTTCATTTTACCTATCCAAAGTGTCTAATAAAGCAGAATGTTACCCTTTAACAATCGCTTGGGGAGGCTGAAGCGTCTTAGTCCTTACCCTGGATCTGCCACTGGCTGGTCAGGTCGGCAGCCACAAATTTCATTGCCTGCAATGCTACCACCACGTTTAACATCTGTGTTCCTTTCGTTATCGACATTGATTCTGAGAATCTAGCGGTTCTATGTATTTTCTTATTTGCATCCATCATGTGGTTATGTTTATTTTCTTCAGAATCAGAGAGACCAGAAAAGGCAGGGCCGTTTTTAACCTCCCAAGCATCCTAATCACTTCAAATTGTTACGCACCCCTTCCTGCCAGTTTTGGTTTGGGAGAGATTTTCCCTTAACTCTTGAGGAAAAATCTCTCCCTTAGAAAGGACCCGGACCCCTTAGAAAAATCTCTCCCTTTAGAAGGGAGAATCTAAGGGAAGATCTAAGGGAGAATCTAAGAATCTCCCTTTCTAAAGGAAATCTCTCCCTTTCTAAGAAAACTCTCCCTTAGAAAGGACCCCCACGGAGGGCACCCTACCCATAGGCCTAGATCCCTTGTGCAGATAATTGGCTGTAATCCCACAACACATCCATTATCTAACACCTACCGGATCTACCGTGTCCCGGACTGGCATTCGGCAGGCGTAAGGATAGGACAGTAATTCGCTATAATTTTAATTTTTTCTCTATTTACGCCCTACAATTTTTTGCGCCCAAGGCATATGCCTAGCGTGCCTATGCACAAAAGCGGCCCTACAGAAAGGGCAGGGGGATTGAATATCTAATCGACTAGACTCCGTTCTCAGTTCATTGGGATTATTTCAACTATTAAGGTATTCATAGAATTAGAACAAGAATATTGTTAGTGGGAGCAGGCTATAAAAGAATTTCTCTTGCTTTTTAAGATCCACAACCACAAAATAATTATCTATCTTATTTGGGTTCCGGAACGCCGTTTCGGCCCCACTACACCCCTGAGTATTCCCAAATAAAATTAAATCAATTAACATCTTACTTAATTCTACAAGTATATACTCGTTCGTGCTGAAAAAATACACTGGAATTTATACAATTTTTTAGAAAAATGTTTTGGCTTTATACCGTGAAGAAATTTATGCCTTCTCTTCCCCAATTAATTTAAAAATGGTCCCCGAAAATAATACAAACCTTTTATTACTTACGAATTTTGATAGCGGATGGTCCTCATCAAGCGATAGTAATTTGGAAATTTTTTTTCCGTAATCAGATTCACAATTTATTTCATGGCGAATATTGTTAGTGGTGCATTTAAAAAGCAATTTCTCTTATTGTAAGATATATTCCAGAAATAAATTGTTTTGCTTCTTCAAGATAAAATCACGTTTGAAAAACTTGCACGATATTGAAGGGAAGGAATCATCAGAACTGAATTAAACTTACTGCATGTGAAATATGAAACGATACAGTAAAACCATTAAACTTATCGAACAAAAATTATTTGGTGACGTTTCAACGATTCAATGTTTTCTTCTCGACATCGTTATTAATAAATTTCTGCGGCGTCATTTGTGTGTTAATGAAATTTCGCTGATTCTTCAATGCTCTTTTAAAGTATTTATTACATAGCTCATGAAGACAGCGTTTCAGACCTTACATTCTTTACATACAGCGTTAGAGTACATAGAGATAATTACGCAATGTCAATACGAATTATCTTGGTGTATTCTTAACATTCCTAAAAGTTTGGAAAAGAATCTGTCCTGTTGAGAGTGTTCTGAACGTAAGTTCATAAGTTATGTTATTTTTTTCGCCGCTTGTATCATATAAGTTTATTTTTTTAATTATTTGTTAGTGGAAATTATTTCACATGTTCTTGAGAAAAATATTTTAAAAATTATTATCGGAAATAGCATTGCGATTGCTTTGAGTATAATTTCCTTAAACACGCAGGCACAGGCGTTAAGGAGTGGCTGAACTTCAGGTTGAGAGTTAAAAATAAATTCTTTTTTTCGTGTGAGAGAGTATTTAGGTACTTCCGAGTTTAAATAATCCAAGTTATTCAACCCTCCAATTACAAATGAGCAAAACGCTGGCACTAGAAGTGTGCACTTGAGCTACCCAAACAAAAGCCATTCCAAGGTTGTTGTTTGAAGATAAATCATTTATGAAGAATTTTCTTCGGGACACATCCAGAATTACTGTCTTGACAACAAAACCAGTCACATTAAAATACTTCACCCCTAACGAGGGTATTTTAAAGTGAATTTAGTTGGGAAATTTTTACTGAAAAATTTATAATTCATTCTCAAAAGAGAAGCACTTTATTATTCCTTTTCTTCTACAGAAGAACACTGAAATTCGTCTCTTATTCGATGTAATATTCAGAGGGAATGAGAAAAGAAAGTGGTTCCACAAAAGAGGGATCTCGTTACTGTGCTACGGAAAATTATGCTATAAAACGTGACTTAATAAAACGCTTAAAAGACGTTATCTATTGAAGATATGCAAATGGATAGCCAGGCACTTTATAATAGAATGCTTGAGTTAAAACTTAGAATGCATGTCAAAAAAGAAAATGAAAAAAAAAATGTATTACCTATGTTTTGTTATTTACGATTTCATTCCCAACATTAATTTGCATGAATAAATTAAATTAATATTAGTAATGAAATATTAATGTTTCATTTCTTCGGTAATATAATTACTTAAATTTGTGAGAACTTCCTGAAACCCAGACAGTAGTTTTTTGATATTTGTATTTGGTTGGTGCGTTTGTGGTTAAGGAAAAAATTCTCGAGGATTGTCAGGTTAAGGGGGGACCTCTTGATCGGAGGACTTTTTAAGACGTTCGAAAGCGCATTTACGTTATATCTGGAGAAAATAGGCCAAAAACCCAAACTGTTAGGCTTGGTATACACTGTGCGACAAAGCAGTGAGACATTTTATCGGAACTGTATCAGACACAACGTCGCATGTACAAATTTAGCCACAAAGTCCCACGACATTGTATAGGAAGTGTCGCAACACTATCGTATTGTCATTCTAGTAAAAAATTATTCCACTTGTCTGATAAATAGCCTTCAGCAATAGAGATGAATTATTACCGTACGCTACATTATGCATAATGTGAGACCGGAAAAAAGTCTTATTCGATCCACCAGAATCGATCGAGTTAAATATGCGAAGTTTTGGTTGCACTCTTCAAATGTAACTTCGCTGTCAAAGGTATTTCATCCTCAAATGTGTGTCCCTTGTGCAGACAACTCTCCTTTAACAACGACATGAAACGATGGAATAATGACGAGTTTATTGGGTTATTTTTTTTTTTGAGTTCCAAAGTTGGCGTTATCTTTTAGAAAAATATCGGGTAGAATGTGTTTGAACTCAAAATGAAAATCCGGGACTCTGGAATTTCAGTTATAATTATGGAATATATGACTTCATGTGAATACTGTGATTAACATTCTGTATGGCAGTTCCGTCCATGTATGGCCGGATCCATACGAAATTTCTTAACAAATCATACAGAGCACTTTCTCACTTCATTTCAATGCATATTTATGTGTTTTACATTAAAAATTTATTAGTTTAAATCAGGGGTACCAAAATTTTCAGCACGAGAACCGCATTAACAATCAGATAGCAATTTGGGTGCCGACTACACACTCAAGGTCCAAATAAACAAGAATGAAAACAACGATGTTGATTTTAATTATATACAGTAGAACCTCGATTTGTCGTTTTTCAAGGGGTGCGTAGAAAAAAACGATGCATGCGGGAAAACGACGAATGCGGGTTAAAGTCAAAATACGAAGAAAACAATATTTATGAATGCAATGTATTCATACCAAAAATACTAGTTTGTTACCAAACTGTAAAAGAAATAAATTAGAGTTGAAGAAAATTAAGTGATATTTATTTTTAAAAAAATCAGTAACTATACACTGGGTTTTTGCTTATTTTTTTTTTTTTAATTAAAAGAAAATTTTAAAGATTTACAACATTTTTCTTGCCTTTTCTATGTTTCATATATAAAAGTTAACACAATTTCAAATACTGTGATTGCGTTGATAAACTTGGCACTAGCGTAGGCTGTCTCATCGGCATTAATATTATTCTCCGCTTCTTCGCCGTTATTTTTATATTTTGCATCACCGCACATTTCTTCCATTCTTAAGATACGCCACTATGTCTATATTAAAAGAAATATAATCTCTAAATTTTACACCCCATGCTCTGCTTTATGCAACAACTCTCATCTACGCCATCATCAACCCTAGAAACCAGAGAATAATACTATACCAGAAAATAATTAAGTTTGTATGTCATTTGGATCCATCTGAATTTCGATATCATTTCGGTCAGGAGAAATATTTTACACCGATGAACGCGGGAAAAGGTTTTTTGGACGAATGATAAATGCGTGTTTCGTTAACATTATTTAAATACAGCTTGTGCAGGGACCATAGAAATAAAACGATCAATACGGGAAAACGATGAATGCGATATCGGGGTTCTACTGTATTTAATTCAATTATTATTCTTGTTCCATTGCTTCATTTTAAGTTTCCGATTCGTATAACTATGCAATTAACTTTCAATACTAACTTATATGGTGACGTTTAAAGACTACTTCGGAAACACTGTCATCCTCCAAAACAAAGCCGGAAATTTTAATCCGTATACAAAATAGTATTTATATGCAGAATTCAGTATATACAAAAATATCAATATACTAAAAAGAAATCTGTATGCTTATTCGTTACATAATGTGGAATTGGGGAAAATACGTGGAATTAAATTAAAATACGAAATTAAATTAAACTTCCAAAATATGAAACGGGATAAGCAACTATGTACTGAAAATCGCTTTAGGTTTGTAAACATTTAGCGCAGATCACAATTATTTGGCAATTTTTCACTTGCTCCCGGCTAACTGATTAAAAAAAAAAAAAAAAAAAAAAAAAATCCCAAACCACTTACAGTGAAAGAATTCAAAAACTCTACTGGATAGTTATTGATTTCATTATCATCATAGCAAATTATTGTATCGTAGCTATGGTAATATGTTCCCTATTTATCAGATATTAAATGAGCATTAAAAAAAATTCAATCATCAATTTTTAGGTTCTATTATATCCTTGGAGAAGAGAATAATACTGACTGAGAGAACTTTTTCTATTTTTGTTCCTCCAAGATTATAACTGACTTCAATATGTTATATGAGAGTATTTTTTGGAAATATTTCCATACACTTCATTAATAATATTATTTTCATTCCCTATTAATTGATGAGGTATTTATTCAATAATGTTTTTGGAGAAAATTTGCTTCAGCATACTGCGTAGCGGGAGATTTTGACGAAATTGTCAAATTGGCGCGTTTCTGTGGACCGTCTTTTGGATTGCAACCTGCCTGTTCGGTTCTTTTTTCCACAGCCTTAAAACATGGAATTTACGATACTTCGCACACTTATCTACCGTCTAAAAAAGTCGTCAATCACAGGGCTAAAGCACATTTAGTCATTGGCGTTTCAAAGTGGAGAATAATTTCACTTTTTGCAAATTTTGTTATAATATTATAACCCTATAGTACTGCTGAAACTTTGTGTTGTTTTCAAAATTGACACAACAATGGAATCATCGCCCGACTTGGCGCGAAATATTGCGTGCCAAATTATTTCTCTATTTTTTAACGGTGCGTTAGCATATTACACAAAAATTTTAGCATTCGCGCAACTACCTTCCATACGAACTTCACTATGCCGAATTTCACCCTTATCCGTTTGCGCAATGTGCTGCAAAACGGACACAAAGGTTTTCCTTAGTGTATTTATACACTGCCCTCCAAAACTTACAACCTGTTTTTTGTGAATAATATGGAAACGAATGAACATAGAAGCAAAAAATTTGGACTAACTGAGCACTAAATAGTTCTTTATTGAGTACGACATATAAATTTACATAAATTCAACACAAACATGGTGTAAAAGCAAAAGAACACTTTTGGTAGAAAAAGCTTTTTGTGGAAACATTACGAAAATGAGTTCCAATAAGGAATGTGTCCATCTCTAACTGCAATCCACTGGCGGCATCGATTCTCCATGCTGCTAATTAAGTTGTCGGACACCTCAATAGGGAGCTAAGACCACGCACGGATTAGTCCTTGTTACAGCTCATACAACGATCTTGGAGGAGGACTTGAAGCAGCCACTTGTCTGACAAGGTAGTCCCAAACATGTTCTGTCGGACTGAGGTCTGGAGATTGAGCTGGCCATTCCATTCGCTCCAAACATTGACTCTCAATATAATCCTCAACAAGCACAGCTTGGTGAGGTCGGGCATTATCATCCATCAGAATGAAATCATTGCCAATAGCAGCAGCATATGGCCGAACATAGGCATCAAGGATCTCGTCCCGATATCTCACACCAGTCATAGTTCCTCCCTGGAACACATGCAGGTCAGTGTGACCATCGAGTGGGATCCCTGCCCAAACCATTATTCCACCACCTCGATAACTGTCCACAGTGTTGGATTGGTGGTATCGGGTGTTTCGTTCCCTCTAGATAAGCAGACGTACTGAATCTCTCTCCAGTGTGAATCTGGACTCGTCTGTAAAGAGTACAGAAGCCCATCGCTGTCTGGTCCAGGCTCGGCCACTATAAAGTTTGGCCACAATCGGCCACTATAAAGTTTGGATGATCGTGGCTTTGGCAGGTAACAGGTGGCAAAGGTGTACAAAATTGCAGAAAATTTTCGTCATTTCATAAAGCTTAATTTTTTTTATATGTTTTTCTTCGCAGTACTAGAAATCACTTTATCCCTTGCCAGACACTTTTCCATTCTGGCAAACACTCGCCAGACAACCTCAAAATCATGGAAAACGTCCATTCTATTACGAGCGCGCTGCATCATCGTAAGAAATTTCAGAAGTAGCAATATAAAATGTGCTTGGCACTTTGTGACAGCTTGACGTACTTCGTCGCGGGAGTTTACGAACACAACAGTTTTTCATGACTCCCGTTGACTTTGAGATTGTCTGGCGGGGGTTTGCCACAATGGAAAAGTGTCTGGCAAGGGATAAAATGATTTCTAGTACTGAGAAGAAGAACATATTAAAAAATTAAGCTTTATGAAATGACGAAAATTTTCTGCAATTTTATATACCTTTGCCACCTGTTACCTGCCAAAGCCACGATCATCCAAACTTTATAGTGGCCGATTGTTCCTACCTCTGTTGGGGGGTATGCGCAGAGAAAGTTTCAGCTTTTATACTATGACGAAGGTCTGGCGGCCGCTGGCTCTTGCTCTAATACGACCTTCCGCTACCTTAACGAATCGGGCAAACAGTTTCTCTAAGACATTGCGGGACTCTGCTACCTATTGTTAACGAATCTGCTGACAAAAGTTGTAAATCAACAAAAGTTACACGCGTAATTATGAAAGCCTGATATTTGCACATTTTTCTCTGACACATATATGCCTGTTCTTTTCTGTAAAAACAAAGTGGTAGCTATTGTTTTTGCATAAATTTGCTTCATTTTTATCATTTATATAAACCATAAATTTTACTGTCAGTGTCATTGTTTTTATGGTGAGTTTCGAAAAACATGTTGTTCCTTAACTTTTGGAGGCCAGTGTATATACATAGATATTCAGTTAATATTTGTTAACGAAAAAAAGTTTTTGTCTGCAACGGTGTATATTTACAGTAGAAAATAACTTTGAATTCATTGCTGAGTTTTTTTATGTATCATGAAGTTAAATTTTTAATGTGAGTTTGAGTTTAGCGGCAATTTAAAACTGCTTTAAAATTTATCAACGCATGAAATAAATGTAAATACTGCTTGTTTGAATGTTATCGTCATTACAAATTAACACTTTTTAAATATTGTCTTTTCTTCAATGGCTTCACCAGCAGTTTAGTGAGTGTAGTGTTGCGCTATCTACATGCAACAACGGCGTTATCACATTTTCTGAGGGAAGTGTTCCCTTATAAAGATTTAACTTTGTGCTCGGGATATTCCCAGCGAAATGAAATCGTTCGAATGCGAAAACTTTCCGCACGTTCACAGAAAAGCATGAAATTCGATTTGAGTACGTAATATGCAGCTATATTTTAGGTGAACGAAGATTAAATACAGTGAGTGTAGACATGCTTTCGTCAAGTGTTTTTTCTAGCGCCCGTTGTAATTGCCTCCACAACGGGCTTTGACTTCTAGTGTGAGAGATATTCTGCTATTTTAAATGAAACAAAATAGGATGTTATTAAGGATTACAAGATAAAGCTTTCCATAGAAAATAATGTGTGTTTCGTTAATAGTTCTTCTAAAATTGCAGTTTTTCATCTTAGGAGTTTTATTAAAGCTCCTAATCAAAGAATTGGATTAAATGAGTTCTTTAAATTATGTGAATATTGAGTCTATACATTAACTTGTGATCCTTTTAATGTATTAACCTATGGCTTTAGAAAAAGTTATTTATAACACCAATCCTTTATTCACTTTTTAAAATTGCTAACTCCGTAGAACGATTACACGTGGTCAATTTAATTTATTATCAGAACTTGTTTAACCCAAACCAGTTTAACCCAATAATTACTTTCAGAAACGCCTTTTTAACTATTTTTTTTATTGATGGAGGAATTGCAATGTTTTTAAAGAGCATATTAAAAGTTTGTAAGAATTATGAAAAAGATTGAAAAGGTTTCCTATACCTGAAAAAGGATCCAAATAATGCATTTTAAAAATCATGTTTACTGTGAATATTTAGGAATTTATAATCCCCCCCCCCCACACACACCTGTAATTATAATTTTTTACATTCTAAATAATAAAAAAATGTATTATAATAATTTCCACTCTTGTGTGAATTTCAGGTCAAACCAAGTATGTTGTTCAATAGGTATGAACTTCAATTTTCACTGCAAAATTCAATAAAATTAAAGGTACTTTCAAATTATTTTACTTTTGTGGCACTCTTAGTTTAAAAGCCTATCCACCGCGACAGTGGCGCACCCAGGATTTTAGTTTAAGGGGGGCTGGACAACAAATTCTGCTGAACTCGGTTATAGTGTGATCTCGGTTATTTTTATAACTCTCTTATAACGTCAAAATATTATGTGCCACTTGACTTGCCCATAAAACAACATGCGCACCCAGACAGCACATAAGCTTAAATCAAGTTTGACATTTCTTTGAATTAGACGTATTAATACAAGCTTGACAGTTCAAATCATTTTAAGCTTGCAACAAGCCTGGAATACAAAAAAATGAGTAAGCCAATATTTTCCCGTCGAATTTAAATCATTTGAACTGCCAAGCTTGAATACAACTTGATGACTTCTTGATTTGGAAAGACACATCCACATAACAAATAATTTATCATCAGTCATAAATGTACTTGACCATAGAATTAGAAAAAAAAAAGATTCTATATTTCAAAATATTGAAATTCTTCAAAATAAAATACAAATATACTACAAAATTGATTTCAAAATCAGTCGCTTGTCTCGATTTTGGCCAATATTGCCCAACATGAGTGTTGTGATATTGAAAGTTTTAAAACGTGTGCTGCTTTTAAGTTTATATTATGCTTATTTCCCTATTAGTAGATTCTATAAATCACACATAACATTATTTTAATTTTGATTCATCCCATGGAAAAATAAAAGATGCAGATCGGCATCGGGCAATACTGATCACTCTCGCTAAGAAACGGCGTGACAACCATAACAGTCACTTCAAACTTTAGTCATGTCACCTCGAGTCAGATTGGCATGGTGGTTAGGACGCTAGCTTCCCATACCTTAAGCTATGGTTTCCAAGGAGGAACGCCAATAGGAAGCGTGGCGCTTTACGGTCCATTTCAGTGCTCCACCCCTTTGCGCATGCTTTTGGCGTCGGACATCACCGTTTTCGGAGGCAGCGCCCATATCCAAATATTTGGATTTGAGCGCTGCGACGGTACACTGCGTTCAAAACAAGATGGAGGCGATTATCTTTCCTGAAAGTCTGGAAGATACTTTTCGATCTAATCCTATTTTATACACAGTAAAAAACAGAGATTATAACGATATGCAGGCCAAGGAGTGTTGTTGGGAGGATATTTTAGAAAATATGAATATTTCCGATAAGAAAAAAACTCTGTTTTTCCTAGGAGATGAACAAGGGAAAGCTCAGGCATTGGGATAACCGATTTTGATAAAATATTGGAAGGTATTAGACAACCCCATGTAAAGTTAAATAATACTAAAAGCATATTCATGTAACATATTGAATGCCGTAAAAATTAAGCGCCAACGCTTGAGTATTTTCCAGGAAATTCTTTTTAAAGATTTATTACTACATATTTATACTAATACTAGCTGACCCGGCAAACGTTGTTTTGCCATATAAATTATTCCTAGGATTATTTTAGTAGAAAGAAATGACTAACTTATTGTAAGTTTGTGAGGATGTGGTATATGAGTGGAAGAGGCATGGAGCGCTGTGAACGATGCTGGAATATAAAAATAACACAATACCAAACATATATTTTTAATTCATTGTAATTTATTCTTTAAATTTATATATATCGCTAATTACAATAATTTTACTAAAAAATAATATCAATCCCTTAACGCAATAGAGTATACAATATTTTTTGTTATCCCATCTTTAGATAACACAAACAAACTGGATGCCCACTGTATGGTTTGCCCACTCGAGGGCATGCCACGTATGACTGTCCGTGTGAAAAACATGGTGTGCTCAAATCTAATCCACAAACAGACATAGTTTGACCTTGAGACTTATTGATAGTCATTCCATAAAAAATTTTGCCCCCCCCCCCAAAAAAAAAAGGATGAAAATCTGAAACACTTTCAGATTTTAAATACGCACTATAGTGCTGTATATTAAAATCGTATCATAATTTATGCGTCATCCCTATTTTTCGTCCTTATTCCATTAAGTTGGAAAGTGTTATCATTATTCATGACTGTGCTGTATTTTTCTTCCTTATTTTATAAAACCCATCTTTGGAATCGAAATCTATCTCAAAATCGCCTACTAAAACTATTTTACAATCTTCGCCAAGTATATCACAACTATACTTCACCGTTTTATATATTGTTTCCTACTTTAACGCCTCGACTCTCGCCAAGGAGGCGATGATTAAACATATGCAGTTACCATGACGATTTTTTGCATTTATGTAGAAATCGTAATTTAGAATTAAAATGGTGATTTGGAACAACATGTAAGTACAGCATGCCGTTAAATTTTTTATTTATTTTGGATTACCAATTAATGTAGTTTTAATAATTAAATGTCTTCAAATTCCTTAACTGGCGCGTTTATCGCTAGTTTGTTTACTTTAGTTATCTCCTAGTTCTTTTGGGTGCGTTGAAACGGTACTTACGTATTATTCCGGCGGTCACTTCCGCCAAACTACTTTTTCGTAGATTTTAAATACGTTGCCAATCGTATTCCAAACCCTCAACAATTTCATGTGCCCGGCATTTATCTTGGTGAAAAATTGCTTGTCTTGGTGGACCGCCGGAATAATACGTAAGTACCGTTGAAACTTGTGCATAATTCCCAGAGACCCCTGACTGCAAAGCTCGCCAAAGTACGGGGATTTTTTAGGTTGGCGAGAGTGGGGGCGTTAAAATAGGAATCAACTCTTTCTTGTACCATAAAACACATCTTTGGAATCGAAATCTATCTTAAAATCGCCTACTGAAACTGTTTTAAAATCTTCGCCAGGCATATTCTTCCTGTACCGCAACTATACCGCAAAGACATTTTAAATGCTGTTTGGAATGGGCATCATAATCCATGAGTGTACCGTGTTTTCCTTTCTTGTTCCACAGAGCACTTCTTCGGAATAGAAATCTATATTAAAATCGCCTAATAAAACTCTTTTACAATATACGCCAGGCGTTTTCTAACTATACGCAAAATATATTTATAATAAATTGTCACGTTTTGGCACCACATTTAGCGATCCATTATCAAAAATTGCAAACCTTGTGCGACTTTCAACATTTTATTAACGCCCCCCCCTCTCCACATTATCTGGCAAACACATTTGAAAAGTGACTCGACACGCTAATGTCTACACAGAAATCCTGATTGAAATGAATAGCACTCTGGGGCTAAACATTTTGGGGTGGACCGCCCTTATGACTTAGGGGTATGAGACATAGTTAAAAACCTATTCTATGACCTAACGAATATACATAGAAAATTTCATTAAAATTGGTCGAGTGGTTTCGGAGGAGTTAGGTGACTAACACTGTGACAGGAGAATTTTATATATATTAGATACTCGTGACGTCTTCGCGTGCGTCATGGCGCCGTGTCATCGTTTTTGACTGCAGAGCCGAAGGTTGCGCGTTCGAGTCCCGTACTTGCCCTTTTTTTTTTTCTTTCGTTAAAAATCAATTTAAAATTATTGTCTACAAAAATTAAAGTGACCTTTTGAATAAAATTGGAATTATAAACTTACTTGCTTTGTACATATTTATATACCAATACTTCTAGATGTAAATCCTCGCGAAGGATGATAAAAATAGAACAACTTCTTTTTGACTAATACATTTACTACTTAAGCTTACCATTCAGCTAAAACGTATTATACACGTGTAAAATTAATATGAACAATTAGAGATTTAGAATTCCATAAAAGTGAAATCCTTTTAAAAATTTAAAATATTTATTATTTATATAGTATTTATATTTCAGTTTATAGTTTTGAATTTTTCTGAAACAATGCTAGATACAATATGCCTAAATTAGTGTTCCAAATTTGGGTTTCTTCTCCTAAATTAGTTTTTCTGGAAATTTTTAAAAAGAGAAATAAAATGCAGATTTACTCAAAATGTGTATGGGAAGTTGGGGTACAATGAAACAAAATTTATTTATTTATTTCCTGTTCACAAATTTGTATGTACAAAAATGAATCACGTGGACACTTTTAGTCTACTCTTTCCCCCATCTAAATGAATTTCTATGACTTAGTAAATAGATTTTTCATATTTAAAAAATTACAAAAGTAAACTGTCTGTCAGTGTTCCACTGTACGCCAAATATCAAAGTACAATGAAACACTTAATAACACTTCACAAACACTCAAATAATATGAGTCATAATTCAAATTTCAGCATGTATGTTTTACATACATTTATAATATACATTAGTGAGACACAAATATGAAATTTAAATGGAAAAACCAAATTTAATCAAACTGTTACAGCTTAAGATGAAAACATAATACTTTTATTGGAGGTTAGCCTATAGTTTTTCATTTTATATTAAATTTATTTGAATCCATTTAAAAAATTAGAATTTCTGCTTTCCTTTCTGTACCACCTGGAGGAACAGGAGGTGGTAGTTCCGATACAATTTGAGTTTTTCAAAAATGTATGTTTCCAAAGAACGCACAGATTTGAAGTTTGGACTCAGTCGTTTGACGCACAGAACTTCGCATTCCGTTTGATTTAAGTTTATTATATCCCCCAACAGAGTACATTTCTTTACATTTAAGTTGACCTTAATTGATTAAAACATAATTATTTAGAGCGATACCGCTTGTGCCATACATGCTATAAGAGAATAGCTTATAATCTATAGTGTTCGGATTCTTAGTTGAAAGACACTCTGGATTGTAGTCATCTTCAGAGTCTGAAGAAGATAGAGTACGATTTTGAAAACTTTCTCGATAACTTTGTGCGCTCTATGGAGATCTAAATCTAAATATTTCATAGTAATATCTTTATTTTAAACGAATGCATTCCCGCGGGAGTAATGGGGTACAATGAAACATATTTCATTGTACCCCATCTACAAGTGTTTAATTGTACCCCAAACTGAGGCTACTAAACTAAATGAATTTTTACTAATTCCTAATATTTTTTTTTAATTATGGCGTTGGGAGTATGAAGACCACACCATAGTGATCACGATATGTGAAAAATAAATAATTATATATATGAAAACATAGAGGTAAAATAAAGTTACTTTTAGTAACGAAATTTACTTTCAATAGTGAGAATCCAATAAATTTATATATTTCTTGTTGTAAAAAATACGATTGTCTCCAAATCACATCAGTATCTGGATACATTTGTATAATAGGTGTGCGAGTTACAACTGTCTGTGATAAATCCTATTGATTTTAGATAGCATGTTTCATTGTACCCCAACTTCCCCTACATGCTAGGTTGCATTCAAGTACTGTATACATAATCCATATAATCTGCCTTGCAATCAGATATAAAATGAATGTAATAGTGTTGCATTGAACTTCAAAAGTATAATCTAAACTACATATAAATGATTCGAAATTTATCAAACGTCCGAGTTCGAAAATTATTTTAGCTTCCTATGAACCACAGATTTCTGAAAATTATTAAAGAAAATATTTTCTGCTTATATTTAATTTACTTTGTTTACAATTTCCATGAAGTTTTAGTAGTCAGTTATTCCATGAATACAGTAAAAATTATCTGAGATTTTGTTTTTAAGGAGGCTAAACATAAAGAAATCTAACAGAATTTTACACAAATTCATTTAAAAAAGCCTCATAAATGTAAAAATGCTCCTGAAATTCTTATTTCTTTTATTTAACTATTGATTCCTACTGGGCTTTACATCCACAAGGCATGCAAACGAACGTAACTGCAAGCCACTGAAATCAAAAAGGTATTACTAAATTTTCCCATTCAATATCCGCGCGCCGAGGTCCGCGTCTTCGCCCTTTTCTAGGAAACCAGATGAGCGCTGTGCGCTCTCAATTTCGGCGTTTCGGTCACGTGACACGTCGTGTTTCAGATCGGCGCTCCTCCTTGGAAACCAAAGCTTTAGGTCCCGAGATTGATTATAGTCGCGGACGCTAGACGGAAACAGATTAAAATAACTTGAGATTTCAGCGTAGAGGGGAAAATGCGTGGAAAAATAAAATGTACGGGGCAAGTTCGCTGACCGGCGCCCTATGCATTTAGGAAAATTTTTTTGGGGAATTTTTTTAGAGTGTAGTAAGTTTGAATTAAGCTTGCTATGTCAAGCTTGATTCAAGCTTGCTATGCCAAGCTTTATGCAAGTTGGGCAAGTGTAAACTTGAACACTTGATTCAAGCTTGCATTAAGCTTACACGCTTGAAATTTTCAAGCTTAATGCAAGTTTATTGTCTTGATAAATCAAGCTTACTGCAAGTTTGATGCAAATTTTCTGTGCTGTCTGGGCACAGGCAATGTAACTCGTTATACTCAAATAATTGTCTGATCTTTTCAGCATCCTTAAAACAGAGTTCAACTATGCTTCGGACACTAACTGTACGTATTTATTTAAAAACTAAGGTTTTTTTTTTTTTTTTTTTTTTTTTGTAAAAAGTACTTCAGAAATAATTTAAAGACAATTTTTAAAAAGAAAAATTTAAGTAAGTGGGGACAATTTTCAATTTTTAATGCTTTTCACTTCTAACTTTCCACTTTTAGAGGGGGGGGGGGAGGCTTCAGCCCCCATAGCCCTCTCCGTGGATGCGCCTATGCCCCGCGACAAGGTGGTGCCACATTGGATTGGAAAAATAATTGGTTTTTTAATTGTCCAGAGGCCAAAAACCGTATAAAAAGCAGGCAGATAGTTAATAGAAGTAACTGAACATTTCACCATAGAATGGTTCTAAATTAGTTGCAATTACTTCTAACATGTTGTTCACCCCATTATATGTCATTCCCGCTAAATTACAGGACAGGATATACATTTTAAAAATATATTCTTTCGTTGCAATTTCGAATTGTTTGGTAAATGTTTATCAAATACGATTTAGTAATTGGAGTGAGGACGAAAGGTATGTCTTTATAAACTTTCAAATTGCATTAATGCAAATTTAAATTAAACACAGATTTAATGTAATTGTATGTAAATTAACAGTATTTTAATTCACGAGTCAAAAGCTTTTGTTTCATAAATGTAAAATAAAATTTCCCATTCTATTACTTTTATTCATAGAGCTACAAAATTTATAAGTCTTAATTGATATTTTTAAAAGAGATTTACGACTCGGGCGATAAGAAATTTCGGATTTTGTTTACTACGGAAACTTTTTAAAATGTATATTTAATTGTGTAAAAATTTGACATGACAAAATAATTGTAAAATTATTTTACAGTTATTCATCTCTGGCATTCAAAATATGTATAAACCTATGAATATTTAAACGCTTTAACTAAAAATTTTCATTTTAATTAGAAAAATTTTAAACTGGTCGTATTTTATTTATTTATAAGTTAGTGTGTTATGCAAAGTATTCTATGTCTTTAAAATTATTTTATCACAGTAATCCTTACTTGAACTCTTATAACTGTTGAGAAAGTAAGAAGATATTTTTATAACTAAGTGGTTAATTAGATAATTTAACTTTTAACTTCTTCCGAATAAAAAAAAATAGTACTTTTCTGTTTCTTAGATGGCAAATTTGAATAAATTCTAAATATACTTTTTATTTATAAATAGATTTAATCGAATACAATATGCACTATTTAATCTTTAATTTTATAAAAATTTAGCAGTAAGATTTTTTTTTTTTTTTTTTTTTTTTTGTAATTTAAGAATTAGTCAAAAATACATAGTTTGTTTATTTGGTAACATACTTTATACATATACAACGAGTGAGAATTTGCACTATATAGAGAAATCTAACTGGATTAACCGGCCCTCTTTAGCTGAGAGTTCATAGCTATGCACACCAAGAAGATTAACAGCTGCAAGGGAATTAGAATTTATTACATTTTGCTTGGGGTAAAAAAAGAAAAGTTAATTTAAAAAAAAATTAAATAATAATAATAACCAGCTCCTCTGATAGACCAAAGCCCTCTCCAGTCCAGTATGAAGATGGCTGTGGATAGATCTACAAACGGAATATAAGTTAAAGGAAACTGATTAATCTTGACTGACAATTTAATTTTTATATCGTTGTGGAAAAAATAACTAACTTTTTTGAATTTTAATTCAGTTATTTTACTGCAAAGTAAATAAAAATTATGGTATACAGCGTCTATATCGTCTTCCGAAATTTTCCCTTTTATCCTGTAAAATAAGTAAATAAAATAAATACAATAAAAGTTTTATATTTGCGTGTAGATTTGTATGTTATATACAGTGGCGTATCGTAAGCCACCGCAACTTCCCTTATTTTGAATCTTTATACAAATCGCTATTGAATCCATGCATTAATATAAACTATTAAAATAAACTAATAGTATATGTTCTAAACTGATTTTTGAGTTACAGAATTATATGTATCAGAATTCAACTCTAAAACTTTTAAACAGATTAATATTATGTTTGTTATTCGCCTTATTGATTAAACTCTTTTTCGTTAATGTTGAAATTTTAAAAGTGACACTTTCACTATGAATTATTAGTAAATGAGCTTGCTTTATAAAATTATTCATCACGTTTGTGGAAACCTCGTTCAAAACTATCTTGGAGTATTACAAAAAAGTAAATTTTATCAAGGTTAGTTTCGCTAAAAATAATTATTTTTTTGTGTGTCTTGGCAAATTATAAGCTGTCCGATTATATTTTTCTGACGATATTTTTTATTTTATTTTATTTTAGATTTTAAAGGAAAGTGGTTAATTTTCTTCATGAGTGCTTGACTTTATAAAAAAATTTAATAGCGCATATATTTACGTTCTCTTTCGGAGATTTTTATAATTTATTATTATTATTATTAACTGAAGCTACCAGGGGTACATTTCACAACAATTCTTTTCGAAATTGAGATACGGTGCCATCTTTTAGCTTTCAATAAGTACTATCACCACATGAATTATTATTGAAGTAGAATCATTTTAAAGCTGTAGAAACAAGCACTAAAGTTTCGGTGTGCCACTTTACTGCGCTCCTTCAAAATCTTTTTTCTCAAAAGAAAATTTTTGTTGTAAACTGGTTCTACCTATAAACATTTCAGTTGCATATTTCTCACTTTATTGTGATTTAAAATATTAATATTACATAAATTAACAATTCGATTAATATTTTTACAGTAAAACATGTTAGCCAGAAACACTAGACTTTTTGAGATAACGAGTTGAAATTAAAGGGAATCAGTTTGTAAATGGAAATGTAGATTACGGCCAATTATCTACGCTAGGGATCTAGGCCGGGGGTGGGTTTGCCCTCCGTGGGGGACTTTCTAAGAGGTCCTAACCCGTATTTATGCAAAGTTTCGGAAAAAAAACCACGGCAAACTCCGAACGGTTAGGTTGGCGGACGCGACCTAGTGCCGAACCAGGCACCTTCTGTCTCCCAGTTCAAAGCGCTAGCGCTATGCCACTGGTGGGGTGGGATTCAATTTGTAAGGGAAAACACATTTAATGAGATATCAAGAATTTCGATGTTCGAGATATCGAAGTTAAACTGTAATTAAATTTACATATATCTCTTAATTTTATAAAAATAACTGCAATTTGTGTAAAAGCGTGCAAATTTAGTCATGCTTAATTTATAAAATAAATTTTCAGTGAATTTACAGCAATATTCTTGCACAAAAAACTTTTGTTTCTGATATTTTTTCTGCGGGAAAAAAAAAAAAAAATGCGTAGAACTTTCTTCGCTGAACTTTTTTTCTTCGCTGAAACTTCGCTGAACTTCGCTGAAAGAATTTCATTCATATGAAATATTTTAAGCGTTAACCTGAAGAACTCTTAAAAGTAGCTTTCGAGATTTTACAGAAACGTGCAAGGCCGTTACCAGGGGGAGGATCATGTGGGTTTGACCCCCCCCCCTCCAAAATTTCAGTAAATGCATTATCATTTTATTTGCGTTGATTCTAGAGATCAGTTAATTTAATTTTAGCACTACAGATCCCCTCCACTCACCGAAATTTTTTGCTTGCTGAGGCCTTGGGGAAATATTTGTGTAATGTAAAAGGATTTTGAGATACGTTAATTAGGGTCAGTTTAAATAATAATCTATCAGGAAAGATTGTGCAGTGGTTTTTGAAAATATCCGGGGCCTGGGTGTCCGATAATGTATGTCGATCCGATTTCTGGAAATATTTCACAAAACAAAACATTATATTGTCCTCCATCTCCTCTAAACTTATCTGGATCTTGGATATTTTAGTTTAGAAAATGATTTATTGTGAAAAAATCACTTTCTAAAGTAAAATATTTTCAAGTGGTGCAAATAGTTGCAAATTTCCATATCATACTTGGTGACAAAAATGTCATAAAAGAGGGAGGTCAAAGCCCCCTCTTGGATACGCCACTTAGCATATGTACATGTGTATTTGTGCCCCCTCGTCGGGGAGTTATGACCCCCCGTCGGGGAAAGTCTAGCGCCACCACTGATGCTATAAGAGAATACACTGCAAATTCCCAGCACACATTGGGAACACATTTGGAACACATTTATTGGAAAAAAGTGTTCCAGTTACCTAAAAGTGTTCTGAAATGCGTTCCGAATGCGATTCTTTATAAAGGAAGTGTTCCGAAAGTGTTCTGAAAATGTTCTGAAAGTGTTATGCTTAGGATATTTGTTAATCTAAACTTAGGAACACATTTGAGAACAGATTGGGAACACCTTAAGAATAGATTGGGAACACATATTAGGAGCACATTTGAGTACAGATTGGGAACACTGGTGAAATCATTGCTTTCTTTGTTACAACGATATTGCTATGAGCGAGTAGCCTGAACGGTATAGCATTGGCCTCGAGATCGAGAGGTCCGGGGTTCGAATCCCGCTGCCGGTAAGTGAGAAAAAATAAAATCCAAGTCCACAAATTAATTCAATAACAAATGACAGCACTAAATTATAGGAATTAACTAAAATTCAATAATTCATAAAAATCAGTTCCAAACTCTAAAGAATTCTAAGTCCAATTCCAAAACTAAAAAGTAGTTCCTAAACATAACACCAGATTGCAGCACTAAAAATGCAATAACAAATGGCAGCATTAAAATTAATTAATTAATAATTAAATAAAATAACTATAATGTCCCAATCGAAACATAGCAGACTCCAAATCCAGAAAAAATACAACTCAACCATCCAGGATGTATAACAACTTAACTCCACCCCTTACGCCGATTGCGACCGCGCCCCTTGATGACGTCACTTCCGCCGCACCTGCTCTTACTTTTTAGAAAGTGTTCTCAAATCTAATCCTAAAAGCATTCCTTAAAGTGTGCTAAAAAGGATGACAAAATAAGTGTCCTAAAAAGTATTCTGAAATGGGTTCCAAACAGTGTTCTCAAATGTGTTCCAAAAAGTGTTCTCAAAAAGGGGACAAAATAAGTGTTCCAAAAAGTGCTCTGAAATGTGCTTTTAAAAGTGTTCTCAAAAAGGGGACAAAATAAGTGTTCCAAAAAGTGTTCTAAAATGTGTTCAAAGATTTGCAGTGTAGCTTATAATCTATAGTGTTCGGATTCTTAGTTGAAAGACACTCTGGATTGTAGTCATCTTCAGAGTCTGAAGAAGATAGAGTACGATTTTGAAAACTTTCTCGGTAACTTTGTACGCTCTATGGAGATCTAAATCTAAATATTTCATAGTAATATCTTTATTTTAAACGAATGCATTCCCGCGGGAGTAATGGGGTACAATGAAACATATTTCATTGTACCCCATCTACAAGTGTTTAATTGTACCCTAAACTGAGGCTACAAACTAAATGAATTTTTACTAATTCCTAATATTTTTTTTTAATTATAGCGTTGGGAGTATGAAGACCACACCATAGGGATCACGATATTTGAAAAATAAATAAATATATATATGAAAATATGGAGGTAAAATAAAGTTACTTTTAGTAACGAAATTTACTTTCAATAGTGAGAATCCAATAAATTTATATATTTATTTCTGTTTAATGGGGTACAATGAAACATATTTCATTGTACCCCATCTACAAGTGTTTAATTGTACCCTAAACTGAGGCTACAAACTAAATGAATTTTTACTAATTCCTAATATTTTTTTTTAATTATGGCGTTGGGAGTATGAAGACCACACCATAGGGATCACGATATTTGAAAAATAAATAAATATATATATGAAAACATGGAGGTAAAATAAAGTTACTTTTAGTAACGAAATTTACTTTCAATAGTGAGAATCCAATAAATTTATATATTTCTTGTTGTAAAAAATACGATTGTCTCCAAATCACATCAGTATCTGGATATATTTGTATAATAGGTGTGCGAGTTACAACTGTCTGTGATAAATCCTATTGATTTTAGATAGCATGTTTCATTGTACTCCAACTTCCCCTACATGCTAGGTTGCATTCAAGTACTATATACATAATCCATATAATCTGTCTTGCAATCAGATATAAAATGAATGTAATAGTGTTGCATTGAACTTCAAACGTATAATCTAAACTACATATAAATGATTCGAAATTTATCAAACGTCAGAGTTCGAAACTTATTTTAGCTTCCTATGAACCACAGATTTCTGAAAATTATTAAAGAAAATATTTTCTGCTTATATTTAATTTACTTTTTTTACAATTTCCATGAAGTTTTAGTAGTCAGTTATTCCATGAATACAGTAAAAATTATCTGAGATTTTGTTTTTAAGGAGGCTAAACATAAAGAAATCTAACAGAATTTTACACAAATTCATTTAAAAAAGCCTCATAAATGTAAAAATGCTCCTAAAATTCTTATTTCTTTTATTTAACTATTGATTCCTACTGGGCTTTACATCCACAAGGCATGCAAACGAACGTAACTGCAAGCCACTGAAATCAAAAAGGTATTACTAAATTTTCCCATTCAATATCCGCGCGCCGAGGTCCGCGTCTTCGCCCTTTTCTAGGAAACCAGATGAGCGCTGTGCGCTCTCAATTTCGGCATTTTGGTCACGTGACACGCCGTGTTTCAGATCGGTGCTCCTCCTTGGAAACCAAAGCTTTAGGTCCCGAGATTGATCCTAGTCGCGGACGCTAGACGGAAACAGATTAAAATAACTTGAGATTTCAGCGTAGAGGGGAAAATGCGTGGAAAAATAAAATGTATGGGGCAAGTTCGCTGACCGATGCCCTATGCATTTAGGAAAATTTTTTTGGGGAATTTTTTTAGAGTGTAGAAAGTTTGAATTAAGCTTGCTATGTCAAGCTTGATTCAAGCTTGCTATGCCAAGCTTTATGCAAGTTGGGCAAGTGTAAACTTGAACACTTGATTCAAGCTTGCATTAAGCTTACACGCTTGAAATTTTCAAGCTTAATGCAAGTTTATTGTCTTGATAAATCAAGCTTACTGCAAGTTTGATGCAAATTTTCTGTGCTGTCTGGGCACAGGCAATGTAACTCGTTATACTCAAATAATTGTCTGATCTTTTCAGCATCCTTAAAACAGAGTTCAACTATGCTTCGGACACTAACTGTACGTATTTATTTAAAAACTAAGTTTTTTTTTTTTTTTTTTTTTGTAAAAAGTACTTCAGAAATAATTTAAAGACAATTTTTAAAAAGAAAAATTTAAGTAAGTGGGGACAATTTTCAATTTTTAATGCTTTTCACTTCTAACTTTCCACTTTTAGAGAGGGAGGGGGAGGCTTCAGCCCTCATAGCCCTCTCCGTGGATGCGCCTATGCCCCGCGACAAGGTGGTGCCACATTGAATTGGAAAAATAATTGGTTTTTAATTGTCCAGAGGCCAAAAACCGTATAAAAAGCAGGCAGACAGTTAATAGAAGTAACTGAACATTTCACCATAGAATGGTTCTAAATTAGTTGCAATTACTTCTATTTACAGTGGTTCGGTTTTTAATCGTCCAGAGGCCAAAAACCGTATAAAAAGCAGACAGACTGTTAATAGAAGTAACTGAACATTTCACCATTGAATGGTTCTAAATTAGCTGCAATTACTTTTATTAACAGTGGTTCGGTTTTTAATTGTCCAGAGGCCAAAAACCGTCTAAAAAGCAGGCAGACTGTTAATAGAAGTAACTGAACATTTCACCATAAAATGGTTCTAAATTAGTTAAACTACTTCTATTAACATGATTTGGTTTTTAATTGTCCAGATGCTAAAAACCGTATAAAAAGCAGGCAGACTGTTAATAGACGTAATTGAACAGTTCATCATAAAATGGTTCTATATTAGTTACAACTACTTCTATTAACAATGATTCGGTTTTTAATTGTCCAGAGGCCAAAGAACCGCATAAAAAGAAGGCATATTTTCAGTTTTTAACTGTCCAGAGCCAATAAATGCATGAAAAGCACATATATTTTTAGTTTTTAATTGTCCAAAGCTAAAGACCGCATAAAAAACAGATATGTTTTCGGTTTTTAACTGTCCAGAGCCAAAAACCGCATAAAAAGCAGAATTTTTTTCGGTTTTTAATTGTCCAGAGGCCAAAAACTGCATAAAAAGCAAATAAGAGTGTTAAATTTAAAGGAAATATTTAATAAGGGAAATTTTAATTTTGAAATTGAAATGAATTAAATAAAAAAAAGAAAAAAAAGCTACTGTTTTACATATTAAATTAAAAGCAAGCGAAAAGGGAAGCCAAACGCTTTTTAAATTTCTTTTTTTCCGCAGCTTTGTTCGACTTTCGGGGGACTGCGACGCCATTCCCATGTAACAGGGATCCAATATAGATCTCCAAAACGCATAAATGCAGTGCTGCAAAAGCAGTCGTCCAGAAAACTCTCCATCAGATCATCCAGATACTGAGACGAGTAATCGGATACTGCCGAAGAAAGGTACGTTGCGGGTTTAGAAGTCGCAGTGTACGAACCCAGAGAAGTATTAGCATCCGTGAATTCGTCGATATTAGAATCCAGCTCATTTTGCGAGGCAGTGGGACTCTGAACAGGTGCAATGGGTGCACTTTTACCACGCCCTGCTGATAAAACAGCTGCGAAAAAACATCTCAAAAATAAAATTGCAAAAATTGAAATGAGCATTAAAAACAACGGTTCAAAAGACATTTTGTACGAAAAAAATTAAACTGTTATATAAAATAACATGGGAATCCAAGCATCAGTTTCGATTGCTTAGACAGGAATGATTTGCGTTGTTTATTGTTGCAAATTTTTCTCATTGACAACAATATGCCCCCATTGTTGGTTTGAAACAGTAAGATAACTGACTTCGGTATTGTTTACAATAATGCAGTAAAGTTTCAAATGCTGTTTTGTTGGATTCATTTGTTTACAGAAATTTTGCGTGATATTGCAATGCGTTGTTTCAACAGCAAAACTTCTATAAAGCATCTTTTTGGGGATACTTCTTGAAGTATTGGTCATTTGTCTGGCTCATATTTCACTGTCCTCTCCCAAACTACAGTATCCCTCAGCCAAATTAGTGTACATTTTTTAGAGAAATAAATCACTAACAATCTACTGGTGACAATTTCTTCATGCTGTGGCATAGTGGTCTGGTTTATAATGTTAATTCTGCTTCACAGAATTATTAACCTGGACTCAGCTTGAATATTTGCTATCCGCCAGTTAGATACAAAAAATTGGCAAGGTTTATTGTAGCAGTTTCTAGCAAAGGAATCATACGGATCACTGTTTTATTGGCAACGTTAACGGGATTATCTATTATCCGCGCAAGTAAGTCGCTAAAGGATGAAAAGTCAACACCTGTAGCAAGTACTCTAAATTCCTTAACCCTTTGAGGCGCAACCCTTTCCCAATGCTGAAAAAAGGGCAGACAGCCAGCTGCGTCAAAAAAGGGTCTCTAGATCTGTGGCACGCGATGAACGTTTCGATCGTCCGCATCTTGCTGGTAGTTAAGTCGAGCGATGGCAACGGCTTCCCTTTTTTTCAACATTGGGCAATCTATCCAACTGTTCTCGCATTCTTCCATTTTTCAGCAGATGTCAGTGCTGTTAAAAATAATCGTGACAATTTTTTTACGGGAAATGACGTGCTAAAAAGTAAAGGATTCTCGTGGAGCTATGTCACGCGCAACTATTTTTATAGAAATCAAATCTATTCTTCGTGACTGGCAACAGTCAAATCGTCAGAGTTAGGTGTTCCCAGAGCGGGAACACTGCGCGTTAAAGGGTTAACCTCAGGAATACACAACCTATATACTGCAATAAATTATGTAGGCCCACGACACCTGTTCTGTACATCCGCCGTCTCAGTTGCGCTGTGAAGATCACGTGTCCTCATCCAAGAATTCGGTTTTGGAAAAAAGGAATTTACTTTAAAAGTTATATTATATCATTCTTTTCAATTGACATAACCTTGGCACCAGAAAGTTTTCTGTAAGAAATCGCTGATTGACTTGTAGCGATGCGGGACAACCGTATTTGCAAGAACTTTTACCTGCAAAGAACCTAAAAATATATATGGCACACCTCGGATATTTACAATCACGGAGAGGTATAGTATTGCACCGTTCTAAACATGCCAGTCTACGAAGGATTATGCATACGAATATACGGAGAGCTGTTTTAGTGACAATAATTATGGGAAATGATTATCGATAATACTGATACTTCTACTTCATTCGCCAAAGAGAATCAAGTCGTGATTGGTGGCAGTTATCCAAGCTTTTCCGATATACAGGGTTTCTAGCACTAACGGTGCCTAATGGCTTTTTCCTAAACCGTTAGTCAGAGACACAAGGATCCAGTAGCAAAAATGCTTTAATTGTATAATCTGTTATATCAGAAGCAATCGAAGCCTATAAATAAATTCTTATTAAAATTACGAAATTTCCGTTTTTATCCGGTCCCCCGGTCCTATCAGTTATTTTTAGTAATAATTTTACTAAACAACTTTTAATTAAACTAATTTTAGAATATTATCTTTAAGCAGAGGGTTACAGTCATAATCTCTATAAAAAATCTATCCAGAGTCTATTGATTTGAATGATTGATCAAAGCCACATTAATTTTTCTCTAATTCATTCTGTGTAGAATTCCTATTTCACAGCTCAAAAAGTGCTTTAATTTGAAGCAGTTGTAACTTGGTGAATTTTAGGCGTAGAAGGACAATTAAAATTTTTTTTTTTTTTACTGTGCATGAAATCGTGTAAAGAAATTTTTTTCTTAATATAACTGATGCAGGACCGGGAGACCGTATAAAAATTTAAATTTCGTAATCTTTTAGGAATTGATTTATTGACTTTGATTGTGTCTGGTGTAATAGATTATACAATTTAAGGGGATCCGGGGCACAAAAATCTCGAAAAAACACATTATTATTTTTTTGCTTTAAAAAATACTACAGAATGTTTAGAATCAAATACTGCAAACCGCATGTTTCTGCGATGATTACATCTGTAGATATAACAACTTTTACGCTGCAACAGCTGTGCTTATCACGCCACCTGTCTGGAATTAAAGGGCCCTCTCCGGGTGGCAGAATGTAAACAAACCGTTATGATTGCTCTATTTTTACTATATCTTTTTTTCTTCTACTTTCTTCGAAGTGAAGTGAGTGGATATTTGTTTATTAGATATTTCTAGCGATCCATGCTTGTTTTAGCGGTTCCACAGTGCTGTATTATCTTTTTTAAAAGCCTTATTTATTTTGCTGTGTTAGGTTCTTGTGTTGAGTTAGTTGTTGGTGAATGTTGTTAAGTTTTCTGTTTATTTTAGAAAAGTTTGTTAGTGTAAATAGTTTACAAATTGTTAATAATTTAATGTTTCGGTTTGAACTTGTGTTTTGAATAAACATTCATATCTACGATAACAATGGGACGAAAAAGAAAATCGACTGCTAAAATGTCGAACTTGATGAAAGCTAAGCGTCAAAAAGTGTTATCAACTACTTCTGATCCTGGTAAAAGTGATTTTTGCCGAACACAAGAACTTAAAAATAATATAAGTGTGCCTGCAGTTCAAAGTGATGAGCCATTTCAATTTGATGCTTCCTTGTTTTCATGCAACATTATTTTAAGTCTGGGAGTGTTGCAGAATATCCTTCAAAATTGCTGTTGTGAAAAATATAAAAGTTCAAGTCTGAATTTATGCTTGGGAAAAAAATATGGCTTGGCACATGAATTGGTTTTATCCTGCAATAACTGTGACATTCAATTTATTACGTTCTCGTCACAACGTCTGTCAACGAAGACAACTAAATCTCCATTTAATATCAACAGACGAGCTGTTCAAGCAGCTACAGCATTAGGAAAGGGACATGCTGGGCTCGAATTATTTTCCACATACATGAATTTAAGTGTAATAGAATCAAAAACATTTAGCAGACACTTAAAACATGTGGTGTGTTCTACAAAGGTTACAGCGAAAAATCACCTCAAAGAAATTCTCAATAAAGTTCGACTTGCACATATTGCTGAAAATCCACTACTACAGTCATATAAAACAGTCTTTAAGTCCATTTATCTCAGAATCAGTTTTTTTTGCGATCCCTCAACTTTAAAAGGATATATATCAAGTTCCTTATATAGTACAGGTATGAAATTTTGTACAGACTTTCTCTATTATATTTTTAATAATTTGTCTTCAGGAATTTTGATTTTGGACAAAAGGTTTGAAAATTCATGCCCTAGAGCTAAAAAACTTTTTAAAAAGAGTGATTTTTTAACTTTTATATTTATTAAAAAATATATAAACAATATTTTAAAAAATCCCGAAGACAAATTAAAATGCCATCTTTTCTGTGTCCAAAAGTGAAAGAAATATGCAAATCGAGCTGTTGGTTCTGCAGTTATATCAAAAATAAAAATATGTTTAAATTTTAAACTTTTTAATTTTTAAAAAATTAAATTTCAATCTTTTCAAGAGTTTTTTATATGGAAAGGTATCTTGACATAGATATATATTTCAGAAAAAAAATCATTATAAAGTAGCTATAAATAAAAAAAATAAAATTTTGTGCCCCGGACCCCCTTAAAGCATTTTTGCAAGTGAAACTATGTGTTTTTGACTAACGGTTTAGGAAATAGCCAATGTGCACCGTTAGCACTGGACATCCTGTATATTCTGAACTGTGCCATTGTAACTATCAGAATTATTCTTATATACTGATTTTAAGGCTACAAAACCCGAAAAAACTAGTATTCAATAAAACTATTTAAAATGTAAAAAGTACATCTGGGTTTGTGTTTCTAGCCTTCCTGTAATAAATAAGCTGGATACCGCTTTTTTTTTAGTCACGTCCCGCATTTTAATAGCGATAATCCCGTGAATCCGTATTTAAAAGTTGCCAAGCCCAGTCTGTCCGTGCGTACTCTAACTCCTGTAAATATACGTCGATTACTACGAAACTTACAACAAAGTTGTTCTTTCCATACACTATAACATGTACCCTATTGAAAATAGTGTATGCAGCAATTATAGTTGTACAGGAGAGCTCAAAAGATTACCAATACATGACGATCTATGGGCAGTCATTCTTTAAAGTGTATTTTAGAGATATTTGGTTATTTGAAATAAAACAAAATTGATACATGTTATTAAGGATTACAAGATAAAGCTCGCCATCAGAAATGGTGTCTGTATCCTTAGTAGTTCTTCTACAGGAGCACTCAAAATAATTCCAATACATTACTTTCAATGGCAGTTTAGAGACAGGCATCCATTTAAAGCACAATACTATCTTACTATGTAATATTAGCTAATGGTCCGAGTATGATTCTGTGCCTCTTGCAAACGTTGCGGAAAAAGTCGCCAATATTGGCGACTTTTCCTTTAAATCGCATAATATGGTGAGAAAAATATCTTTCGAGAAATGAACCCATCTTGGCGATATTTTTATTATTTGGTGGCAAATCAAAAAATACTTTAATATTAAGATTTCAACCGGAATTTTGGAAATTCATTACTCGCGCTCCAATTAACCTAATTAATGTATTGTGTGGAGTTAAGGACAAGCAATCATCTTAGGAGATGTGTGAGGGTATGTGTGTGTGTGTGTGCGCGCGCGGGCGCTAGTGTATTGGAAAGTGTTTTATAATCGATGCGTTTGGCATCATTTATCTTTCTTGTTTCGATTATTTGAAGACAATTTTTAAAACATAAGATATTTTAATTCATTTGTGACACTTTTCAAAGCTTTTCAGATCTATATTTCCAGTGTCCAATCCGCCATACCACCGTGTTTACGCCTATGAATGCACTACTGCATGCCTCTTTTAATTCGGTTCAAGTGTAACGTCCAGTAAGCTATGGCTGATATTGACAGGATACACGTAAATTGCCTTAATGTTTTTCCGTAGATATAAAGGTCTCCACGGGTCGGGTGAGAGGGCATCTGACCCACGGGCCGTAGTTTGGAGACCCTGGTTTAAATGATTAAACAAAAGAAAAAAAAACAAACTTTTTTTAAGAAATAAAAATTCAAATGTGTGATTGACCAGGTTCAACCAGAGTAGCAAAATGTTTCATATGCAATTCCCATGTTATTTGGTTTAAATTTATTAAGAGATAATATATTTTTTTAATTCTGGAAATGTCAGATTAATTTCTCTGCAAATCAGGAAATATGATTCAAAGAATTAGAAGGAAAATATTAAATTGAAAGGTAAATTTTTAACCAAATAGAATAAGTCAAGTTCCAGTTATTCTAGTTCAGAATTATTAAATTCAAAAGTGTAACTCTTTGAGCCAGTTTACGAGATTCAATTTTAGAATTCACTTCTCTGAAAAAGAAAAAACGGCGTGTATTTCAGCCTAGTAAATAGAGATCACGAATTCAACTTTCTAATCTTATTACCTCAGTTACAAAAGAGGAACAGTTTTGTGCCTCACTTCCAATGGCTTAATAGAACGACTCAAGCAATACAAAAGAGTAAGTTTTTATACTTTTAAGCGTGAAATACACAAAGAAAGCTACAGAAGTCAAAGACTTTAAAGCAGACTGGCATTGTAGGAATTGTATTTCTGAATGGATTTTATTTTTTACACAAGTTCGTGCTGTGCGTAGTGTTGAACAGAGGACATGCAATGTATTTATTTGCTTAATAGTGGTATAAACGGTAAGCTGTATTTCTTCCATAGGTCAGAACTATTGGAATAGGTAAGTGTAACACATATTATTTACACCGAAGAGCCATTACTTTATGACCACCTACTCAACAACGCGTTGCGCCTATTTTGGTCTTCAAAACAGCTGCAACTCGCCTGGGGATGGATGCCACGAGTTCTGGGTAGATACTGGAGACAGATTGTGCAAAATATTTAAGCAGCGGCCACATAAAGTCGAGATATTGGAAAATGGCGGTGCTTGAGCTCTGAGCTGCCGAGGAGTGGGGAGCAGCTGTTCTCCTGGAAGACGGCGTACCTTTACACGACCATCTACGTGATGAAGGAGCTCCAGGATTCGTCGTACCAGGCATTTCTTTTTTACATATCCGTGGTCCAGTCCCACTGTAGGCGTAGTTGACAATGGCGCTTGGTTAGCAGACGCACACGACTGAGACGTCTGCTCCGCAGTCCCACACGACTGAGACGTCTGCTCCGCAGTCCCATATCCAACAGTATCCGCTGAATTGCGTGTTCCAAAGCACTTGTACGGGCTGTCATTTGAGCCACTGTCTGCCGCGGATTTTGCTGTACAAGGCGGGACAGTCTCCGGAGTACTTTTTCTTTGACGATGCGTAGACGCCCAACCTCTTGGCCTCTGTTGCTGTTTTCCCCGTAATTACTAATCCACTTTTTATAAATACTAACAACGGCAGATCGTGAACAACAGACCGGTCGTGCAGTTTCAGAGATACTCGTTCCGAGTGTTCGGGCCATTACAATCTGTCCTCTGTCGAATTCGCTTAGATCAACAGTTTTTTCCATCACTCATAAACGTAAGTGCAAGAATGATTTCCTTCCTTCTCCGTCAACAGTTAAACACCATTCCTACTTAATTTCGCGCTCTCTATGTCGCCCAGACAAGTTCATTGAAAAATGCGTGTGTGGTCATAATGTAATGGCTCTTCGGTGTATTTAATCTAGCAGATATCTTGAACCAGCATGATACCTTTAAATACCTTACCAGTAATACCTTAGAAAAAAAAAAGCCTAGATGTAACAATAACAATTCAGGGTTGTACCCCTCCACAACAAAAATTTTTACAGCCATTGTGAAAAAAAAAAAAATATATATAGCAAAAAAAAAAAAAAAAAAAAAAAAAAAAAAACCGCAGACAAATCCATGCCAATGGGGCGACCGACTTGATAATGTAAAAAAAAAAGAAAGAAAAGAAAAAGAAAAGAAAAAAAATCTGCGCTACTTTGAAAATCTGATAATCTACCCGTTTACTGATTTTTAAGTGATTTTTCAAAAATTTCATTTCTTCCTATATCCAATACTGTAACGGCAGTGAAATATAGTGAGATAGATCTACGTCATTTTGATGTCAATTATCATAAAGAGAGCAATAATTTTTTTGTCAGTTATCATATAAATAAAGAGAGAGATAATTTTTATGTCAATTAGCATATAAATAAAGAATATGTATTCGAAACAAAATAGTTTCACTCGACGTGAAAGTATATTTCTTACTGTGGCGCACACAAAGGAGGAGGGTCTGGAACCCACCCAAAAGAGTTATCAACTTCGTTATATGCTTCGTTAAATTACCATGTGGTTTCTGTCATTTTAATACGTTATAAGAATATCAAATTCTTATTTTTAGTAGTTAAAATAAGTAAATAAAAACGTAATTCAAAAACATGCAAGTATATTGAAGTGCGAGAAAGCTTTACAAAAGACAGTCACAAGGAAAAAAAAATGTTTTTCACTTTCTCAAGTGGTTGATGTAGCAGCTGTATAGACTGGACCACCTCCAAGAGAAAATCCTATGTGTGCCATTGATTCCTTACAATTAATTGTTGTACATTATATATGTATGTAGATAATAATAAATTCAACATTCAACATCCACGTTGGATACGTTTGTCGCGATTAATTTGCTTTTCTAATTTTTTGGAAATGCACCGTTAAAAAAACATGGAATAAATAGTTTATACATACGGATGTCTTAAAAGTCTTTTTTTCTCCCGAGAAAAAAAATAAAATAAAAACTTCCTTATTTCGAATAAACGTAATTTTCCATTTCGTTCGAATTTTCTTCAAGTACCTTTCAGATGAACATTTTCCCCTTTAGTTCTATATTTCAACGAAGGATGAGCACAGAATAAAGCCTTTGAGCATAATATTTAAAATGTATGCTTCACTGTACTACTTCATGCAGATTAAAAAAAAAAGAGTCATACTTTGATAGCGAATATATTTTTGCTGCGTAGAATAAATAAAACATAGAAATTTGTCTGAAATAATGTCGTAAAAATGGATTAAAATGTGTAAAAGTGAAGAATTGAAAATTTCGTATACTAATATTGAGATCTAATGTTATAAATTGATAAAAATTTACATTATAAAAAATAATTTATATGAAGCTGCGAACAATTATCATCTTTCAACTAAGTTACTGGGAAATTGAAAAATAATACAGTAAAACTTATTTTAAACGACATACTTACAAAGCGGAAACTTATTTCAAACTGAAATACTTCCTTATCTAAAGAACTCTTGGTTCGTTGAACTACACAAATGGAAATGTATAGCTTGAAAATGGTTAAGTTGTCTGCAGCACCGTTTCCAACGTTCCAACTTCCAAGACAAGTTCTGGTGTAATGCACATTTCTTACTTCGCGGTCACTTTAAAATTTGATGCCGTATTGAGACATATCAAAGTTTATTTTTAGAAATAAAAAGCCAGAACTTTATCTACTTATTATTAAATATTAAAATATCAAGAAGTTCAAAAAGTATTATTATTTATTAAGCACTTATTTTTAACATAATGTTACTGAGATATATTAGAGCTTTGTAAAATTCAAATTAGTTGTCCACTTCAATCCACAGAATCAAAGTTCAAAAAGCCTCCAAAAATTATTACTTTTCATTTCTTTACGAGCTTGCTTTAAGAAAATTATAAATTCAATTTCGAGATTTTAATCAAGAAATTCTAAAACTTCCATGGTGTCAAATGGATAAAAATCTGTTTTAAGAGGAATCATACATAAAATAAAATTTTCTAAAAATAAGTGATGAAAAGCAAAATATGTGTGAATGCACTCTTTTCTTCTTAATAAATTTTAGAATATAGTTTGATTAATAGCTCTATTCTAATATTTTAAAATTATTATCGGATTTCAATCTTTTTTTCCCCTTCTATTTTTTCTACAATCTTCTTAGAACGTGTGCAGATGACTTTTATATTGAAACGAGAAAAAAAAATCTATTCAATTCAATTAAGTGTTTGTAGAAATGAATTTTGTTTTAGTAAATAGCGAGACCATAGATATAATCAGGAGACATCATTTAACACTATTTTTTTTTCTAAAAATTAGGAACTGCTTTTGAATTGTTAAAATAACACTATTTTATAAACGAGCTTTAAAGGAATAATAATAGAAAAACGCAAAGGAAATACATACACATATACCCACAGATAGTAGAGCATGATGGAAAATTTTGTGAATTAGCTAATGCGAATGCATTTCAATAAGATTAGAGCTTCAGTCTATTCTCTTGGAACTGTACATGTCACAAAAGGAGTATCAAAATTATTTAAGAAGTATGAAAATGCATTTTCAAAAGCAATACCTCAAATACATAAAACTTCCTTTTGTTTTAATATCATTTTTCCTTTCCTAAGAGAACTCTAGAATTCTAGATTAATGTTTCACCACCACTGATCCGCGGACCAGAGGCGGTCATCTAGACTACACTAATGGTCCCCGTATATCAAATTTATTAAAAAAAAAAAAAAAAAAATCTGGAGTGACCCCACTCGACTTTCCGAACACTTACGATTAAGATAATTACCAAGCATTTAAATAAATTTTAATCGATGAATAATTCAAACATATATACCAAATTGAAACTCAATCGAATGCACCGTTTAAACGCTTGCGCACTTTCAAGAATTTCTCCCCATATGCCATTATGCCATAATATAAATGAAATTTTTGTCGTAGCCCTGTAGAAAAACTATAAGTATTATACACACCAAAATCAATACCAGTCTTAAGATGGTTATTTATAACATATATACCCAATTTCAGCTCAATCGAAGGTACCGTTTAAACGCTAGCGCACTTTCAAGAATTTCCCCCCATAGGCCAGAATGTAAAAGAAATCTTTGTCGTAGCCCTGTAGGAGAACTATAAGTCCTATACACACCAAAATCAATACCGGTCTTAGGATGGTGGTTTATAACATTTATACCCAATTTGAGCTCAATCGAATGTATCGTTTAAACGCTAGCGTACTTTCAAGAATTTCCCCCGATAGGCCATAATGTAAAAGAAATCTTTGTCGTAGCCCCGTAGAAAAACTATAAGTCCTATACACATCCAAATTAATATCGGTCTTAAGACAGCGGTTTGAAACATATATACCCAATTTGAGCTCAAACGAATATACCGTTTAAACGCTAGCGCACTTTCAAGAATTTCCCCCCATAGGCCATAATGTAAAAGAAATCTTTGTCGTAGCCCTGTAGGAAAACTATAAGTCCTATACACACCAAAATCAATACCGGTCTTGCGACGGTGGTTTATGACATATATATCCAATTTGAGCTCAATCGGATGCTCCGTTCAGGAGCTATCGTGTTCACTCACATACACACAAACACACAACACACACACACATACACACACACACACAACACACACACACACATACACACATACATACATACATCTCGTAAAAATAGCATAAATGGATTCAGAAGCCCTCAAAACGTGTAAAAACACCAAAATCTCGAAGTCGAATTTTTTCATGATTACAATACTTTCCTTACATGGTACATGTTCGGAAAGTAATAACCAGTAGCAAAATTATGCTTGTAAAACACTTGATTTGATAAATGAATTATATTCTTATTTAATACTTTTTATTTTTGGCAGACGCTGAGAATAATTTTTCCGATTTATGCCATTCCGTAGATGCAAAAAGGCCTTGAAAAACTGATCTAGAGTACATAAAATGACGTCAAAAACATTATAACACACACGCTATAAAATACTTTTGCTGAGACGGGATTATTTGCTTTGAAATTTGAATATAAACTTGCTAAAAATTCTTGTTTTGGTGCTTGGGAATTTATTTTATTTGCCATTTTGGAAAGGATTTCCATTTTCATAGAATAACGCTTATATGGAATTTTTCAAAGCAAATTGTTATTTCACTTTCTTTCTTAATGATGAGAACCGTCTTATTTATGAATTATTGAAACAATAACACTAGGGACAAGTATAATGGGACACGGTACTTTTAAATAAGTTTATTATTTCAAATCTTAAATGTTGTTCATTTATGGTATTCTATTTTTTATTATGTTTCAAACCTCCTTCCCACTGGAATTTCCTACGCATATTACTGTTTCTAATATGATTTATGTATCGTATAAAAAGGGAAAAAATCTACCACATAAAAACGTAAACCTTATAATCCTCCGAAAATTTCCCCTAGCAACAGCTTGATTTAAATATGCTGTTAGCTGTAAGATGTTAAACTCGAGAAAAAACAGGAGCTGTTTTAAAAACAGCATCTAAAAATAATAAAAACAACTGACTAAATAAAGTGACTTGAAATTTAGTTTTTCGGTAGTATCCAAAAGAAGCTTGTTACAATACACGGATGAGATCTGTAAGCTGGTACTTTGAGGCAGTACCATAAAAGATGGGGCTTTTAAATTGAAGTTCGTCTTCAGGATTAGCGTCGTACAAGATTCTAGTATATATTTAACCGATTTTCAAATTGTCTGTTTATTAATTTGTAAGTCGTTAAATTTTCATAATTTTATCATTTTCATAACGAAATTTTCATAAAAATTTCTTCATGCAATTCTCGGTTCTTTAAGCTATGTTGTCTTATTTCCATTACTCATTGAGGCGGTTGGTTTTCTAATAGGGATTTAAATCCAATTTAATTAGACAGTTTGGGGCCCTTACATTATCTGGGATTTTGCTGAAACTAGTATATAGTACTTGGGTGTCGTGTCGCTAACCTACTTGGCATAAATTCCTTAAATATGCTAAAGAAATCAAAGAGTATTCCAGAAATGAAAACTGGAATCTGTTAAAATTGACGCCATTTTATTTAGCTGAACACTAAATAACAGTTAACAAAGCTTCATCGACGTAATAAAATATTCATCATAATTAATTTATTTAAACGAAGTTATAATTTTTAAGTATTGTTAAAATATTACAGGTTAGAGAGTAACTAAGTAATATCATTTCATTCGCTTTGGTCGTAATTATGTGATGCGCGAACGAATATTGACGCATATTGAAATAATTTTCGCAAAATCTCAAAATCTAATCAACATTTTTGAAAAATTTTGAAGGCTAGAATTTAAGTTGAGTGACAACCTATCCTGTCACCCAATTTCGTTCCATTCCCTGCAGTCTTTATTTCGTGATGCTGGAACAAAATTTCAGCATTTTAAAACGATTTTCGCAAAATCTCAAAATGTAATCAATATATTTTAAAATTTCAACGCCTATAAATTAAGATTAGCAACTACCTATCCTATCACTAAATTTCGTATCATTCGTATTAGTCGTTATTACGTGATGTTTGAAGAAATATAAGCGTATTTTGAGAGAATTTTCACAAAATCTCAAAATCTAATAAAAATGTTTAAAAAATTGGACACCTATAGTTTATGTTGAGCAACCATCTATCATGTGACCAAATTTCATATCATTCGCTTTAGTCATTATTACTTAATGCGGGAACAAAGATTCACTCAGTTTTAAACGATTTTCGCAAAATCTCGAAATCTGATCAATTTTTTTTAATTAGATGCTTATAGTTTAAGGTGAGTGACCACCTATCATTTCACCAAATATCATTTTTTCACCTTTGCAGTTATTACGTGATGTGCGAACACAAATTTAGCAGTTTGAAATGATTTTCGCAAAATCTCAAAATCTAGTCAAGATTTTTTTTTAATTCGACGCCTATGTTCTAAGTTGAGTGACCACCTATCATGACACCCAATTTCATATCATTCGCTTTAGTCGTTTTTACGTGATGCTTGAACACAAATTTACGCAGTTTGAAAGGATTTTCGCAAAATCTCAAAATCCAATCAAGATTTTTTAAAAATTCGACGCCTATGTTTTAAGTTGAGTGACCACCTATCATGACACCAAATTTCATATCATACCGCAAGGCAGTATCTTGGGAGAAGTTGCTTACAATTCGTGTCATGCATATTATTGCCTTAAAGTTCTGTAATTTTTAGACTGTATTCGTAGTATTTGTCTGTCTATTCCATTTTAATATAAATTTAAGTAATTGCCTGGCGGATTTTTCAAATTCATAAACCGTCTGTGTTGTTTATGAATTTGAAAATCCTGACAGCCGTTTTTTAAATTGAATATTTTCTCCCTTTTTTTCATGATCGCTTTAGAAAATTTACTATAATACATGACATTATGCAACAAATAAACACAAAGTTTGATAGTAAGCATTCGTATGCGATATTGGGCATGAAGTCTTTAATATCAATAACAGTTTGGCAATATTTTTTTTGGATACAGATAACTGCACAATATAAGTGTCTACTACTGCAATGCTTTAAAAAGACTCAATGCTGTAAAAAAAATGATTTGAGACGTGCATATTTTAAAGCCTGAAAATTATTCATTTGGCTTATGAAAATGTTTCATTTGCAGTGATCTCTCACTTATCCGCGGGTGCAGGGGACAAGCTACAAAAACGCATGGATACGCGCATAAACAAAAAACTACAAAAAGGAGTTTTAAAGTTAAATATTAGCACATTCAATTACACAAGCTGTTTATTTATACTATGTATACACTGAAAAATATAAATAAGATAAATTTTTAAATCTAATGAAGTTTTTAAAAAATGAATGACACCATTTCTGATGATCACCAAGAAAATGGAAATGGTTTGTAGGGAGAGCGTGTGGCGCCATCTGTCGCTGTAGGCGAGAAGGAGAATGCGTGCTCGTTGTCCGGGTCGCCAATGAAGGGAGAGAGCGTGGGGCGGGTTTGAACCCAGGGACTTATGGATGGTAGAATGAGGCGCAATCCGGCTCGGCCAAACGGTACCTATTCGACTGTCCTTCAATTGCCGGGTGTTGTGTGCTCGGAGGTGATCTCGTGCCGCCACAGGTTACATACACAAATTTTGTTTTACTCCTGCTGCTATCTTCTCTCAAAATAATTTGAAATCGAAAATCGATAAAAGTCAAATTCTTGTGATAAGCAACACCTATCTACTTGAAAAATCTACTTTTTGAACTGAGAACTTTTTTTTTGTGCAGCGCACAAATGACTGAACATTATTATTACTTGCCTATGTCCTCTGCTGGGACCGATTGAAAAACGCGCATAAGCGAAAATCGCGCATAAAAGAGAGCGCATGTAAGTGAGCGATCACTTAGTTCGAAAGATATCAATTACACAGAAGATGCTACACAGTGGAACTTTTCAAGTCCGGAATCATTGTGATTTTACCATTTTCAGATTATAGAAATCCTGTAATATGAATAATAAAAATCGTAGTAATCAAGTAAAATTGTCACAAAATGATCTTTCCTTAAATAGAAAAAAAAAAAGATGTAAATGAAATTATATTGAGGAATCATACAAATTGATGAGGATCATTTTATTGAGGGATCATTTATTTAGGAATCATACAAATTAGAAATATGCTATGTTATTTAAACACGCTTAGTAAAGTTTGTTGTTTAAACTTCGGACTGTGTTGCAGAACTGGATTATTTTAAGGCAGAATTTCGCCTGGATTATAGAAATTCCCGAGTTTGATAATCCAGATTCGAGAAGCACTATTTTGCTTTGGAAACCTTTTTCTTCCCAGAACGTCTATTGCAGTATTGTCTCACTATCTGGATTAGAAAAAAACCTTTACTGCCTGAAGTACATTTAGAAATTTGAGAACATTTAGCGCTATTTTTAGCAAAAATTTTAAAAATATTTAACTTACTCAAATACCCCAGATTTGCATCAGAAATACGAAATTCAGTTTAAATTAATTATAACTAGTAACATAAATACTGCGAGAAAAGTTTTAAGCTGTCTGAACACAAGCATTTGAGAAAACTTAAAAGTATCAAACGTTTCTATGATTAAAGTAGGATTACATCGCTTTTAAGAGTCACTCCCAACTCGTTAAAAATTTTCCAGCAAACTAAAATTGATATCAAAAATTAAAACGCCAAAAAAACTTAATTTTATTTTTTCAAACGTCGGGAGATAAAGACTTTGGCATCGAGCCAGAAACGTTGAAATAAATTTATAGTTTTCATAAATTTCGTAGCAGTTTTAAAATTACGGGGCTATTTTCAAAACTTTATCAGTTACGTCTATTTTATTAAAATAAGGTTGACGGTTGGATTGACGATTTTATTTTTGTTTGTCAGACTGACTGAACAATAAAAGCATGCAGGATACAGTTAGAGATTTAATATAAAAAATCAATTAAAAAAATGTATTATAGAATTTCTAAGATCAGTGTTCACATCCATTAAGAATCAAGAGACAGAATGTTTTTGTTATATATTGATATTATAATAAACGTAATCGAATTAAATTTAGTAAACTACACCCCCCCCTTCCAACACCCAAATTAAATTAAAAAAAAAATTGCACGATTCAGCAATTTATACTTTTCCTTCTTCTATACGACTGGAATTTATACTTCTTCTACTTGATACGACAGCCCCTGGTCTCACTTGATAAGGCCTACCCGAGAACCTTCTTCCATTCCAACCTCTTCCCTGGACAAAAGTTCTCTAGTTAGTAACACACAAAAGTTTAAGGTTTTTTTTCCACACTATCGATCCATCTTAACTTGGGCCTACCCAGGATTTTATACACGAACTCAAAATATGTAAGTCGATGTATCCTGTCATAAAATAAACTACTTGCTTCCAAGAATTCCTGCTTACATTACGGTATTGTATGGCGTTACATGGAAATTAAATCAAACTTAAAAGGAAAACTTTGCACTTATGACAAGGATTTCGAATCAAATTTTGTTTTGAGGATAATTCTGGAATTTCGAGAGTGAGATACTTTATAAAATATATACACATTTAAAATGCTTTTAATAGATAATTTGTTATGAGCAACTTGTGTTTTTCACATAGTGTTAGGATAATATATTTAAGTTCTGCGCTTTTCGTCCATGAATTTTAATTGCATATGCTGAAAGTTCTGTAAAAATAAAAAAATTGTCAATGCTATGTGTTTATATTTTAGAACTATAACTTTCTTTAATTTTTCTTAATACTAAATAATTTTTCTTAATACTTTAGTGTTTCATTTTAAAATATGTGCTTTTTGTTGACAAATCTTTTCATACGAAAATAATTTCAACTCCTATTTATCTTTGTATTAAATCTGGGGGGCTAATATAATGTACCTATCTATCTATCTTTCAGGATTAGCTACACTGCACTCATACAATCAGTCCTCGAGTATCGTTACCAGATTTATTTGGTTGCGGCACCTAATAATCGGAAAAAATCACGAGAGTACAATTAAGTTCAAACTGGTCTCAGAAATTGTCTTCCGAATGATATTCTTCGTTTTGGGACTGATCTTCAGCTATTATCCTTAAGAAAAGAAGCAAATTTCGCAAGTACATTGCCATACTTAAGAGCTTTGGAACAGAACGACAAACTTTTCATCAAAGTAGACTAACAACTAAAGGCTGAAAAAGGGCAGCCGTCTTGGTTTAATGTGAAAGCAGAGTTTGGCGGACGTTGGCGTTGAGCCTTGTCCTCTTTTTAATCAGTTAAAAAACAATACTATATCTCTTGGTAATGTAACTTTTAATAAAGACTTGAAAATGAATTTTACCAAACACAATGAACATCCAGAGTTGCTGCATCAGCTGGCTCTCGAGGTCATTAATAATATACCCTCTAGACCCCTGATAACTTACACTGATAGAAGTAAATCTGAATCTGGAAAAACTGTCAGTGTGGTAATAGTTATGAAAGTTACATGCAGAGGGGAGTCTAGATATCGATTTAGAAACCTGGACCAAGGTTCAATCTTTCGCTCGGAATTTTTTGCTATAAGCGAAGCTCCGAGCCTTGCTTTGGACTTTGGTGGACCCCGTTTATAGATTTTGACAGATAGGCAGAGCTGAATTCAATACTTGATGGATTGGCCTCAAATCCTGGAAAAGTGAGTGTAGATATCGTTTCCCTATGCTTTTCATCTTCTTCTTCTTCTTTTTTTTTTGGGTGGGGGTGGGTAACAGACCGGCCCAGTGTGCTTGCAGTGGATTCCCCCCAATGTGGGTGCTTATGGAAATGAAATTGTTGATCTGCTTGCTGGAGAGGCTAATGAATTTCTCACTGCTCCATCTTCCAAATAATAGAGTTGGGAAAAATACACCGAAAATGTATTTTCGATACAAAATACATTAATTCATGCACAATAAAATACAAAATATAAATACTTACTGAATTAAAAAAGTGAAAAATACAAAATGTATGTATTTTCAAAATACACACAAAATACATGAATAATTTTTAAAGGATTTGAATTGAGAAGAATTTAAATTTTTCACCAAAGATCCCAGCTTATTTTATTTAAATATATTTCAACGGGAATAGCAAAAGCAATCTTAATAGTTGTATTAAAGAAAAAAATAGACCAATTGTTTTTTTTTAAACGGTACCTTTCAAAATTTTACCCGTATAGCAATAAGATTCGGAACAGACCATTACTGAGGAATTGCATTAATACTCGAAACGCAATGAAAACAATATAATTTCAACATGTGAACAATGAACAACCGTTGTTTCAAAATCGTTTATAAAACTTCCCGAAAGTCACAGTGCGTAAAATAAAACTCCACATACAAGATCTATTATTTATTATTTGTGATTTCAGTTCAGCTTTTGAACATAAATACTCAGCTAAATTTCAGCCTATTGAAAACTTAAGTTTTTAGTGAGTTTTAAAATTGATCGGAGATTTAAATGTTCAGCATATTACGCAAGTTTTCAGATTCCATAATTGACACTGCGCCTTCACTTTTTCTTTTCCATCTATAGACAACATTTGGAAACATTTTCCATTCAGAATTGCACAACAGGTTTCAAAATTCCTAGATTGAAAGTTCGATTCATACCATCCTATTACACGAAGCTGCCCATTTGATGGTCCCGAGTTTGGGGTGCTTTACTCCAGATGTAACGCGAATACGCCTTAAAAACCCCTTAAAAAGTCCCCCAGCCAAGGCCATCTCCCCCCTCAGGCAGATAGCAGTCGTGTAAATTTGTCTCTTAACCACAATAACCAATAACCTATTAACTAATAACCCATAGAATATAACAACATATTTCAAATTGTTTATAAATTCCCGTAAAAAATCTAATAAATATTACTTAAACATGTTTGCTGCTTTTGGCCTCATTTACATTGTAAATCTAGAAACATCCCTAGACCAAACATACAGGGACAGGAGTATTTCCTTTCCCCTTATTGTTTAGTTATATTTAAAGATCTCAAAAGATCCTAACACTTCTGTTACAATACTACGTGTAGTTTTGGTGCAGCTCGTAAATTACATCAAGAGAGAGGGAATATTTTTTCTAACTGGTGGGTACTTTGCCGATTAGGCATTGTCCCTTACAACGGCCCGAAGGTGTTCGCCACTTTATTATGGGGGAACCTAGTAGGTGGACCAACGTCGCCCCCTATGAAGGGACCGACAGGACAACCACGCCCAGTCGGGGATCGAACCCCGACCGCCGGGAGTTGAACCCGAAACCGGAGTACGGTGCTTTACTCACCATACAACTCGGTCGGCGAGAGAAGGAAAATTGAATATCAGCAATTTTATGATTTTCATTCGCACATGCTATCTGAGAAATTTGTGGTGTTACGATTAACTTAACACCAGAATATAAAATGTATTTTCTGTATTTTGAAAATACAAAATACATTCAAAATGTATTTTAAAATAAACATTCAAAATACTTTGTTTTTACGAGTGAGAAACAAGATACAAATGTATTTTAAAAATGTATTTCAAATACATGTATTTACGACACTGCCCAACTCTGCCAAATAACGAGCTTCTGAGGCCCACTCCCTGATTTTACCATAACACTTGGAAGATCCCACTATATCAGGGGTTTCCAACTTACAAATGTTCGCGGGCAACAATTGAATACACCTGTCTCGTGGCGGGCCGCAACGTAATTAGATTCTTATTCAAGTTATTTAAGGGTTTTTGGAGATTAACGATATGAAAATCAAAAACTGGCTAACTTCCACCAAATTATATAAAAACAAAAATTAATTTACGATTCAAGAAAAAGTGGATAATTTTGGACGTTACCATCTTTGAAGGGACGGACGAATTGACAACCAAACCCAAGTAGAAGCCAAACAGAAACCCATAACCATAGAGATTGGTGTGCTGACCACCATACAATATGAAACGGAAAAATGACTAAAATTTAAATGAAAACTTAAAAATTGCAAGAGGGGGGGGGAAATTAAAGTAAAAGCACACAAATTGTTCAATGAGAATCGGGTCTGTGTGCTGCTACTTCTAAAGAAGGGATGTTTACATCAAGCTCTCTTGTTGAAAGTTTCGGGAGATGGAGTAAAGAAGAATCTGAGAAGTGGCTGTCTCCTATCCTTGAGTAAAGTAAATCTACGGACGAGTTAACGGACATGTGAAAAGTGAATGGAGGTGTGTAATAGAACACATGTGGATGCACTAAATTTCATGGAAACCAAGTAAAATGAAATTTATTCGTAATTGAAAAGTGAAACTGACATGGATTTTCACGAAAACTTCTTTTCCTTAAATAAGAGCATCTAATCTGATGTTGTAAATTATTTTCCCAGAAAGCTTCGCGGGCCGCAAAAAAAGACACCGAGGGCCGCATGCGGCCCGTCAGTTGGAAACCCCTTCGCTGTACCATGCATGGCAAGCCGCTAAGTGCGTATGTTGTGCTACTACTTCAGATTTGCTTTAACAGATTTATCTAGTCTTAGAACTGGTCACATGAAGAATTTAACCTTCAACGGAAATGAGAAGACACATGCCTATTGTTAATGCTCCAGCCATCGCGTCTCCCTCTCATGTCATTGAATGAATTTGTGACACAGTGGGGCAGCTGTTGATGAGAAAGACTGCTTGTCACTTATTGATGTGAAATGATCTATTGGAATTGGTTAAAGGGCCTAAACCAAGAGGATACGCAAAAGCAATATCTGTCCATTTATTTATTCAGATAAATTAGTAATATATATGTATATAATATGTATACATGTATTACTAATTTGAGTTACTCCCAAAAATCTTTATTTGAAATTTAAAAATAATTTTAGAGCGGAAGTCAAACAAGAATAAAAGTCAAGAAACTTAAACTAATTATTATTCTCGATAGTTAATAACTGACAACAAAAAGGAAGTTATAAGATCGAGAGCCAGTGATTGTTTAATCTTAATCACCGGTATCAAAATATTATGTTAATTGCTTGCAATTCATGCAATTACAAAAATTAGCTGTATGCGTACTTTGAATACATTGATAATAATTTTCAGATAAATTACATCTGAAAAACTTACAACAGCATTTATAAATTAACATGTAATATTTTGTACAAACTATTCATCTTTTACGTGTAAAAACTTAACAGAAAAAATATAAAAATGTGTCCTTCTAACCTTCGTTTTCGGAATTTAGAATATTAGCATTTTCCTTTTCATGTTTTCCTTGCTTAACCCCTTCGGTCCCGGCGCCTAATATCAGAACATATCTTTGCATTACTCTATATTCTCCATTTTCAAGAATTTTAACACCAAAGCCTTGTATCCTACTAATAATACATGCGAGAATAGCAGAACGTTATCATTTTTGCTCTGTAGATGGCAGAAAATTTCCAGCAGAGAAGATAATGGACTTGTCAAGCTATTTGAAGCCAAAAGTTAAATGCATCTTTATGAATATGCATGAACGAATGCATGCATGCAATCAGAATGCTTGAGAAGTGTAAAATATTTCCTGTTTTCACGCACAAAGAAATTGTTTCAAAAGGTTTCATAGAAAGTATCTGTAATTTCCTCCCCCCCTCCCCCCTCATTTTGTTCAATTATACCTCGTGTCCTATCATTAGAACATTTAAAAATTAGTTTGGTAATTGGCTGAATGTTATAATATTTCATATTTAAGATACTTACTCATAGTGAAACACATTTAACCATACATTGATCTAGTATCTGTTCTATTCAATATTCATGGCCGAAGGGGTTACATCAAATTGTTATGACTAAATAATTATTTTTTATTTTTACTACTAATATGGAAATTGTATTTTTTTCTTAATATAACCAAACTTACATCTTGAAACATTATGATGGTTCCAAAATGTAACTGCATTCCTGCATGCAATATTGTTAATAATATAGCTTCCTGTATTTTATTTCCTAAATTTTACTCTATATTTCTTTTTTTAAATTTTTTGAACTTTGAAATTGTACAAATAATGATTTTAGAATAAAAAACTAATTCTTTAACAACCGAATTATCTCTTCACAAAATTCTAATCTCTTCACATTTTAATAACAGTTACTAATGCAGCTCTCAATTTCAACAATCTATTGTCATCTAATTCTATAACATTTTTAAATAAATAAATAAGTAAATAACTAAATATATATATATAAATATATATATATTTAATTTTTATGTTACAATTCAAAGAATTACTACGAGAAAAATTGTTTATGTTTAGTAATTAGACCAGTATAATTACTTTTACGTTAATTTATTTGTGTGTGTTTCATCACATTAAATTTATTTTTAACGGTATTTAGCGTATATGAATTATCTTCTTGCATTGCTCATTTTTTATTTATATAATTATCGTATTTACGCACAAGGCTATGATATTGATTTTTCACGACGCATTGAATGTTTATAAAATACCACTGACGTCAATAGCGCACGTAGGTTATATTTCACAGAAAAAGAATTTTATTAACGTAAAAGAGGCTCATAACTGTTGATATTCTGTTTAGAATTGTTTCATTATTAAACACAATGGAAAAATTCTCATCTTTTATTTGAATAATTATTAATTTTAAAACTGTAAAAAATACATTTTGTAAATGTCATTACTTTTGAAATAAATTAAGTTTGCATATTTCATTCATGAGGTTTAACTTTGATTGTTATGTTGCGTAAAATGATTGTTATTGATTGATTTACTTTCTTCTCTCAGATCTTTTAAAATAAAATTTTTAATTTTAAAAGAAAAGTTTATTTAAAAATAGTTTTTTTTTCATAGGTAGATGCAATGACGTAAAAGTACACACACAAAATTTGAGAGTTTAGTTTGTGGTTTAATATTTTTGAATTATTACAAATAGTGAATATCTGTTACACTACTGGCCAAAAGTATTGCAAGTTACAGAAATCTAACCCTTTTTAAGATTAAGCCCCGTCTCCCCCGTCAAAAAGAAAAATCAATATAATTGATACTTTTTAATGCCAACATATCAGATTAATTACTTAAAAGACAAGATAGCATTAGTTAAAGAACAAAAATAATTATTTAATTTATTAAAAAATAGCATAAAAACTACATACGTTATTACAGAAATCATAATCCATTTTGACTCGTCGGAATAAAATTAAATAAAGAATTAATTTCAAGTTCTTCTGCAAAAAGAGGATAATAAATAAATGCAATTGAACTAAAGATAATTTATTATGTTGATGAGCAGCCTTGACTTTGATCACAACAGCCACTCTTTTAGATATGGAATCCATAATGTTTTACAACACTTCTTTCGGTGTTTCATTGTGTCAACTCAAATTATTGGTTCCTGAAGCTCTAATATTGTTTTTGGGTGATTTTCAGATGTACTGTTTTCAATTATACTAATAATAAAAAAATAAAAATATGGCAAATTTCATGTCCATTCTTCCTGGGATTATTCTCGAAAAGATGATTAGATTTCTCAAACTTGCAATACTTTTGGCCAGTAGTGTAATGTACTTATCTATCTATCTACCCATCAGTAAACAGATTTTCTTGTTTGTTTGTTTATCCGTGTGTCTGTTCGCTATAGGCACCTAAACAGTACATCAGATCTGGATCACATTTGGCACATTGACTAAATAGGAAGAGGAAGCTACTGCTGAATAAAAAAATTTCATTATATATATATATGTTTAGTTATTTGCGTTTTGTCCAGATTTCAACCATTTTTTGTGCATTTTCTGCTATCGTGAGCTTAATTTTCGTCCAGAAACTACATTTTTATATCACCGGAAAGTCCAATGAATGCTTTTTAATATGATCTATGCTGGAACATTCTATTTAAAGCAAGGTTAGGGTATTAGTTTTTTTTAATTTTTTTAACGAGCTTCACCGATTAATCAATCACGATTTTCACTTTAACTCTTCACACCTGACAAAAATTTCGCATCTCAAATGAAACAGAAATCCGATAATGATTAAAAAAATCTATTACATTTAAAAACGACAAGTATAAAATGTATTTTGAAATAAATTTTCGAATAAAAGCCTAGTTCTCAATCTCTATTTCAATAGTAAAATCTTCTTTTCACTGATGAACGAAGACTGCCATGACACTTTTAAAGGTAAAGGATGCCCTACAAGTTCTTTTCAGCTAAACTAATTTAAAAAAACAATATTAACAAATTCAACTTCGGAAATTTCAATAACATTCAAATATTCTTTTGTGTAGCGGCAAACAAAGCAAAAGTAACAGCAAACAAAAATAAAATCTGTGTGTCAGTGAGTAAGATTTACATAGTCACAAGGCACGTATCCAGAAAAACATTTTAGAAGGGGTCCAAACATTTCGGAGGGAGTCCAAACGGTAAAAAAGGTAGAATTTTTCATAAGAAAGATTGTATCATTATCATTTTAGTAACAAAATCATATTTAAGGGGGTGGGGGGATCCTGTTTCCGTGCCCCCCCCTAAATATGTCCTCGGTATTCACATGCATTAAAATCATTTATTAAAAATCAAAGTGTCGACGCATATATACGTCAATTCAGAACTAAAAAGAATTTTAAAGAATCGTTTTAACAGTGGAAAGAATAAAATCCACATATATGTGAACTTCCGTAACGAAGACGTGAACAGCTTGCATAGAAACTATTTACGGGCAGATTCTTTTAAAAAGTTGATAATCGTGCGCATCAGACATTTTAACAGCTATTTTTTTAAAATAAAGTATTTTTTATTAAAAAAAGTTTATACATTAATTTTTTCATCTTTTCTTCTTCGGAAGTGTAGGAGAGCCAAGGCATGCCCAACACTGTTTTTACAGAAACAAGGCAGGAGGAAACGGAGTCAAGGGAAAGGAAGCAGAAATAGAGAGTGCTACTTGGGATTTATTCCTCCAAGGAAAATGATTGAAAACGTCTGATACACACCAAAATCAATACCGGTCGCGTGAGGGTTGTCTATAATATATCTGTTAAATTTGTATCCATGCACCACGAACGCACCGTTTAGGAGCTCTCTCTCTTTCACACACACACGAATGCATGCATCACCGTAAAAGCAATATAAACGAATTCAGAAAACCGCAATATATATAAATACATCAAAACTTCAAAGTTGAATTTTTTTCATACTAATGACAATACTTTCCGTATAAAGTACATATTTGGAGAGTAAAAATGCTTTAGAAATTTAATAATAATTTAACAGGATTCAATGAAAACATTGCGTCACACGTGAAATGATTGAGTGCAGTGGCGTAGCCACGGGGGGGGGAGGGGTTAAGTGGGTCACCCTCCCCCCCTGACGAATTTTTTGCTATATAAAAATGTATATTCTTTATTCCCTTATCACATGCACGTATACATATATATATATATATATATATATATATATGAGTTGCAGTATCGTAACCCCCATGAAAAATTTCTTCTGCAAAAAGGAGATAATTCCTTCCTACGTGAGTTCGGAGTCACATGCACTATCTTGCAGTTAAAAAACCACAATCTCTTTCGTTTGGTACCAAATGGATGTAACTCCAGTTGTTAGTTCTTGTGTTATTCAAGAAATGAAGCTGCCTGTCTGCTTAGTTTGTGTCGAATTGCCATTTTTTTTTGTTTTACAGCTTACTTGAATAGCTGAAGCTACCTCCTTTTTGAAGCAAAGCCTTTATAATTCCACTCTTTGTGTACGGTTTGTCTGCAATTAGTTTGGTGCGATTTCAAGAATATGAATTAAAGGAAAATCGCTTAATGTTTTTTTCTTTTTTCAGGTAGTATGGAAAGGGCCACAGCTGTCGCTATGGTAACGAATATTTTGACATGAATTTGAATAAAAGTACACTTAACCCTTTAACGTGCAGTGTTACCGCTCTGGGAACACCAAACTCTGACGTTTTGACTGTTGCCAGTCACGAAGAATAGATTTGATTTCTATAAAAATAGTTGCGGGTGACATAGCTCCACGAGAATGCTTTACATTTTAGCACGTCATTTCCCCTAAAAAAATTGTCACGATTATTTTTAACAGCACTGACATCTGCTGAAAAATGGAAGAATGCGAGATCAGCTGGATAGATTGCGCAATAATGAAAAAGGGCAGCCGTTGCCATCTCTCGACTTAACTATACCAGCAAGATGGCGGAAGTTCGAAACGTTCATCGCGTGGCACAGATCTAGAGACCCTTTTTTGACGCAGCTGGCTGTCTGCCCTTTCTTCAGCATTGGGAAAGGGTTGCGCCTCAAAGGGTTAAGGAAGTTACAGTACTTGCTACAGGTGTTGACTTTTCATTCTTTAGCGACTTACTTGTGCGGATAATAGATAATCCCGTTAACGTTGCCAATGAAACAGTGATCCGTATGATTCCTTTGTTGACGCAGCTGGCTGTGCCTGTGCACAGCCAGATGCGAACAGCTGCGTCAAAAAAGGGTCTCTAGATCTGCGGCACGCAATGAACATTTCGATCGCCCGCCATCTTGCTGGTACTTAAGTCGAGTGATGGCAACGGCTGCCCTTCTTCCAGCATTGAGAAAGGGTTGCGCCTCAAAGGGTTAAAGAATTCTTTTAAAAAAGTTCTTTCTTAACAATAAACTCAAATTGTAATTTCAATTTGGAATACATTTGAATCAAATAGGAATACATTTTGTTTTTGCTGAGAGAGTAGGCGTCTGATGCATACTTGCTAGCAATATATTCACACGCTACAATAAAAAAGAAAAAATGGAGAATAATTCGCTCCGTCCAGAATTTTTTGAAAGCGTCACTATATATAAGTGTCTTAGAGAGCATCACAAAGGAAATGCGCGGGCCCTTTCGTGAAAACACAAAGGGTGTATAAGCAGCTGTCAAAGCGTTCAAAGAGAAGAAAAGCTTTTTGTGTTCAAAATATTCCTTAAGAAAAAAGAACCAGTTTTATTTTTATGGGCATTGTTTATTTATGCTTTATGAAAATTCGTTTCGTTGACTAAACGAATTTCTTACGCCTCTATCAACGCACTCAATGGCTAGATTTTCGTAAACTTTAACTGTTCTTTTAAACATTGCTACTTTTGATAGATTAATGAAAATTTTAATCTCCTTTTATAATCGGTGATCGATCTTTGTGAATGATCTCAGGGACTGATATATCAAAAAACTACGAGCAGTTTTTGAAAGTCTTCCCAAAAAAGAGTACGTTTTTTAAAAAGTAAGTTAATTCTATTGTTTCAACAATAATTATGTATAATCTTCCACCAGACATCACACGAAGCGTGACCGCTCAAAATTATTTTGTGTTTTGAGAAGAATGTTCAAAGGTATTTGTTAATTTTTTCTGAGGTTTTACCACACATACACGAATACAAACTACAAAGAAATTGAGTCAAATGTTTTGTTATAATGTTAACGCGACGCTTACTTTTGGGTGCTTTCGATTATATGCCAGTGCTATAACAGACCTTTCATGCTTATTTATAAACGACTTTAGCATGTACTTGTACAGCCACCTCCTTGACAGACAAACCAGTTAAATACAAACGTTGAAATCTTCATAGAACCTTAACGTCTTAGAATCTCAAGGTTATCATATAGTCCGAAAAATATTAAAATCGAAAATGCTATGTAATTGCTGCCAACCAGTTAAAGTAAACCTATGCGCTTAGTGATTTTTGCACAGTTCGTTAAACTTTGATGTTCCTGTGTTTGAGAATTCATCTCTCTGTTGAATTTGTATCATGGATAAATTTTCTATCATACGTATATCTAATGATACTTTCACTATTTTTAACGCTTTTGGATAGCAATGGAAACGCGTAGGAAATTTCGTTTGTCTGTCTATACGAGCTCTAACTGCCCAAAATATGAATCGATTGCCAATAAATTTACAAATGGAAACTTACAGTCTCATGTTTTTATTTCAGGTAGTGAATGATATCTATTTTTCTTTTTTTTTAAACGACATTGAAAAGAAATTTGGCATATAATGCAACCTTTCTAAATGCTGAACAGTGTGCATCGCAGTTCCTGTAAATTGTATATATTGTTTCAAAATTAAAATTCATTACCGACATACATAAAAGCATATTGCTTATTGAAATGGGAGTGTAATACTTATAGATATTTATTTTGATGATGAACAAACTTCGAATACGTTATTGTCTAAGGTCTTAGCTTTCTAACGACGTTGACAAGCATAAGAAGATTTTACATAAACTCTTCCCAAGCACTTGTAAAGAATTGATGACACAGACTTTTCTATAAGTGTGTTTTTTCACTCTCCCTAACCTTCTTAATATTAAAATATTGTAAAGAAACAAAGGCTTTGTGATCTGGAGGGAAACACTAACCCAAAAAAGTGTCTGATTCCTTTCTAATTAAAATAAAAACTTTGCTCATAACGTATGTAAAAACATGTTTTCCTTTTAGGAAAAGATTATACAAAGAGTTTTGTTGTTCAGGTTTCCTCTAGACTGAATTAAATTTTCTGAGCCTCTAATTTTTCATTAAAATAATGCATTTTAAGCACCTTTATGAACTGATTTTCACAAGAACATTTTTTTCCACCGGCAATATAAATAAAAATACCAAGAATGCTCAGGAAAATACACTGTTGCTTTATTATTAATCTAAAGAGAATATTCTACCATCTGATAAAAGCTTCTTTAAAAAGAACCGTTTTAAATATCGAATCCTCTCTAAAAAAGAGAGTAACGTAAAAAATGACACCATACTTTTTAATATTGAGAGTTAAGTTGGGATCATTTTACAATAAAAAAGAAACCTTTGTTCAGATATTCCATTAAAAGTAATGAATAATTTAGCTTTTATATAATTAATCATGCATGTTCCAAGGGAACCTGTTTTGACTGAAAGTGTGGATAAACTGTACTTATATGCTTTTATTAAAACGCTAATGGTTTTAGTTAATTTTTTACTGAAGTTTAATATAAATGTATCGAGTAACATCTATGCATTCAGTTTAAACTGATACTTCAGAGTAACAATGATTCTGAGAGTAACAGTTACATATTCATAAAAACTACTTTCACATATAACAAGTGCTCATAAAAAGAGAAGGGTGGGTGTAGAAAAATAAAGTATTTTTTAATGATATTTAATTATATAATGATTTGTGATGTACTGTTATTATACATGATAGCTGTGACAGCTGTGATTAATACTCAACTACTAACACCCGAAAGTTTTATAGGTGCTTCAATACGAAAATTGTACAGTATGATTATTTTGAGTCGTATAAAGGGTCCAGGTTTTGCAGATTGAAGTGTAGACTCTTTGTACAACTGGAAACATTTTTCCTGTACTATTTATTTATATATATGTGATACTTTTAACGTTCTTCATTCATTTTACTCAATTAGTTATTTTAATTTTCATGATAAGATTGGATTAAACATATCCAGAGAATGGTAGTGTAAAATGTGTAGATTTTTTATCATCAAAAGTATAAATAAATTACTTTTAAATGATGTTTTCTTTTTTAGCTTATATTTTTAGACATTTGTTGCCAAGGTTTATGCTAATAAAGAAGTTTATTAATTATGCAGATACAAAATATTAGTTTTTACCAGCTTTTTGAATCCACGTTCTTTTCTTCTGTCTTCAATATCTTTCAAAGAACTAATACATTTGAGAAGTAAAAATTTAAGAAGTTAAGCTATTAATTTCAATTTAGTAAAAGTCTAGATAGCTTATTATCATAAAAATTTTTTTTAAAGATATTTTTCTCCTTATTAATGTTTTAGTGTAGTAAGGTAAAATAGGTATATATTTATGCTTAGTTGATATTGTGTTTCCAAATGATCCTAATAAACTTTTTAATGAGTTTAAATGGTGTCCACTTATGTCTAAAATTATAGGCTAAAAGAAGAAAAATAATTTAAAAAACAAACTATATTCTCATTGCAAATTAAATACCTTTTCATTTGCAACACTCTTGCAACAATGAGATGTCGGAATACAATGTTCATCTACAATCTAAGCCTAACAACTCTGGCCATAAATTTTGAATGATTTGTAAGTAATGATAGGAAATAAATAAAATTTGATAAAGTGGGTGAATTTCTTTGCCTTTTTTATCGTGTCTGTGACTTCTGATTTGAGGAATCTTGGTAAGCCCACATGTTGCCTTTCAACAGTTACTAGCTATGCACATATATTTTATGAAAAGAAATTTTGTGATATTATAACAAGACAACAAGTTAACAGTAATTCTTTTGGAAAATGTCTTGAAATGGAGCAAAATTCAGGAAAAAAATATCTCCTTAAGTATCATATGTGTAACAGTGCTCATTTACCGACAAATAAAAGGATGTCTTCTTAATTTTCATCAGTTCTTATCTAAAGTAATTTTTAGAGATAATGTTTGCAAAATTCCTTTTATTAAGTATGTCTAAACATATGCTAAAATGTTTGATCATAAATTAAATTATTTGAAGTTCTTACAATTCTCTGAATTATTAAAGAAGACTACACTTTTCGAAATTCAGAATTGTTAGAAAAGCTAATTTGAAGCTTCGTGTTCCATAGCTTATGTAATCACATAGCACAATTTTCCCTGAACGTCATTACTTTATAGTCGATCTATTGTTAAATATTTAACTTCAGGTACATCTCCGTTCCTCCCTTGTAGGTATAACTGCCCTTTTTTATGATTTATTTTATTAAAACTAACAGCTCTTGCTATACTAACAAGATTAATTAGTTTAACGAATTAAAACAATTTTAATCAGTCATTAGACTTGAGGTTATCACACTCAAATCCTTTAGATACTTTATGAACTTTAAATAACTAAAACTCTATAAAATAATGTGCATAAAAATGTAGTTATCGTCCGTACGTGCATTCCGAGCGAAAAATGTTCGCCCTTCATTTGCAAAAGGGTTCGAGCACAAGAGCGGTCGAGTTGTCTGAACCGAATTTGCCATCATAAACTTTGTTTGTCCATTATCATGTATTATAATTAGATCTAAGTACTTGTAAATTTTTATTTTTAGTCTCAATAACAATAGTCTTATAATCAATAATCAAATAGTATACATTTCTCATTACGCTTTTGAAAATATACGACCAGCATCTTTTCTTTGCCTGTAAAACCACTTTCTTTGCACGAAGAGTTATGATGCAGTGAAATACGTTTTCCTTTCAAATCAATTACCTTTTTTTTCAGGTTCATACGACACAAAATAATTCAGTTGCTTCTTCTACATACGGAATTTTAGTCAAATTCAGGATCAAGAACTGATATTTAATCATAGAATGAGATTTTGAGACAGTGAATTAAGAGCACATTCCAACAACAAATATGGAGAGGCACTATTTTTTATTTCAAAACTGTTATTAGGTATAATACAGTTTGCCTAAGGGCGCCATAAAATGACGGTGGAATCAGGTTTTCGCTATACTCTCTAAATGCCACGAATAACTGGCAGATTGAGGTTTAGAGGAAATAATGATACGAAATTCATTATTTCATACCCATTAATTTCCCTCTGATAAGCTTGCGTTTTTTTTTTTTTTTTTTTTTTTTTGAGGAAGTAGGCAGGGGCTTTTAAATGCATTATACACTTCTTATTTTGAAAAGGCCGAATTTTAATCAAGGATAGAAGCTTACATTTGTATCTCAGTCTCACATCTCTAGTAACACAGAAATGAAGTTTTGTGGTTTTTTAATTAGTTTTATTATCACAAGTAACATCCGATGCGGCTGTCTGAAAATTTGAGCAGTCATTTTCGATTATAATATAAAATGCTTGTCTGGAACCAGAGAAACTTCCCCACTGAAGTAGTTACCGGATTGTTCGAAAATTTCAAGTCTGCACAGGCCTGTTCCCGTATATAAGATAAAATACTGAGGATAGTTCCGACCCCCTCAGTTATTCAAGCCATTCGTTGCGATTATTAATGAAACGTATTTACGGCAATTAGTTAATGCTTTAGAGCAGGGCCATCAACAATATAGGAGAACTAGATAGAGTGCCGACTCTGAAAAAGTTCGCTGGCTGTGTAGCATGCGATTGGCGATTCGATCGACCGCCATGTGGTAATTAAATCAAGATATGGCAACTGTTCGGAAAGAAATGCCTATTCATTTATAGACGGGTGTTCGTTCAACTTGAAATGTATACTTCCGAGAAGAAAGTTTTGTGAGAAGGGAAGTGGCAACTCTGCTTTTCTCCCAGAATCCTTCTCGAGAGGTTTCAGTTCTGGTTTGCATTCGAAAAGCAGATTCGCACTGATTATTACGCAGTTGTAATGTATATATCTATTTGTTATTCAATTCGGCGGTGCTAGAATTAATCGAAATCTATTCATTTCCAAATAAATATAATGTTCATTCATTGCATCTATTCATTTCCAAAAAAAGTGCTAATGTTATTCTTTAGTTATTTGTTTAATTTTTGTGGCCAGTTATCGGTTTAAGTTTGCAGGCTGGAAGCGTATTGGATTGGGGTAAGTACCGTTCGAAATTCTTTATTCAATTTAAGTAAATACTTATTCCCGATCTTTTCTTCGAAAGGAATTCTTTTCAGTCGCCCTCTTTATGTTGGCAATATTTGTCAACAGAAACGGCTGCAATTTTTCAGCGTTGGAGCTATTTCGAAAATCTATCTAGTTGCTTTTCTGTATCAAAGACTGATGTTCAAAATTTTTGACAGAGTGAGTCTATCCAAAAGATGTTCGCACAGGTGTAAAGTAATGAGTGAAATTTGAATCTCCATGTAAAATAATAATAAACGTATCTGTGTTTTTGCAGTGTGTTGTCTAATTTGGACTTGTAATGAAATGCCATATTTTAAGAGCATATATTTTTTAATTATGTTTTTATATTTAACCCTTTAACGCGCAGTGGTCCCGCTCTGGGAACACCAAACTCTGACGTTCTGACTGTTGCTAGTCACGAAGAATAGATTTGATTTCTATAAAAATAGTTGCAGGTGACATAGCTCCACGAGAATCCTTTACTTTTTAGCACGTCATTTCCCGTCAAAAAATGGTCACGATTATTTTTAACAGCACTGACATCTGCTGAAATAATGGAAGAATGCGAGAACAGCTCGATTTATTGTCCAATGCTGAAGAAAGGGCAGCCATTGCCACCGCTCGACTTAACTACCAGCAAGATGGCGGACGATCGAAACGTTCATCGCGTGCCACAGATCTAGAGACCCTTTTTTTGACGACAGCTGGCTGTGCGTTTCTTCAGCATTGGGAAAGGTTTGCGCCTCAAAGGGTTAAATAGATTATCTAATTAAATTTATTTTAATTTTAAATATTCATTCACTTTACAACCAGCCAGCTCCCACAGGTCTAAAAAAAGATGGAGCAAATTATGAGAACTCGTTAGTGTAATGTCCAAACGTGCGAGAGATCTCAAAGGAAAATATAAACGCTAAAAAGCTTATTATGAATTTTAGAAAGTTGAAAGTGGAGATCAAGTGAAAGAAAAACACGTACAACTAGCGAGAAAAATAACTCCATTTTTATTCCAAGGTATTACTACAGAATGCAAAATCTTTCCGTAACTATTTAACTAAAATTTGTCGATTATCAGATTTTCTGTAAGCATATAAACCCTTCTCTAAATACCTTGATGGTAATTTGTTTGAACAGGATTTAAATATACATTCAAATTAGAAATAAATTGAACCAAAGTATACTTATTTAAGAGCTTAATAATCAAACAGGTTTTTTTCCCCTTAATGATAAGCATAATGTTATTTTTAAATGACCTTGAGTTTCATATTCAATGAGATATCGTTTCAAGTAAAATAACATTTTATTCTGGTAATAATTTATGCTGAATTATATATGGTTAGGCAATAAAAATATTTCACAATCTTGGAACGAATAAACATGCTTCCGAATTTATATAAAAACATACAGATCGAAGTCAAAACATTAGAATAATCAACTTTGCAATTTGCAATTTGATTCTTCTTTTTCGCAATGTGATTACACTTTTCCTGTATTCTAGAGTATCAAATTTCGAAAAGGCTAATTGAATTATTTTTTATATTTATATAGTTTACTAAAGTATGCTACAGAATTTAGAATTTTCACTTTCAATGAAGATTTCATATAAAAATAATTTTATTCAATATAGAACTATTTGAAGAAAGTTTTTTTAGTTAGTTATGGGAAATAAGATAAACTTTATCGTTACGGAGCAACCTTGTGAGGTATGTTCACCTTTTGTGTTTCAAAAGTTGTATCTTATTTTATTTACCAAGCAAAGCATGTTATATAATGAAATCTGGATATTTAGAAGAAGATATTGTTTAGTGATTAAACTATGTTATGCATGTATTGATGATTTTCAAGACCTTATTATTTGGTAGGTGAAACTAAAAGAATTCTAAAAATAATGCATGAAAATTTCAGTGAAAAATTTGTTGCATGGAGCTGCATGATGACAAAATGCAAATGACTTTGTGTAATTGAATAAAATTTAAATTCTGAAGTTTATATATCAGGACATTCTTCAGTGTTTTCAGCTGGGAGCGTATGAATTTTTATACGAGAAGAATCAGTATTTTAAGTAGAATTTGACATTTTATTGCACTTTTCATAACGAAAGAACTGGCTTACTTAGCTCCATGCAGCATGTGTTAAAACATTTTAAGGCCAATGGAAACTAAACCAGCATGAATAATACTATGAAATTGTAATTTTTACGCACATTAAAGAGATGATTCTTGAAAAAGTGTAAACAATGCTAATCAAACAATTATTAAAATATTAAAATACATTAAAAATACATCTTATTCTTCTGTAAAGGCTTAAAAGCTATTAGTAAAAATCTGATATCGCAACCACACGACTTTCTTGTATGCTAATTAAACTATGCATATTTTTTATACGTTTCATTTAAACTTATTTAATTTGAAATTGAGGTACGATTCTTCAATAACGTAAAAGTTTCACGATTTCCGGTCCCCTATAAAAGGTATCGCCAAGCTGGATTCAGTTTTAAAAACTTATTTTTGGTGAAAAATATGGCAATATTTTTCCAAAACTTGCCATAGATTTTTAATATGCCATACATTTTTAATAACCATGCCATAGATTTTTAATATAATGAACAATACTTTGTGTTGTTCATTATATTAAAAATCTCAGAGTTGTTTAAGTGATCCCTGATCGAAAAGTGTCCCCACTCGCGAAAAAAATGTAATAATAATAATAATAATAATAATTATAATAATAATAACCAAAGTATCATTTATATTTTTTCGCAATATTACCTTTTATCCAGTATAATTTTACAATATATTTAGAAGCTGATACATTTACAATAAATGTGAAAAAGCAACAGAGGGCATTTTATTTAACGACAGTTGCAGAACGGAAATAAATGAAGACGTTTGAAAAGAACTTGCTTGATACGCCTACGCTGAATTCTTTATCGAATGTTTAAGTAATACGGTAAATTCCTTTCACACGTGCTTCGTCACTATTAGTGCTTTAATTTTCCACCGCATAATTTTCATGAATACATTTTTTTCGTTAAAAATTCTTGCCAGTAGCTTAAATATTAACGAAACGAAAGTTATGGTAGAAAAGTCAAAATTATTATATACTTCAGCATACATATTTACAGAATAAAATTTAGGCGGGAAAATCTTCTCAAACATAGGAAAGTTTTTTAAGAAGAATTTTTATTAGAAGAATAGTTAAAACCCTGAAATTAAAAACAGGAAAGAGGAAAAGATGGAAAATGAATATTTTTTATTTCGTTTTATTGCTTCAGGCAAGGAAATGTACTTTTATTTGGATTTTGTGTAGTTTTTATGTTCCAATTAAATATTTTTCATTGCATTGGGTTACGTTACGATATTTTTGATCAAGCTGATAAAATTACAAGATGATAAAAATAGTGAATGAACTACCGTAATCGATTTATCGTTTGGTGCAAGTTCATATCTATTATATATCTATTGTTATATATATTTATATGTCATAATAAGAGGAACGTCGTTGGGTTTGGCGCGGCGTAAGATCACCATCGGTGTTTGAGCAGGAGGCGAGGCGTATGGTCATAACATCGTCAGGTTCAGGAGATGCGAGGCGGCTCGGGACTCTGGCTTCGAGCCGTCCCGGGCCGCCCGCTGGTGGATGTCGTAGTCGAGGCAACGGTGGAAGAAAGGAGACGAAGTCCGTTGTACGATTACATGATTTTATTGGACGACTGGATACATATTTCTTAGGCAGTTGCAGTCACGCGGAAGTCCGCTCCTGACCTGCTGCAGGTTTTTAAATATTTTTTGACGTCGTGTCACATGATCAAAAATCGTTGCAATTATTGGCCAAAAGCTAAATCTGGGCAGAGGTTTTTCCAGGGTTTGTTATGACTTTTAAGACGCCTTTGTGGCTGGCTGCCGGGACCGTCTACAAAGTTACAAAGGAATTGCAAGGGACCGTGTAGTAATTGCAGTTTTTGAACGCGGATTTCTTTGTTCCAACTGAATTAAACTGCGTTGTTCCAGAAATATGTGATTTTCATGCTGTGTTTTCATGAATGGGTTTTTTTACCATTTAGAAACCTAAATTAGCCACACTGACTTTTTCACAAGTTCCCTAGATGGCACTGGCTTTGAAAACAAAGAATCACTGTTGTGCGATTGTCAGTTTTCATAGTATGAGGTAAATTACTTTTATTCGTATTTTGATGTAGTTTAAAAATTTTTTGAAATTATTTTTTGCTTGCAATTTTACAGATTTATGTTTTAAGGGTTTTTTGTATGTGAAGTTGACCTAATAATGATCTCATTACTTTATGTTTCAAGTGATACGACTTTTGACAAAAACTACAGGAAAGCAATTTTCGTACCTTATCAAATGGGGCAAGAATCCGCATATACGATGGGGTAAAGATCCGAATGTGGATCTTTGCCCCTAATGCTTTGAAGTTTATAATAATGGTTTATTATTGTTTGATATTCGCATGTTGCGTCAAGTCCTGAGCCTTTGAATAAACATCATATCGTGCTAAGCTATGGGTCTGCTAATGATGATGTCAATCAGGGCCGGAAAAATCCATTGTCCGACATGCAAGGTTATGTAAAATTTTCAGCCAGGCATGTATTTATTTTATTTATTTATTTATTATTATTTTTTGCCGCTGATTCGGTTTGTGATTACAACATTTACGTTCACATCAGTTCGTTTTAGTAAAAAGTTTTTCTGCGGCCCTTAGAGATTCGAGTTCCTTTTAGTTCTGCAACAGCTAACTGTCTCCCTCCTATTTTGTAAGTTTTTCTAATTAAATTTAACTGTCAGCGATTTTTTTCTTTTTGTCTACCTGTTTTTGATAAACTAAGATTAGAATACATGCTTTAGAGATTGTTATCACATTAAACAAAAATTTCCATGAAATTCATAGCAAAATAAAAAAAAAAACCGAAAATTTAATTATACTCCACCAGTACTGAAGGTGCTGACAGCAGTCAACCTCACAACCAGAAAAATGATAATTTTTTCAGAAAAGTGAACTTTGCAAGTGGGTTTCATTATGAGTTTTGTACCATGTCCACCACCGCGGATATGTACGCCATTAGATGGGGGCAAAGATTCGAAAATACTAAAGTCTCTGAAAGTTACTCCTAGCTTTTATATATTATATTTTAGATAAAAGCGACCATTTAAGATGACAGGCAAAGGTCTGAGCTATATTCTAATAAAAAGTTTAGGCTCATAACTTGTTTCAATTTTTTAAAAATGAGTTATAATTCAAAATTGCGAACCTTTGCCCCCGCCTACCCTATAACATAAAAAAATATCCTATCACAATTCAAATTTTCTATTACCTTCCTTCAAAAATCTATAGGGACGTAACAGCTTTCGTTTTCAAACAAAGGATTTGTTTCGGGATCTAAATTTAAAAAAAGGACAATTGATATTTCCCCACTTCTTCTGTCTCATAGTCACCACAGCTCTCAAGAACTTCCAGGGACTATGAGATCTGGGCATTTTAATCGCCAATATGTGCACCTTTTTTTGAGCGATGAAGTGTAAACACGGCGGAGAGAGCGTATTTTTCGTGACACCTGTTACTTTACAGACTTCCTGGTAAAATGAAATATGTCTGCCTAAATAAGTAGTATTTAATACTTCAGTCAAACATCAATGAGGATTGGAGTTTCCCCCGCACTCCGCGGATTACCAACGGGGACACACACACATAACCATAAATTAATATGTAATAAGATATTATCTAATTAATATCTTATTATATATTATATAAATATATAATAACTTATAATAAGAAATAAATCAAAGCATGTAACTTAAAGCTCACAGTTTTCAAATAGCAAGTAGGATCACTTGGATTAAAGGAGCTTAGAATTACGATGATACATTTTTCTAATGCGAGATAACTACTAATTATGTTTGTGTAAATATTAAGCATTAAGATTTTAGTTTTGTACTTAGACATTGAAAAACTGGTGTTTATATTGCAATGGATTTTTCCTCCATAACCATGGGGGAAAGAACCTCCTCCAACAGAATAAAATTATGTTTGCTACGTCGACATACACCGGTGGTAGTCCGAAAGTACTAGAATATAATAAAGTATTTGGTTTTTTACAGACGTATTTGGTATGTGCCGATATTCACCGGTGAAAGCTGACATTCTACAATTTCGGTCCTTCCCAGTAACATATGTACACACACACACACACACACACATATATGTATATATGCAAAATAAAAAGCTGAGTATTAAAAAAAATATTCTGTAATGTCATAGTGAGTAATTGTTAAATAACCAATACCATTCAAAATCACAACAGAGTAAATATACAAATAAAAGAATATGAATTTCATTTGTAAAACTGCTGTGTCTGATCAGACGATGAGTCTTAAATTACTTTTAATGCACAAACTATAGAGTTCAGTTAGAAATGAGATAGAAATGGAAAAGTACTAGGGCAGGCGCATTGAAAATAACGAATTGAACATATAAAGGTATCCCATTGCATCATCACTTAAACTATTTTTCATCTCGCGTGTTTACAAATTAATCAGATATTTTCCAATTTCATATGCAGGAAGTTTTATGTGTCTAAAGACGTTCTGTTGGGTCTTTGAAGCAGATTAAGTCGAGGAAAATGCTTTTACAATTCTATGCATGACAAGTTTGTACGCCCACTGATATGTTTTGGCATTTTAAAAGTAAATAAGTGCAAAAAATGCTTTTATTTCATAGTTGACTGATTCTTTCGCATAAAAGTGAAAGATTAAGGTTTTCCACATGTGATGTTTTGGCATATTTGCATTTATTCCTGATTTTGAAATGGTAAGGAGTACCTTAATTCTCATGGGAAGATTATACAAATGAAGTAAAGTTTTTGCGCCTGATAGAACACTCGAAGGCGATTTTAAAATTACATTCAATATAAATTTTTTGATTTATATTATAAACTTTAAGAAAAAAGTGAATTAAATTCAGATTTTTCTAAAAGCTATTTTTCGCGAAGATTTTGTAAGTTAGCTGCCCTCCCTATAATTCTTGTTTACATGAAAGCCACTAGGCATATTTGAAGTAATGCAGGGCCTGAAATTAGCAGTAGTCCTCTGCTCCTAGATCATAAAAATATACAGGATTACTGGAAACTCGACGTATTCCTGGTAAAATGTGATTGTGGAGCCATAGGGCTATAATTTTCACCCTCATATGTAATGGTCAAAAATCAATAGTTATGGAGAAAATTGAACTTAAAACTATTTTTTTAGATAACTCAAAATTTGATTTTCAAGTGCAAATTAAAAAAATCTACTGATTAAATACGTTTCACTTATTTACATATCTAAAACTCTAACTAAGCTAACGTAATCAAATCATAAAAACTATAAAACTACTTTAAAATTTAAATTAACGAGCCATTACATGTATTTTTAAAATTTTTAATTTACGTTTCCTTTCAAAAGCTGTTATTTATTTCAAAAAATGTTATGCCAATAAATTTACAAAGTAAAATAAAATTTCTCCTATTAATCAGCTATTCAAAAACGCATTAATGTCCATCTGAAGACATGTAATTCATAAAAAAGGATGAATTTTACTTAGCTTAGGTAAAAACGTCAAATGCTCCACCCCCGTCCATGTTTTAGGATCGTTTATAAAACAATCAAGTTATCATCGTTTTTTTTAATTTATTTTTATAGTTGACAATCTAACTAAGCTAACGTAATCCTGAAAAAGTACAAAAATATTTCAAAATTTTAATTCGCGCTCTTTACAAGTTTTTTTTTATTTCCATTTTCCTTTCACAAATGTTATTTATGCCAAAAAATACCATTGAAGTAAGCGTACAAATTACAAATAAAATTTATCCTATTAATCAGCTATCCAAAAAGTGTATTAATTCCCATCTAAAGACACGTGATTCATAGAGGAAGGTGAAATTTACCTGCGCAGGTAAAAACACCAATGGAGGTACCAACGTTCATTGTTTAGGGACGTTACTAAAACCATCAATTTATCACTCTTTTTACGTGGGTAAAATCTTAGACACGAAAGATTGTGAATCTCAAACGGTTATGTTCTGCGTCGTCGTGTTAGTTTTGACTCTGCGTCAAGTAAGAACGTTTTGTTGCAATCTGGCTAATCAACAAAACATGATTACGCAAGTCAGAGTCAAAACTAACAGGATGACACAACACACATCAATTTGAAGCTAATAATCTGATATGGCTCAAGTAAGATTTTAAGCCTTTAAAAGCAGCGATCACTTGATTGACGTTGAATAGTTTTTTCGACAATCCTCAACGATGAATGAAGCCGTGCCTTTTCGCGTTTTTTACCTGCGTTATGATTGAAAGCTTTCATTTATATTGTTTTTTTTTATGATTGTTTCAGATTTCATGATTTCTTGACAAACTATCTAGCTCATTCAGAATTCTTTTATTAGCATTATTTCATTTGAAGTTGTCGATTAGGAGATGATGTTAAATTATAAATGACACATTAAAAGATTAATCATTAATACATACAAATACATCCTTTTTATTGATTTAACTCAACACATGTCCAGCAATAATGCAACTTTGCAATATATCAACTTTTGAAAATATTCCTAATGAAGCAAAATTACTGATAAATTAATCAACTAAATCAGATTTTATACCTTTTAAAAAGAGCTTGCATCGCAATCTTTTTTAAATTCAGCTTGTCCAAGAGCTTTTAAAAAAATAATTGTTTTCATTTATCATACATATTCAGAATGCTTTATTTGTATATTCAGCTATTCAATTCCTATAAATTCAATATTTTTTCCAGATTATACGCAATTATATCAAAGCTGCCTAGAATGAATAAACTATTAAAAAAATCTATGCTCATATTTAATTTTCATACTATAATAATTTACAGAAAGCAAAAAAATAAATTTTATTTTAAACAGTAAATTCTCACAAAAACGTTTAATCACATAGAATTTAGACATATCACATAGAAGCGCATGTTTTCCGTTTATGTAATTAACAGCACAGTGTTCTCTAATCCAAATCGTGATTAGGTATATTTTAAAATTAAAAATGATTTTTCAAACTGAAAAATAGCAAAATGTATTCAAATCTTACAGTAAATTTATTTAAAGTTCAAATAATAGGCATTTTAAACTTTCTTGATGTAACTATCCTAAGTACAATAAAACTAAACAATAAAATATAATAAATAAATAATCATAATAAAAAAGGAATATAGTGTAGAATTACAAACAATCAAAATATTGAATTTTCCGGTTTATGAATTCCGAACAGGATTCCAAAAATTTCCGAATTCTGTTATAAATTCCAAACACTTTGATATTTACTCTCTTAGTCGCTTCTGCGACGTTTAAAAATATCTACCCAAAATATTTTTTATACAAGAATCAATTATATTATACAAATATCTGTACTATATGAATTTTTTTTTTTGATAATCACTAAAATGCAAAAAAAAAAATATTTCGAACAGTTAACGAAAAGGATATATTTCATTGAAAGTTTGAAAAGTCTTAATTACGTACGTGCTTTTGTGATTAAAAGATTATAAATTAATTCAAAATTAAATTAAAATTTCTGCCTTTTCACTTTATTTTATTCTTTGTACTTTTAATTCTTATTTCTCTATAAATAATTCCATAACTTTGTTACAAAATTTTGTTAATTGTCCGTTGTTGTGTATCTGTTATCAACCATCAACTTTCATTTGATTTTTAAAGATTCTAAGTTTAAATAAAAAAATCTGAAAAGGTTTCCGCAAAAAATTGAAAAAAAGGAACATGGCAGTTAAAATTAATTGTTGAACTACTAAATGCTCTATATTAGTATGAACCGCCTGAAATTTTTAAAAAAATCACATTTTCAAAACTACTGCACATATTACAAAAAGTGATACATGAAGGTAAAGTAGTGATGGGCAATCTAGTTCATTTTCACTAGTTCTGAACGAACTAGTTCACGCCATGAACTAGTTCTTCGAAATAGTTCATATGAACTATGGGGATTTAATAATGAACTATATGAACTACGTAGTTCGTAATGAACTTTCTAGTTCAAAATGAACTATGTAGTTCAAAATGAACTAAGTAGTTCAAATGAACTATCTAGTTCGAAATGAACCAAGTAGTTCAAATGAACTATCTAGTTCAAAATGAACTAAGTTGTTCAAATGAACTATCTAGTTCAAAATGAACTAAGTAGTTCAAATGAACTATCTAGTTCAAAATGAACTAAGTAGTTCAAATGAACTAAGTAGTTCAATAAACTAAATAGTTCAATGAACTAGATAGTTCATTATGAACTACGCAATTTGGGATGAACTATATAGTTCATATTGAACTATTGGGTTGTCAACAAAGTAATTGCGTTTTTCCGTAGGTCAATATTTCACTTGACCAAAACTACTGAAGCTAATGATACGAAATTTGGCACATACTTGAGTTCATTAAGATAGATGCTAATTTAGAGAGCATTTTCCAAAATTCGTAAACTTAGGTGGAGTAGGTGGCGAAAAAATTCTTTTCACACATCCCACGTGATCTCTAAGAAAAATAGAGATATCCGTGAAATTCTTGCTGCAAAATACTGCAGGAACGAATACTGAAAAACCACTTCAGGAAATTTTGAATATTGTCCTCCAAGGAGGATAGACGTAAAAAAAGGGGAGGGGGAAAGCATCTTCCATAGACGAAAAAAAGTGTTACCAGTTAAACTCTTGATTTAAAGTGGAGCAAGTATGAAACCTATGTTTAGGCACGGCTTGCCTGAAATTAAAAATTTATTGAAAATATATTTATTTGAATTTTATGTAAAAAAGCGTAATTACTTTCTTGCCATCCCAATATGTAGTTCGCCATGAACTATATAGTTCTTGGTGAACTATCTAGTTCATTACTGGAAATAGTACAGAACTATTTCCGGTGGTCTCCGTACTGGAAACAGTTTAGATCAATTTCAGGTACGGAAACCACGCACGGAGCACGGCTGATGCATGGTTTCTCTGATTTGTCGGGATCGGGAGAGCTTTTTTTTGTATCGGAGTGTTTTTTGACGTAGCAGTGGCGTACCCAGAAATTCATTTTGAAGGTGCGTATCGTCATTACCATAAGGAGCACTGTTGTACTAGATAAAATCTAAAGAATATGCTAGGGGAAGTCAGAGGTTATCGGTAGGCTATCGGTATTGTAAAAAATTTTATAACAAACTGAAATCTTTCAAATGAATTAAGTTCTTAGGTGTTTGATAAATTAAGTTGACCCCCCCCCCCTCTCCACACACACACACAAAAGAAGAAAAAGATGGTTCAAATAATGTCCACTTAAGATGTAAAATATTGCAGTTTGAAAGTTTTATTACTATTACTTGAAACTGTTATTTAATGCACAGGCGTCGAGTTAGATGAGTCCACGGGGCTTGAGCCTCCTTAATAAATTGTGAGTTGGGGCTGAGCCCACCACAGTGGCGTACCCAAAGTGGGTGCAAAGGGACATATGCACCCCCCAAGATTTATTCTCAAATTAGAAATGATGAATGATGAGAGATATTTGAAATGGCGAGAGAAAAGATGAATTTTTTCATGCTCATCTCCTTCCCCCCCCCCCCCCCCCCATCAGGAAAGCGAATGCATGATTCTAGATAAAGGAATGCCTGAAAAAAGAATAGATAATCTGTAATCACTCTTAAAATGTGCTTTTGTGTTTATGGGTCCAGTGCTCAGCATTTATAAACGAAGGAGAGAGAAGAGGGGTGCATTCCTATAGAATATCTATGGAAGATGCCCCCTCTCCGAACAGTAGTGATACTCTCTGATTCCGTATTCATAAACGGACAAACGTCAGGAAATATCGGTCAAACTATTTCTTTTACTCTAATTGGTAAGTTCATGGCTATAAATTTGCTTATAGTTTTATTTAACTTTTTGATCCGAGAATGAGTAAAGCGAAACAGTAGTCACTTTTAAGTTATTTTAACTGTGGTGGAAAAAATAATTCCAAACGTCAATTTGAAGCAGGAAGGTATACATTAAAAACAGTTTCAATTAGCAGTAATAAATTTTTGAACGCTGTAATATTTTACATCTTAAACAGACATTAGCGAACTTTTTTTTTTGGGGGGGGGTGGGGGGCTTATTTTGAGTTTTCAAACACTTCAGATCTTAATTAATGTGAAAGATTTCAGTATGTTATGAAATCGATAGCTGTGATAAGGGGGAGGGAAAACTTGACCCCCACCCCAACTAATTTACCATAAAATAAAAAAAAACTAATTTAACCAAAGTAAAAATACTCAATTTATGAAACATTTCTTGTATTTGTAAAAAATTTCTACTTCCGATTTCGATCATGTTTTAGTATTCATTGTGACGCCACGTTATACATAATGCCATTATAATCTGCCCTCGCCAGATGCTAGTTAATTAAAATCAGAATATGAAATGTAAAGTTCAGATAAAATGCGCAGTCCCCAATCAAATGTGCAAAAAAAATTTTTTCCCCCCTTTGGATTTTCTACTTCGGTTCCATTTTCGACTTAGAACGTATTGGGAAGATACTAGCATGAATACAAACCTCACCATGGCACAGTGTGTATCTCACCGAAAATGGTAGATGGCCGAAGTGTGAAGGTCCCGGGTTCGAGTCCCATCGCGCTGCTGTCGATCTAACGGCGTGGAATTTTCGTAGGTTTTCTCCAGATGTATCGTGAACACGCATTAGAACCCCTTAGAAAATCCAACTACCAAGGCACCCCCATCCTAGGCAGTTCGCCCCCGTGTAGAGTTGCCTTAACTACACAAACCAAACCAAACTAACATGAATACTTACCCTTACATACGTGAAGAGTTCTATGGACCCTAAAATGAACTATCTAGTTCAAAGTGAACTATCTAGCTTAAAATTAACTAAATAGTTCAAAACGAACTATCTAGTTTAAAATAAACTATCTAGTTCAAAATGAAATAAATAGTTCAATACGAACTATCTAGTTCAAAATGAACTAAGTAGTTCAAAATGAACTAAGTAGTTCAAAATGAACTAAGTAGTTCAATGAACTAGATAGTTCATTTGAACGAACTATAGTTCATTTAGTTGAACTATTTAGTTCTTTAGTTCATTGTAGTGAACTAGTTCGTTCATGAACTACCCATCACTAAGGTAAAGAGAAATTTTCCAAGTTTTTTTTCCCGCCTAATGGGACCTATATAATTATAAACAGATGGGGCGTGCGGGTGACAGTGATTTACCTTTAACCACCTATTACCACCTATTCCTAAAACACTGCCAGAATTTAAAGAACGCAATTGTGCAGCATTACGAACCATTGATAGAGTGATGTTACAAAATATATCGAACGAACCATATTACAGATTGGACGAATGACTTCCAATCTGTGACACAACTAAAACCAAGTTTGATGTGTGACAAAAGTGTCACACATCAAACATTTGCAACTGGAAAAAACTTGGTTTATTTCTCTTTACACTCAGGTATCACTTATTGTAATATGCGCAATGATTTTAAAATATCATTTTTTAAAATCGGGTCCATCATTTTTACTCATTCTGCATACCGTAGCTTTTTCATGTATACATAAAATTCAAAAACGTTACGTTAAAAAAGAAGCAACAAAAGACATAACATTTTTACATTATCGTTTATTTAAATTTGAGGAAACTATTTTTGAAAATGCTCTCACCATTTGAAGAAAAATCTTTTGTCAGTTTCAAAAAGGAATTAATTAATATATTTCTAACTTTATTCGATTAAAAATAAATCTTTTGATAATAATTAATTAATTAATACATGCAAATTATTCAAAGGAAAATTGTATACATGATTTAAAGAATGTCAAAGGTTAATAGGCATTAAAATATTCTAAATTATTCTACACTTCACATATATAAATATCTTAGTATATTCACTACTTGAAAAATTTATGTAGAATTTCTTTTTATTTAAAACTGAACTGAGCACAGATTATTATAAATGTCTTTTTACTGGTAAGTTCTTGATTAAGGTGGTTTGTTTGTGTATTTTAATTCTTCAAAATAGACTATTTTGAGGATAATTATATGCTGACTAAAACCAAATTTTCAATGATTCTCAAAGGGAAAAAATTACATTGGATTATCACGTTTCCGCGATCATAAAGAAATTACGAAAAAAAATTTTTTTGGACTCTAGCATTAAACATTGACATTCAACTTCATATAGAGCTTCTGATCATCGTTATTTAAGACATCTCTGAGACTTCTTATGATGAAAGCCTGAAATTTTGTCCATCTGACTAGTTAGCGTGTGAGACAAGTTTTATTAATGGGGAATATTTGGACAAGGGGTGTCATACACAAATTTAAAAAGTGTCGCTTTTTGAATATTAACGAGAAGAAATTTTTTCTTAACGTAGATTTTTCCTTCCTTCCTTTGAATATTTTTTCGATTTACGTTATTCACTTACCTTTAATGGTAAAAAAATAAAGTACGTTCAGATATTTTTGGGACACACTGTATAGTGAAACAGTCGAGAATAGCTAGATCTTTTCATCTTCACTGCGCAGATATGGAATTTTATGTATGGAGTAAACGATACTTAAAACACCGACAGCGCAAAAATAATAATCATTTGTGCAGGAAAATTCAAAGTTCAGTCAAAATATGCACATAGCTGACACCTCATGAAGTAGAAAAATACTTGCACTGATAGAAAATCACAACAATTTATGTAAACTACATAATCTCTACAGTTATAAAAATACTGAAAATAAAAGGCGTACGTCCTTGAATATGTAAATTACTACTGGTAAATAAATAATGATAAATCTAAGTATAAATTTATCTGTATGTAATTTGTAAACAATATTTCTTTTTATGTTCAAAAATTAAAACTTGGTTAGAGATATTCTGATCCTTATACTTCAAAATTAAAATGCAAAATAATTATGACCTCAAAAGTTTTAAAACTTAATAATAATTTTATACTCTTTCTTAAAAAATAATGATGAGCTCTTTGTTAGTAATTAATTTCTAGTGACTTTTCGAAATTTCTTATCAAAAAACCTAACCGAGAAATAAGCCATCATAATCTTCTTAAGAAAATACTTACTGTTGTATGCTATTTATTTTTTACAATACAAAAAAAAAATATTTTTCAACAATATCTTATCTAAGAAGGCAAAAATCTGCTTAAATCCTTGAATTATTTTGTACGAAAAGATTTTTGTTACGAAATAATCTCCACTGAATGACTGAATTTGAAATCATAGATCAGCTAAATATTTCTTTTTGTAAATCAATTATTGTAATAAATATTCAGAAACCTTGAAGGACAATGAAAGTAGGTTACTGGGTTGAGAAAAAAGAAATTGACATTATATCTTTCAATTTTATACCCCAAAAAAAAAAAAAAAAAAAAAAAGATTTTGCATCAATACAAATTTTATAATTATTAATTTAAATTTTTACTTAAATATTGATTACTTTACTTTTTACTTAAAAATACAAATTAATTTTTGAAAATGTCGACCGCTCGACTTTTAAATTCATATTAAAATTTTGTATCGAATATTATAATGACGCCATGCATTATCAACGGGTCGTGAATATAATGAATCAGTGTAACGATTATTACAGAGATTCCGTGTTTTATCAACGAGACTGTTTTTTACGTGATATTTGAAACGTGTTAAAAAACTAAATATGTTTTGTTGATGTTCTAAAAACTTAAGCTAACAGCATCGTGCTGTATTCTACGTATTATGAGGTATGAGTTTCAATCAACCGTCTTGGTTGTATTAGTAGTTTTATAATTTAGGAAGTGCAATAGTTTGTTATTAACGAGTTTTATACAGGATATTCGCCCCTTGTGATAAAATCCTCGTTAAAACTTCAAATTGAATTAAAAAACATTAATTAAATCTGAAGGTTCATTGAATAAATTTGATAAAATTCACCCATTTCTACATGGATATAAGAGTCGGCCAAAAAAACACCTTTTTCAAAAGTTAAAGTAATTCAGGGGAAGGTGCCACATTTAAGGATTTTTTTGCTTCTGAGAGAAATTTGAAGTGGTAAGATAATGAAAAAAATACACCATGTTTTTTAATCTTTAATCAATTATACTACTCATTTATACTTTGCACTATGTTATACAGTTCAATTAATTTATTTTTGAATCATGTTGCATCTTCTCCCAAATAAAAATTAAGGAAATATGATATTTTGCAGAGCTTCCCGAACTATAGTTTGCAGATGAAACTTAGTTTTCAAGGACAGCTCTTCTTTGGCTTCTGTTAAGATGCCCAAACAGACAAACAAAAATAATAATCTAAAGCATTTCTTACACAAAAATCAGAGTTTGTTTGTTTACCAAGAGCTCACGTCACTGAACACGACGTTTAGAGCTACATACGTCCTTCCCGGAGTTTCCCGCTACAATTTGGATCCTCATCAGAAGGTAACGGACTTCTGAATATTGACCCCATCAGAAACTACTTGCGACCTTCGAGAGGACTTTCAACACGGATTTAACGTTCACGTTCACCGCATGTACAGCTGCGGAAAAAAATGTCCCACTTGCTCTTTATTTCGCCGTCGTTCGTCATACAGGAAAGTTATATATACCATTCGTTTGCAAATAACGCATACTTTAATTTGCTATTAACTTAATTTGCATAAGGGGCCGTCTTCATATTTAATTCTGCATCAACTTCGTTTTTCTCAATGGCAACACTGTATTTTGACTTTATTAAACGAAAGAAAACCTTCAAATTACCCTGAATATAAATTTCACCAATTTTCTACGATAATTTCCGGAGATATTGCGAATTATTTTTTGTGCGTTTTTAAGGGATTTTCTGCAAATTGAAAAACGCTATTTGTAGGTTCCGAACTTTTCGCCTTTCATTCATTTTGCTCAAGAGAGTTAAAGAAATAAACATTATTTTCAAGGAAAATATTTTTTCCATCTCTCTTAAAGTTTTTTGTAGTAAGAATATCAAGGGTAGAAATTAGAATATTTAGTCAGTGGTCCAAATGACCCGTGAGTTCATAAGTTCCTTGGTTCGTACACATGATTTAAAGGAAAAATGCAAAACGACTGCTCACGATTTTGAAAATCTTTCTAATTTTGAAATTGTTATTGAGTATTTCCCTTGATGGTTCTCTTAGACAGGTGAAATGTTGGCAGGAGTGAGAGGCTGCTCTCTGCTCTTCTGACTACAAGCATGAATGTTACTCAGCTACGGTCAAACTTGAAGAATGGTTTCATGATTAAAAATTTATTTGTTTGAATTCCACGTAAAAAACGCAATTACTTTTTTGACGACCCAATATTATCACTGTGTTTGTTATTTCACTTTCTTCATTTAATATTATCGTCTGCAAAGTGCAATATTCTTATAAGACTTTTGGCGGAATTTTAATTTATATTCAGATGAAAATTTAGACAGAAAAACGTGATTTTGAATGTTTTTTTTTTTGGGGGATGTTTGATAAAGTATGGGGAAGTCCAAAGACCCAATGTTTCCAATATTAAAAAGGTCAAATTCATGCCTCGAATATTGAGGATGTTAGTTTTTCAGAAATAGGACGTTGTATTAGAAGACATACATCTACTGCATCTAATTCTATAGCTGGAAAATATTTTATTTTGGGGAATATGGTAGCGGACGCAACAATAGACGCTTTATAGAATCACCATCAAACTGTAAAAACCTCTAATTTATTTGCTTCAAAATTTGATATTTTTTAATACCGCTATCTTTTACTGTGTTTTTGCACAAAAGAAATCTAATTTACTTTTATTTTAAGCAATTTTCAAAAAATTGTCACTTAATAAATTTATATATGGTCCCTTAACTCATGAAAATAACATATTTTATTTAATATAAATTAAACTACCGAACGTAAAAATTTGAAATTTTGCACAGCCATGTAATATTACTTTCTGCATCTATTTCCATCGAAATTTGGCTATGTTTCTATTCATAATTTTTTTAATATTAATTTAATAATTCATAATTCATATTAATATTTTATTTAAAATCATAATAACATTAAATTATGTTTGGGTCGTTTAGTTCTAATAGTACGAATAAAAATGAGCTTCTTATTATCAATATTATATGAATATGATTAAAGTATGAAAAAATATTTTAACATATTGGGAGGGGGATTTTGGGTGCTCATAACTCCACCCTCCCCATTTTCAGTTCAAATTTATTGAAAATGGGTATCCGGGGTTAAAATGAGCTAAATTTTTGAAATATGAAGTGAAATCTAGGGTTGCTATTGGGGGAAAAAAGTTGCTGTGAATTTTAATATGTAGAGGGCCCCTTATGCAATTTTTATGCATAGCAAATTAAAGTGTACGTCAATCGAAAACGATTGGTATCTGAAACTTTGCTGTACGACGATCGACGGTCGAAAAAAGTACAAGTGGGACTTATTTTTTTCCGCAGCTGTACCTGGTGGTCTTTTGTGGTACGTCATAACCCGGTCTTTTGTGGCGGTCGAACCCGCAACCTTCTGGTTATGAGTCCAACACCTTAATCACTGGGCCTCCATGGCCCCAAAAATCAGAGTTTGGAATGTATATACAGTGTCGAATTTTTTTTCAGGTTTTGAAAGTTTGTGAAATTTGTTATTTAAACTCAGAATTAACCTTACCGTTGTACATCCAAAATATTAATAAAAAGAAAGACAAATCATGCTCATTGCATCGATAACAAAACACTTTCCACCACAATATTAATGGCGTATACACTGCTAATTAATGCTAAGTTATCCTACTAGTGTCTGCCTTACACATTATTGTATATTGGATTCAATGTGGGTAATCCTAATCGAAGTATACTGTAAGCTAACACTAAAAAGTCACTCTGACATCTATCAGTGCAAGCCTTACATTTCGCTATATTTATCTTTATTTCATCTTTCGGTATTAATTTTCACTAAAATGTATTTTATATTCCAGATTGTGAAGATATTTAATGCATTATATCTTTTAAATTAAAATTCATTTGAGCTGAAATTTTATCTATGATAAATTAAATATAAAAAAATTAATCAAAATTCTTTCAGGGGACATTCAATTTCAAAAATGACATCCTAAAATATTTGGACTCATATAAATGTTATTTTTTTTCCTCTCAGTCATTTACTACCGAGTAAATTTAATGTGACTTTTGAAAGAAAAAAAATATTTGGTGTTTGCCGTATTTAATATGTGAGAAATTTTATTTTTTGCAGCATATTTTCTAATCGGAAATGTTTTTTATTTTTTTCTTTTACACGATGTAGAAGTTAATAATAAATCGATGAGATAACATATGTCTTATGTAATGCTGTTGCAAGTATTTTGCGAAAATATTTTCGAACAGAAACTTATATGATATGACTTGGTCGCGTTTATTAGCATCGTTTCTCCAGTGGTAGGATTATTTTAAAAAGTCAGAAAAAATTCATCAGTTTTTTTAGAAGTCAGTTTCTGAGGCTGAAATAATTATTTTTAAGGAGCTTATGTTCCAATACTTTTATCGTTACTTCTCTTTTTCTTGGTATTGGTTTCGGAATTCTTATTTGATCACCAACATTTAAAATGCTTAATTAATTGATTTGTTATTTTTGAGGTACATTAAAAAAAGTTTTTTCATGCTAAGCGTGCAATTCCGGTAAATTAAATAGTTTGTTTCATGCTTTTTAGAATCAAGCGACTTGTTATTAAGTGATATTTGAGATTTTAAATACATTTAAGGGGAAAACAAAATTATGATATGTATAGTGAAAAACATGAAAGATCATAAAAAATGTCAAAATACAAACTGAAGGCTAATTTTATTCAACTTATTCACTTAACCTATTAAGCTGAAATCTATATAAATTAGAAGTTGTCGTCCTCCATATTTCTGTCACATATAATTCCTATTAGGATGGAATAATTCGTGGTAATATGCTATTATATGGATCAGATTTTACTAAATATAACTTAAAAGAGGAAAATGATGTATAAAAATTTAATTTTCGTAATTTTCTTGGAAATTATCCGATTCAAATATTATCCAATATAAAACATTAATTTTTTTCTTAAATTGTAAAATACATATCTGTGAATAAAGGTGTAGGAATTACTTGTTGTCTAGAGCTTTGAGTGGGCATCTTCTGTACTCAAGTTCAACACTTATTATTCATAATTTTTTTGCAGGAATATAAAAAGAAATTCTGTTAAATTGCACTATAGTTGTCTTTTAGTGCATTTTAATTTCAGTGTAAATAACAATTTATTTCTATAAAATAAATTATTATTTAAATTATTAAAACTACACTAATTGTGCCTCTATTTTCACTACTGGAATTTTTTTCTTTGATCTATCCATGGACTTTAAATAAATTCATTACTCTAGTTTGCCTCTATGTCCATCTGCCTTCTGTCAATCTTCTATGTAGATTGCCACAAAATTAAAATACCTACCTGTGTTCTGTTTTCAAATTAATATGTGCAACACTAGCAACTCTTTGAGAATGAACACACAAAAAAATTGTTACACATTAGAGTATCTGCAAACATTGCCTCGAAATTGAAATTAATTTGACTTTAAAAATTTCATACTTTCTTTTATATTAAGCGCAACTATTGATAGCTCTTTCATCAGGACGTACAAAGTAAGTTCAGTGCTTTATTTTGATGGTTAATGTTAGTTAGAAATGAGTTTTAAGAATGTTGTTATATTTTCCAACTACAGAGAATTTATACAGCATCATTCCCTTTATACTCAATCTAAAAAATTTCGTACGTATCACTGAACCATTTGACTGAGCCATAAAAGCAAGCGCAGCAACAATTAATTTATTCGATCTTTCAAAAATAGCGTAAATGCTGCAAAAGTTTTCATCATGGTTCAACTTCCCACCATCAGGTGGCACTATCATACAGAAAATAGTGGAGCGACGACACCGGTGGCGAAGTGAAAAAATTATTTCCATGAGTTTCAGGGCAGAAACTTTTCCAGTCTGCCGACCAGTAGCAGAGTGAATAAGATACTGAACATTTGCAGATGACTGAAGTGCAAAGGTCCTGGATTCATGGCTGTCGATCTAACAGTCTGGAGTTTTGTTTCGTTTTCTCCAGATGTAACATGAATATGAGTTAGAACCCCATAAAATGTCCACTGCCCAAGACATTCCCTCCCCGCAGGCAATTATCCTTCGTGCAGCTTTGCTTTAACACAATAAAAACCAGTGTCTAAATATCGAATGTTAATGTAGTATTCTCGTGTTCTTTTCCCCGTTGTTGCCATTTAACATCCTTCAAAAAATGTAATCAGAGTAAATTCCACTATTGGAAAGCGGCTTCCATATACACTGCCACCTCTAACATGTTTGCCTCTTGGAGATTTAATATTTTACCAATGTCTAAATATCGAACATGTCATCGGTTTTATGTTTTTTCCCCTGCTTGATGGTCTGGGTACGTAATACAACCTCGGCACTAAATGATAGAATAAAAGTTCGCTATCTTGTGGAGCAAACTTTTCTAGTATTAAGTTATGGGGAAATAATGTACCGAATTCATGACAGTGTAGGACAGGTCGAGAGACAAGACAAATGCGAAAAATCGGGAAAAGGGTCATGCAGTAAAAATTTTATTTTTATGAATATATGCACTTTAAGTGTAATAAAATTAATAGTAGAGAGTGTACAGTAATAAAAAATAAATCATTAAACAACAAAGACATACAGCTTTGAAACAGAGAACTACAGAAGCTTACAGTATTAAAGAGGTTTAAAGAACTTCGATAAATGCATGTATAAAGGTAATTTTTTTGATTGAAATAATTTAGTGACATTTATTTTAGTTCAATTATTGGCTAAGCAGTATTATACAGAGTGTCCCCAAAAAGTGGTAACCGGATTTAATTCTTTATCTATTTGAAATAAATGGGCAATGTGAATTGAAAAAAAATATTCAATATAAGGTCGGAAATAAGACTTTGTTAAGCAAAAAACTCCTCTTGTTCATTTACAAAATGTTACAATTTTTAAATCTGTATACGACTCCCGTACAAAAAAATTCCAAGTTAGTAAAATGTGCCCCAGACTCTAATGAGGTGATGTACCAAATTTTAGCCTTTCAACGTCTCAAAGATATCATTACAGAAAGTGAATCGGGGGCTATACTTAATTTTGAATGCAAACGTTAATTGTTAAAGTGAAAAAAGAAAAGATTTTCTTCCGTAATTTCTGTACGACCCCTGAAACGCGATCATTCGACGTGATTTTTTCCCTTCGAGAGCCATCGAAAAGTGGTTTAAGTCAGCATACTTTTAACATTCATATATCTGTCAACTTTACCTTATCGGTGTATGAGATACATTTAACTATTCGAGAACTTTTGCATACGGGGGCCGTAAGCAAATTTAAAAAGTGTAACTTTTTGAAAATAAAGGAAAGGAATTTTTTCTTAAAGGAGTCTTATTTCCGACCTTATTTTAAACATTTTTTCAAGTTACACTGTCCACTTAGCTCTAACAGATAAAGAATTAAAGCCCGTTATTACCTTTTTCGGTCACCCTGTATATATAGATAAAACTGTGACGTAAGGAAATTTTTAACAGATGTGAAATCTGAGGTATTTGTTTTTCTCGTGCAATGATAGCGTATCAAAACTTTTCTTTTTTAAAGAAGACATTCTTACACACTAACTGACATACGAAAACAGTAAAGGTCGACCACTTCATTCGATGTTACATTGTATTCTTCCTGTTCTGATATTATTGTATTCACTAGATCCCCTACACTATAGCTTTTACAACGCTTTCACTATTACCGTACAGGACATTTTTTCCAAATAATCATGTACTGAATATTAAAATGTGTAATTCTATTTAGTAAAGTGCACGAATAATGCCTTTAAATCTCTCTAGCTAAAGTTGATTTTACATCGAAAAGAAGTTGACCTTTTTTTAAAGATCAATAATATTTAATCAGTTTAGACATTCAAAGCACAACTTTTACAGATGAAAAAAAAATTACCTTCCAAAGCACAGATTTAATTGCTTTAACTGAAAAGTACAAAGATATAAAAAAGCTTAGCAGTCTATTACTTTTTATTTGAATCACGAATTCTTTATTAAATGTTTTTGTTTGCCTTTTGCAGACAGTTCTACAGTTCCGGTCTTTTAAAAAAATCTAAAAAAATCTTTCTGTTTGTTCACCTCCTTTTGATTTTTTAAAAAAACTTTTATTTGTAACCACATCAATAATGCTTTATCAAATTTTTATGTTTCAAATAAGACGAACATTTTGCGCCATTTGTAATTCGTTGTTATTTTTTTTACAATTTTGAAAACAGTGATAGAAATAAATAGAAAACAGAAATTTATTTATTTTTTGTTTATGTAATTATTCATAAAAAAGTAGAGAGAAGAATGAAACAAAGTTATACGTCAAGAGTTAAAAAGAATGACAAATAACAACTAATAAGCTCATTGCGCATTGAATAATACATTGTAAAAAAAAAGAGTGTTTCTTCGTACATCTTTTTTTGAACGCTCTTAAAACAACATGTTTCAAATTCGATAAATACTTATAATTATTATATATATATATATATATATATATATATATATATATATATATATATATATGTATATATATATATATATATATGTATATATATATATATATATGTATATATATATATATATATATATGTATATATATATATATATATATATATGTATATATATATATATATATAATATGTATATACATATATATATATATATATATAATATATATGTATATATATATATATATATACACTGCTGGCCACCCAAATTGCAACACCAAGAAAAACAAGAGATATCACAACAAAATTTATTGTGTAGATAACATGTTGACCAAGTAACAAATGATTAAATTTACAGCATTCTATGAAGCGTGGTTCCTGCCAAAATCAGTACCCAGAGTAGCCGCCGTTGTTGGAGATCACAGCTGCCACACGCCTCGGCATTGATTCAAAGAGACTTTGAATGTGTTCTTGGGGTACAGCAGACCAAGCAGCTTCCACACGTTGCCAAAGTTGATCTGGTGTGACAGCTGGGGATGAACTCTGGGTCAGTCGTTGAGCAACCATGGACCACATGTTTTCTATCGGCGAAAGATCCGGAGAGCGCGCCGGCCAGGGAAGCAATTCAATCTGGTGATTGACGAAGAACCCTTGGACAATGCGTGCCACGTGTGGCCGTGCATTATCCTGCTGAAATATGGCTGTTGGCAAGCCCTGAAGGTAAGAAAGGACAACTGGCTCCAACACCTCGGAGATGTAGCGCTGGCTGGTTAAAGTACCGGCAATGCGTACTAGAGGAGTGCGAGAGAGATATCCGATACCGCCCCATACCATAATACCCGGTGCAGGACCAGTGTGACGGTGCATAATGCAGCTGTTCAGCATCCTCTCTCCACGGTGTCTCCAGACTCGAATCCGACCGTCGTGGTGTTGCATACAGAAGCGTGACTCGTCAGTAAAGAGAATTTCATTCCATTCTGTCGTCCACATCCTTCTTTCATCGCACCATTGGCGGCGGAGACGTCTGTGGTTCCGCGTCAGAGGTAGACAAAGCAACGGACGTCTTGCGGACAGACCATTCTGCTGTAAACGACGTCGAATGGTACGCGCAGACACTGGATGATGCGTTACAGACTGAATCTGCTGTGATATGGTTCGTGATGTGACTGAGCGGTCCGTCACTGCCATGCGTACAATCTGCCTGTCATCACGTGACGTGGTGCACTGAGGTCGATGCGGTCGATCACGTCTGTCCGTCGTACCCTCCTGCACCCAACGATCACATATCCGCATCACAGTTGTTTGGTTTCGTCCAATACGACGACCGATTTCCCTGAAAGATAACCCACAATCTCGGTATGCCACTATCCTTCCTCTGTCAAACTCGGATACTTGATCAAAAGATGATCGTTGTTTCCTACGAGGCATAATTTATCGTTTTTTTGAAAAAAAAGCAAGAAAAACACAATTGCTGTACTTGAAACCGTCGAAATCTCCAAGCCTTAAATAGCGCTTTGAGGTGGCGCCACAGGCGCGCTTGATGTGCGTCTGCGCTGAAATTCTAATCATTTGCATATCTCACCTCAGCTAATGCATGTTGTAAATTTCATATTATTTGCATGCTTCCTTCAGGGTGTTGCATTTACGATGGCCAGCAGTGTATATGTATATATATATATATTAGGTTGGATATTAGGTTGTAACGAAAGTTTCCCGCCACCACAAATATCGCCTGCAAACAGTTCACGTTGGTGTTTTTGCTCATATTTTGTCGAACGATATTTGTCATTTGAAAGAAAGATACTTACTTTAGAACACTGTGTTGTTAAAAAATACTTACCATTAAGTACAAGGTGTCTGAAATGGAACTATCACGTTACTGGATTATCATCACGTTATTGGATTACCATCGTTTACTTCTAGTTCTGTTGCAAAAAGTGCAACAGAATGTCAAAAAATTATGTGTGTAATTTAGATTCTAATGTTGTATCATATGACACTGTGAAGGTTCGGTACTGAAAGTTAAAAAACAGGGTCTATGGCACTCAAGGAGCAGAGCTATCTGGCCGGCCTACTGATGTTGATGAGGGCCACCTGCGAGAACTTGTGGAAGAAGATCAGTATTTAACCACTTGAGAGCTAGCTAAATAGTTAGACATTAATGCCATGCCCATTAACCATGCTATGCATCACACAAACTTCATGTACAAGTTCAATCGCTGAATGCCGCAGTATCTGACTCAAGCAGATTTGGCGGAGAACTTTCGTTACAACCTGATATATATATATATACATATATATATATATATATACACACACATATATATATATATATATATATATATATGTAGGATGGAGCTAGCGCTCCAAATTAAATAGACGTTAATCTTTTTAAACATTTAATGAGACGAAACTTTAATACAACGACGACACTAACATTTAAAAACATTGAGAGGTAGAAATAAAAATAAAAATAACATCAAGAGAGCTATTCTGCTCTTTTAACATCGAACGTCTGCCCAGTCTCGTTCTCCGTCTAGAGTGTTCTTTGGCGGGGGAACAACTGGCGGGAGTTGAAGTTATAGTTCGTTCAGTGGTGTTGCCACAGCAGAACTAATTATTATCCACACGGCCGTCCTGAGGTTACAGACGTCCGCGGCTGGGTTGAAAAAGCAAAAAATCTGAAAAGAAAAGAAAAACAAGCAGAAAAAGGGAGAAAAAAAAAAGTTGAAAAACAAAGCATAATAAGATTGGGTGTTCAGTTGTTGCACCACTGTTTCATTTTATCTGCCGCAGTTGACGTTATGGTGGGACCTTCATGATGTCCTAACTTCCGAACTTCGTAACGATCGTTGGGGTTGATTTTTGTGATCTCATAGGGTCCGAAGAACTTGGGTCGCAGCTTTAGTCCAGTTCCAAACTGAGTTCGTTGTATTGCCACTTTGTCACCGATCTTGTATTTACAGGCTGGTTTACGTCGTTTGTTATACTGTCGTATATTTTCTTCCTGTAAACGGAGGATATTTCGTTTAGCTTCGATACGTAACGCTTCTTTGTCATCAATAATTCTTTGCTGGTGTTCCTCGTCAAGAAGTTGTTTAATCTGTAGGTCCTCCTGTTGTTTCATTTGAACACCAATTAAAAGTTCGAAAGGTGTGAATTTTGTACTGCGTGTGGTGGTACTATTTAAGATACGTTGCAATCGCGGGACGTATTTAAACCATTTGTCAGGTTCATCTATAGCTAACTTAGTTAAAACGGGGATAATTGTGCCATGAATGCGTTCAACCTGACCGTTTCCACGTGGTACACCTGTCGTAATTGAAATGTGTTCAATATACTGTTCCTGGCAGTAGCTTTGAAATTCTGAAGATGTGAATGCGCTACCTTTGTCTGTGATGATTTTTGAAGGGTTGCCAAATGTAGTTTGTTGCAAGGATAGTTTGTCCAAGGCATCTTTCGTAGAGGTTGACTTCACGGGATAGATCCATATAAATTTCGAAAAGGCATCAATTACTGTAAAAATATATTTATAACATTTTTTTGTCGATGGTAAAGGTCCTAAAAAGTCGCAATGGTAACATTCAAGAGGTGCATCACCTTTTGGAATTGGGTGAAGCAATCCTTCTTGTTTTCCAGATTTTCGCGAGGAGAGAATGCAAGGAATACAATTTGAAATAATTTCTTGAACCAATTTCTTAAGTTGAGGGATGTAAAATTCACGAGAAACAATTGATTCGGTTTTTTGTGAGGCAAAATGACCTTGTGAATGGGCGTTTAGCACGATTTCTTTCTGCATCATTTGTGGGACTACTAAAAGTTCGGTATCCTTATGAAGTTTATAAAGAATGCCGTTTTTAACCAAATATTCATCAGAAGGTGCAGATTCGAGCATAGATTTAATTTGAGTTATAAATTCATCTTGATCTTGGGCATTTTTCACCTTTTGCGTGATATCATTTGTGGTAATAACAAGAATGGGGTTACGACTTAAAGCGTCAACATGTTTCATCTGTCTACCGGATCGATGACAAACTTCATAATCAAAGTCCTCTAACATCAATGCCCATCGAGCAATTTTAGCTGGTAGATCTTTTTTGTGCATCGTTTTTTGGAAAGCATCGCAATCTGTGATAATTTTAAATTTTGTACCTAGCAAGTAGGTGCGAAATTTCTTTAGCGCCTCAACGACGGCGAGAACTTCCAGTTCGTAACTGTGATATTTTTCTTGTTGAACTGTAGTTTTACGGCTAAAATAATGAATAGGATGAAACTGTCCATCATCTGATTTTTGTAAGAGCACAGCGCCAAAACCTAAGGAGCTTGCATCAGTGTGGAGTTCTAATGGGTATCCTTGTTGAAAAACATGAAGAACTGGGTTTTGTGAAAGAATGTTTTTCAGGTGTTGAAAAGCTGCTATTTGTTCAGGGCCAAAATTAAATTCTACATTATCCCGAAGGAGGTCACTTAATGGTCTAGCAATCAGCGCATAATTTGGAATAAACTTTCTGAAGTAACTTGTTAGTCCAAGAAAACTTTGAACTTGTTTAGGGTTTTGAGGTTGTGGGAATTTTTGAACTGCCTGTGTCTTGGTAAGTGACGGTTTAACTACTCCGTTTTCGATAATATAACCAAGGAATTCTATCTTTCGTTGTAAAAATTGGCACTTTTTTAAGTTCAATTCGAGGCCATAATCTGCAGCTGTTTGGAGAACTAGGCGCAATTTTTGTAGGCCTTCGACTTCGTCATTAGATGGTATGAGAAGATCGTCCATGTAAACAATAAGAATGTTATCGCGAATGAGATCTCTAAAAACTGTATAAACATATCGTTGAAAAACACTAGGGCTGTTGGATAATCCAAATGGAACTCGTAAAAATTCGTACTGGCCTTCATGAGTTACGAAAGAAGTATATTTAGTGCTGTTAGGGTCCATAGGTACATGAAAGAAACCATTTTTAAGGTCAAGTGTAGTGAAAACCCGAGATGTTCCAAGTTTATCTAAGGCTTCTTCTATGAGTGGTAAGGGAAATTTATCTTTTATCATTTTTCTATTAAGCCTGCGGTAATCAACACAAAGTCTGTAATCTCCAGTTTTTTTCTTACATAGAACAATCGGGGCGGCATAATCAGAGCAACTTTGTTTAATAATTCCATCATTTAACCAATCTTGAATTTGTTTTTCCACAATTTTCTGTTCAGCAAAAGGGAGTCTTCGAGAGCGTTGTGCTACGGGTATTTCATCTTGTAATAAAATAGTCATCTGAATTTCAGTGTCTTTAACTTTATGGGGTTTGTAGGAAGTAACGATATTTTGAACTTCCTCACGAATTTGAGAATTCAAAATGTGTGAAAGATCAAATGGAAAAGTTTGGTCATTAGAAATATTAGCAATATTAACGAAAATGTTATCATCAAGGGTACCGCATAAATGAATACCGTCTTTATCAAATGTAAATTGGGTTTGCTGCAAAAAGTCGCTTCCGATAATCACATCAAAAGGAATCAAGTCATCTTTTAGAACATGTATTTTAGCAGGTAAAGTAATCTTTTGAATTTCGATGGAATCCTGGAAAAACCCGAGGCTATGAACTTCGTTTCGGCCAATTCCTGAAAAGGGAATGGTGTTGGAATGCAATGGTGGCGAACCGATTCTTCGATGTGTTTTCTCATTAATAAGGGTTGCTTGTGACCCAGTGTCACAGAGTGCTGTCAATTGAATTCCTGCAAGTTGAATGTCAACATGCATGGGATTTTTCGATGAAGTTTGAGGAGATAGCACATTTACAGTTTTATCAGGAGTAGGTTTTTGAGATTCAGGTTTTGGTTTCGAATTTCGAGAACTTTTGGGACAATTAGCATGAACATGACCAAAATTTTTACATCCATAGCATTGTTTACCATGTGACTTATTCAAACATTGGTTGCTTTTATGACCCTTCAAGCCACAAGAATAACATACTGGTTGTGTATTTGGGTTACGTTTATTGTCGAGTTTCACATTAAGGTTGGTATCATCGAATTTTTTCTGATTATTTTGTCTGAAATGTTGAGAACTGTTAAAGATTTTTTCATAAATCTTTAATTTTTCCTTGAATTCTGGGATGGATTTACAACCGTAAAGGAAAATTTTATTGTGTGATGAATCTGGAATTCCATTTATAACATATTCAATCAGGGAGGGATCATCAAGAGATCCTTTGTGTGCCAAATCTCTCATAGCTAAGAAATATTCTTGTAGGGTTTCAAACGGTTTCATACGTCGAGATTCCATTAATTGATGTAACTGAATGCTGTTAATTTTGTCAGAAAATTCCTCTAGCAAATGGTGCTTCAATTGTTCCCAATTTGTGATTCCACGAATAGACCTAATTAAAGTTTGAGCGGGACCAGTCAAACATTTTCTAACAAAAGTAATTTGGTGAATTGGATTGTTTATTTGGTACAAATAAAAAATTTCTTCAACGTCGGATATGAAATTCTCAATGCTATAATTATCGCGAGACGAAAAAGGTTTTATTAAATCAACAACGTCTTTGAGACTAAATAATTGGAAAGAGGAACTCGTAGTTTCGACTGAAGGCAATAAATTCTGAGCTGATTCACTAAAAGGAATCTGTGTCTGTTGCTTATCCGAAAATTCTTCTTTTGCGTCAGGGGTGGGTGGGGAGGGAGTACTATTTTCACCCACGACGTTATTTGTTTGAGATGAACTGTCAACCGGATGTGAATCATTGACTTCGCTTTCCGAAAGATCGGAATAATCTGCTTTTAATAACGATAAATCATTAAGACTCGTAAGAATGGTGTTAGCACACTTATCTGGGTCAGTTGAGAATTCTAAATGAAGTAAATTGCAAATAGAAATTAGGTCTTTAAGTGAAAACTCTTTAAGTACTTTTTGTTTCGTTTCTTCTAACTCGAATGGCTGTGGGAAACCTGTAAATTTGCGTAATCTCGCGCGATTTTGTCTATCGCCGTCTGTACCAAAAATTAAGCGATGTAAAACCTTTATTTGACTCGTACTACCAATTTTTAACGATTTTGCGATATTGGGGTAATCGCTGAGAGTAGACATGATTATATATATTCAAATAGTTACTGTACACAGATATGCAAAACCAAGATCAAAACTCAAACACTTCGGAATTTAAAATAGAATTTCAGTATCAAACATTTTCTTCACATTAAGGCATTTAAATCTCATTAAAAGAATATAGAGACTGTTCTCAAAAATATGCATCAGAATAACAATATAATATGTTTCAAAACTGTATTCAATTCACAACAAATCAAAATGTATACGAAATACGTGTTCTTCAAATGTTGCTGTTCAAGAAAACGAAGGTATATAATTCAATCAAACTTCTAATTACCAATCTTTCAAATTACGCATCAAAATATTCATCAAATCATCAAATTATTCCTCGAAATCATCAAATAAATTCATCAAAGTAGAAAGCCAAGAAAACAGAAGTAATAGAGTCAACGTGAAAGTCGCATCAAAAAAAGAATTTCGCATCAATTAAAAAATTCTTGCATCAAAATAACGTTGAAATATTTCCTCAGTTTTCTTATATCTTGAATGAGATGAGCATTTCATTAATCATCGACATTTTCTTGAACAAGCATCAACGTATGCACCAAATAATTGGAATATGATTAGAATGTACTTACAGTTTGTGTTTCTGTTCTTGTTTCGGCATTCCATGAAAATATTATCCTCTGTAGCACATCACTTTTAATTTCGCTGACATATAAATCACAAGAACAATAAATATTACAAGAAAAGTATTAACTTTTTTAGTTCCGGTACTGTATCTAGGGGATGTGCGGATTCGAACGGCGAGCACCCATGTAGGATGGAGCTAGCGCTCCAAATTAAATAGACGTTAATCTTTTTAAACATTTAATGAGACGAAACTTTAATACAACGACGACACTAACATTTAAAAACATTGAGAGGTAGAAATAAAAATAAAAATAACATCAAGAGAGCTATTCTGCTCTTTTAACATCGAACGTCTGCCCAGTCTCGTTCTCCGTCTAGAGTGTTCTTTGGCGGGGGAACAACTGGCGGGAGTTGAAGTTATAGTTCGTTCAGTGGTGTTGCCACAGCAGAACTAATTATTATCCACATATATATATATATATATAATTATATGCTCATAATGTGCTCATTTATATAATATGCAAAATTAAAAATAAAATTCTAGAATTTAAGAATCGTCAATTACGTGTATAGTGGTGTAGAGTTTTGAAATGTACAATGTAGTGAAAAACTTAACTTTTATGCTTTAACATTTAAAGAACTTGCGTGATAATTTAAAATTTGAGGAGTTAAAATACTTTTCACGTATAAAAACTTTAATCTCTTTATTTTTCACATGTATTTTTGATAATGTCTGTAAAAGAGCTAAATATTTTTGGGTATAAGTCACATAACATTAAGAGAATTGTAAAAGGATGTAGTGTACAGTTTGTGAGTTCCGACATTCTAAACATTTTTTCATCTCAAAAAAGATGTTTTTGGTTTAATTTTTTTTTCATATGTTACACGATTTTTTAAAAGAACGGTCTTAAAGTTATATCCATATTTCAAAACAAAGCTACAAACTTCCTTCTTACCCTTTGAAAAAAATAGCATCCACGATTACAGCATCCAACCCCCTGTGGGTTTGCCAGAAATGAGATGTGATGTTATTTGTTATTATAGCTGATAAGTCATTCCCCCTAAAAAGAATTTTGTTGCTGTTTCATGCTTATTTTTTACTTATTTTGAGAATGCTCGGAGTGTGAGTGTGGGTTTTGCTATTTAAATATTATATACTTTTGTATGCATATATATATACGGGGTGTCCATTGCCAACGGTGCCCAATGGCTATTTCCTAAACCGTTAGTTGGAGCCACATAATTCCAGTTGGAAAAATTCTTTAAATTGTATAATCTATTATGCCAGGAACAACCGAAGTCAATAAAACAATTCCTGTAAAAATTACGAAACTTAAATTTTTATACGGTCCCCTAGTCCTGTCAGTTATATTTCGGAAAAAAAATTCTTTATACAATATCATGCACAATAAAAAAAATTCCTTCTACGACAAAAATTCACCGATTTATGAAGCAGCAAACAGTTTGACATAAATCACTTTTCGACGTTTAAAAATTTCCCTTTATGGTAAACCGTTAAGGGACCATATAAATATTGAAATTTTGAATTATAGGTTTTAATTTCATTTTCTGGCTTAATGCCGAGATAGAAGCAAAATTAATTTTAAAATACTGATCTTTAAGCAGAGGGTTATAATCACGCTCTATAAAAATCTATCCGGGATCAGACTAACTAAATCGTATATGTATACGTATCATGCAGATTTGTAACACCGAGTATGCTACCCAAAGTACAGGGAGAGTTTTTTACACGGGTGCATATATATATATATATATATATATATATAACACACATACGCAAAAGTATATTCCTCATATACATATATATATCTTGAATATGCCAGTATTAGTTCTTAATAAGCTCTATTAGAAGACTTCGCTATATGCAAAGGGAATTGAAAATAATGATGTTTAGCCAGATGTCGATGTAAAGCTGTAAATTAATCCAATTAAACAACAGTTGGACGTATTACTCCTCAAATATTTATTTAAACAGGTGAGTTTGAAGTAAAGACTGCAACTACTTGATTAGAATTTATTTGCGAAGCAATTTCAATTATCTCGAGTAACAAAGGAGGAAGATTTCACGAAAGTTTGTTTAAGCAACACATATTCCTTACTGACAAACTTTCAATTTAGACAAAAGCTTGCAGGTAGATTCTGTACAGAACTCGAATACATATTATTTTCAGTTTAAAAAATATTTAAAAATCGTTTATATATATATATATATATTATGTATAAACTATATATGTATAAATTATATATATGTATATATATAATTAACATATATATATATATATATATATATATATATATATATATATATATATATATATATATATATATATATATATATATATATATATATATATATATATAATTAACATATATATATATATATATATATATATATATATATATATATGATATGCCAGTATGAGATGAAATGTACATATATATATACACAAGGTATGTATATATATAACTACTGTACTAAATTGTATGTCAAAAATGTAAAGGGTGGTAGAGGGGACCAAGACAGTCCAGAATCACACAGCAATGTGGGGTCAAAAATGTCGTCTTCACGCGCCTGTTAATAATCCCTTTGGAAGAAGTGCTGATGTAACAGTGAACTTTCCGACCATCTTTTATCAAAAACGAACGCATTTTTTACAGAAAGTACTTAACTCATAATTTACAAATTTTATTTCGTTTCATTGATGATAGTCTTGGAGAAATGCTCATTGTTTATGAAACATCACTAAGAATTTAGATCAACAGTTCTTCCAAAGTGATTATTAACAGGTACATGAAAACGACATTTCAAACCCACATTGATATGTGATTCTGAACCCTCTTTTCCCCTTTACCATCCTTTACATTTTTGACATATAGTTTAGGACCCCCTGTATATACAGAGTGCCCGCTAAAGTCCATTGTCACCCAAATAATTTCTGAACGGCTAGAGCTATAGTCATAAAAGTGATGTCTAGATAAAGTTGTCATGCGCTACTCAAGAAAACCTTTAACAGCGCCACCTGACGACCAAAATTGGAGTTGGCGTTCTTATCTCAAAAACAGTACTAGACACTGGAAAAAAAGTCAGTTACAAAATACTTGATTGTACTCTGTTCTTCGGAATAAAAAAGTCTGCTCAGTTCGCTGATTTGTACTTAAAGCATAGCTCAGAGTTTCACTCAGAAAGTCCCTTAATTGCATTTAAAATTTTATGTTGAATTAAGTAAATTGCTTCAGAAAAAGTAAAAAAAAATCTGTCCTTAAAGTTTCCTCTGATTTCGATATGATCTTAATAGTTCAAGTTGTCTGTGTTAGTGATCGAGTGAGTGGATGTGTTTGATATATTTTAGTAAATGGAACTTTTACAATATACATGATAATGATGATATAAATTCAAAGCTGAAATTACGTACAAGTTGAATAAATTACTGTTTATACGTGTGTGTGTGTGTGTTTGAGAGGGAAGAGGTTTCTCAAAGTTTTCACAGAACCCAAGAAAATTTCAGTTTTACTTATTTATTTGTAATAACCGCTTAACGCTAATCTTTTGAAAATGAATGATCTTTAATTTTGCTGACTAGGGAGTTGAAATGTGGGCAATGTGATGTTTGAAAGTTTTTTCTTCTTTTTTTGGATTTGAAAATAAAAATTTTCGTTTTTCCCCCTTTTTCCTTGGTACAAGCATTGTTATTTCAACAAAGAACACTCAAAAGAAACTGGTGCTTAAAAGGAAAAGAATCAAAACTTTGTAAAATAACACATAGTTATTTTACAAGGTTTTAATAATTTTATCATTATTGTTTTAACCATAGATATAGATAAACTCTTATACTGAATCTTTAAAAGTTCTTTTGAGAGATTTAGTGGAAGAGCGATAACGGGTAGAGATTTACTATTCACTCAAAAAACTAAGTCATGAAAGATTTAAAAAAAAAAAAAACATTAAAGTGAAGATAGTATGTATAACCCAGAATTATTTGAGCTTATCTAATTATGTTTATTATTTTCAGAAAAAAATGTTTTTATTATCAACCACAGAACTAGTGTTTCTTGTTTCTTGATGAAAAAGATCTCGTTGTAAATGAAATTTATGAAAACTCACGAGAAAATTAGAAGCTCTGCTAACATTCCTAACAAAATAGTTGGTGTATCCAGTATATATTCAAGCTTTTCTGGCTTAACTGGGTTTAAGTGGAAGTGCATGAGGGCACACGTACCTGTGAATGAAGAAGAGACTCAGGTTTCACCACGTTTAAATACTGTCCTGCAAAAATCCTTTTTGAACAATTTGTTTGTTTTAGTGTATTCAAATATATATAATGTAACGAGCAGCATAGCCCGGTGTGGTCCGTGCAATGGAAGAGAAATGCCATTTGACCTTAAATATACATTGTAAAGGCGAAGGAATGTGAATACTCCCGCTGCAATGATAAAAAAAGGACATGGGACTTACCACTGAAACGAAAAAAAAAAAAAAAAAAAAAGAACACGGCACCTGATAACGTAAAAGGTTACCGGGAATTTTACGTAGTTAGGCTTCTCCCCTTCTACCTGTCTGTGTTCTAACAGTCATTTATCGCTAATACTACGCAACTATTGAAAACAAATGGAGTCCAGTCGTGGGTATGAGAGTGTAAAGGGGAGGAATGTGAATCCTCCCGCTGCAATGATAAACAAAGACATGGAACTTCCCGCTGCAACGAAAAAAAAAGGGGAAAAAGAAATGAACAGGACGGTTGCCTTCTAATCAGATCTTTGGAGATCTTTGCAGAAAAAAATCATATAAATACTTCCCAATCCATAAATAATAACAAAATGACTTTGTTTGAAAAAGAAAACTCTGTAGTTTTGGATGCTATAAAAAGTATAGTTTTCGGACGAAAATTTAACTCGCGATAACGAAAAATGCGCGAAAAATGGCCGAAAACTGGACGAAACATAAGATAACTTAAAAATTAATTAATCCGATTAATTTCATTTTTTCGACATTAGCTTTCTCTTGTCCTATTTAGTCAGTGTGCCAAGTTTGGTCCAGATCCGACGAATGGTCTAGACGCCTATAGCGAACAAACAAACAAACAGACAGACAAGATTCCTCTACAGAGTGTCCCAAAAAGGTGGTAATGGGGTTTAATTCTTTATCCATTAGAAATAAGTGAACAGTGTAAATTGAAAAAAATGTTTAAAATAAGGTCGGAAATAAGACTCTGTTAAGAAAAAAAACCCTCTCGTTCATTTACAAAAAGTGATACTTTTTAAATTTGCATACGACTCCCATACAAAAAAATTCGCAGTTAGTAAAAATTTGTCCCATACACTAATAAGGTGATGGACAAACTTTGAGCCTTTCATCATACAACGTCACAGAGATATAGTTAAAGAAAGATGATCGGGGACTATACATAATTTTGAATATAAACATTTATTGCTAGAGTGGAAAAAAAAGATTTTCTTTCGTAATTTTTACGACCCCTGAAATCCGATCATTTGACGTGATTTTGCCCTTCGAGAGTCATTGAAAAGTGGTTTAAGTCAGCGTTATATTTATCTTCATAGTTTTATCACGTTTAAGGATATAATTCTCAATTATTGTATGTCCCCTCATTAGTGTATGGGACACATTTTACTAATTGAGATTTTTTTTTGTACGGGGTCGTATACAAATTTAAAAAGTGTAACTTTTTGTAAATGAACGAGAGGATTTTTTTCGTAACGGACTCTTATTTCCGACCTTATTTTGAATATTTTTCAATTTCCACTGCCCACTTATCTCTAATAGATAAAGAATTAAAGCCCATTACCATCTTTTTGGGATACCCTGTATATAGATGAAACAAAGATTGGTTTAAGTTATCCCTTCTTATGTTTTTTTTTTTTTTTTAAGTTTATATCAAAACTATTCAAGTTAATGAATTCTGCATATTCTGTAAAAATGTAGCTTATTGGGAAAGCTAATCTAAACTATTTAATAAGTATAAGACACACACATAAAGAAAACCATTAAAATATTTTTAGAAATTAATTAGGATTTCTAAATATATCAAAATTTTAAAAAATAACTATTTTAAAAATAGTGACAGATTTATTAGCTTTTTAAAGTGTATCAATTCTTAAAGTAATTTTTCCTCCTAACTGAAGCAGAGATGTATGTCGTAATAATTTATACTAAAAACTAATGATGTTTAATGTGTAATCACTGCGATTAAAATAAATATTTGTGTACTTGAAATTAAAGTTATGACATCAAACTTTACCGTTCTAACGTAACTTCATCGAAGTGTTTATCAAACAATCAAAATGCAGCTAAAAATTTAATGAAGATATCATTTAAAAACCTTTTGCTATCGGAAATTGCATTTTAAAAAAGGAAGAAAAAAGTATATAATAACAAAAGATAAAGCTTGAGTACACATCGATTCTAAAATAGCTTATATTTGTATACTACTACCACGGATTTGGATGTAGGAGGATTATCGACTAGTGGCAGACGGACAAAATAGCGTCCCCAAAGAAAAATTCCCGATTACCTTTCAATGATTAGCTGCATATGCGCCCTCTAGCAAAGCTTAGTGGCGAATCATGACGTAATCTGGTACTGACTCAGGCATGCGCACAACATAAACTTAATAATTTCGACTCACAGCGCTGTCGTACGGCGAATTGCGTCTAGCTCTTTTAGAATACGTCGATGATCGTTCTATATCTAAGTCCGTGACTACTACGCAACGAATAGTTATTTTTTTACTTCGTTGCGTCCGAGCTGTGATTTTTGAATACCCTGCTGTGGTCTAGTCTTAAGAGAGTGCAACTAGAGGTGTGCGCCGCTGGATGTTTTCTACCGGCCGCCACTGCCGTGTTTTAAATCGGCGTACTACGGCGTCGACAAAAAAAAAAAAAAAAAATCAGAAGATTCACTTTATGAAAAAAAAGAATTTTTTTTTACATGTGTAATTAAATTTTTCAGGGCCGTGGTAGCACTGTGGTTAAAGCGTAGGGCTCGTAACCGGAAGTTTGCGGATCCGATACCGGCGTACGATCACCGTGTGCATGCGGTGTACGTGCCCGTTAAATCCGCGGTTCCGAAAGTCTTCTCGGCGGTCACTAGCAGTTTCCGAGGGGTGCCAATATTCAGACGGTCCCACCTTCTGATGAGGATCAAAATTGTACCGGGAAACTCTGGGAAGTATGTACGTACCTCTAAACGGCATGTTTCGTGACGTGAGCTGTCCTCTCCTGGCAACTAAATTTAATTTTTCATATACAGAATAATTAATTCTAAAGAACGAAATGGATTCAGGCTTCTAAAAGAGTAAATAGTCAATAGTTAGAACAGTAAAAAGCTAAAAGCTTACAGTTTGATAAAAGGAATATTGACTTATTCGAAAATAATTCTTAAAAGGAATCTTTTTACACACCCTAAATTATTGACTATATTCACACCTCTAAAGAGGGGTTGCTTGTTCGCTTGATTATGAGGTAAAATTTAAGTTATAAAATATCCTAACAGTGGCATACAAAAGATCTCTTCTGTGACCGTAACTTCGTACTTGAAAGCTCTCGTGTTTCACATAGCTCCCTCAAATGTACAAGTGTAATAACTAGGGCCTTTTCTGTGTTTCTTGCTATAACCCCATAACTGTAACTATAACCCCAGATTTGTCACTTTGAAATATAGGGCCTATTAAAAACATTAAAAGTTTGCCAAAGTAGAAACTTCATTTTTAACGTTTACGTTATTCTTATTTCTTTTTAAATATAACGCATTCAGGAAGCACAGACAAATTTTGCTATGTAGGACCTACCCAAGGCCGTGCCAGAAAAAAAATTGGAGGGGGGGGGTGTATGTAGCACTAAAACTTTTTCACCTATAATTGATCTCCAGAGTCAACGCAAATTAAAAACTACTAATGTAATGACTAAAATTTCGGGGTGGGGGAGATCGAACCCCATGATCCACTTCCCTGGCTACGCCTTTAGACCTACCATCCAGAAATAAATATATTTCACTCTATTGGCGATGCAATTCAAATATTTAAAATGACTAGTATTATTAATTAAAATGATTAAGCTGCATATGTACAGGTAAATTACTCGTAGGTATTGCTATTTGCTTCTTGCTCTCCTATAAATATTGTCATTCAGTTGCATTGAACGCATTCGTGTCTACGCACTTAAATACCAAACCCTTTAACATGACCATCAGCTTTTTTACATACCCAGCTGTTTACCAAATAGTAAGAAAATGTTCAAATTTTAGAGTATTGGAAAAGTTTTACGCTATCTTGAGCCGAAGTAGTCGTTACATTTTCGGTTCAAATAGCACAGTGGTAAGAATTATGTTTATTCTTGGCGTTTCAGATTTCGCTTTCACTGCAACTTTTGAGTTTAAAAAAAAATGATTATCACAAGCATCTGATGTGACAGTATGGAATGATTGAAGTATTTTGTTCATCCCATTATCTCATGCAATTCATCATAAAAGAAAGAAGATTCAATTGAGTATTTCATCTTCTCTCTATCTACGGGCACTTTCGCTGCATGGACGTGATTATTTTCAGTAGCTGGCCATTGGGAATCTTTCATCACTGATCCAGCACAACTAGCACTAATACAGTAAAAATTATACTAATATAGTAAGAAGTGCAGACTAATTTATTGGTGTGCTTTTTCTGCTTTTAGATTGTGTGAATTTTTACGATTTTTTGCGATTGTGAATTTTTGCGATTTTGTTGACGGCACAAACTTCTAAGTGCAACCAGGAAATTCCATTCGCAACCATTCAATAGTGACGAAGTTAAATACCTAAGCAAGGAAGTAATGATGAGTACTCAAAGAAAATCTCTGCCGTTCTGTATTTGTGAAAGGGAGTGACCATGTTAACCCTTTAACCCGCAGTGTTCCCGCTCTGGGAATACCAAACTCTGACGTTTTGAATGTTGCCAGCCACGAAGAATAGATTTGATTTCTATAAAAATAGTTGCGGGTGACATAGCTCCACGAGAATCCTTTACTTTTTAGCATGTCACTTCCCGTAAAAAAATGGTCACGATTATTTTTAACAGCACTGAAATCTGCTGAAAAATGGAAGAATGCAAGAACAGCCGGATACATTGCCCAATGCTGAAAAAAGGGCAGCTATTGCCATCGCTCGACTTAACTACCAGCAAGATGCCGGATGATCGAAACGTTCATCGCGTGCCACAGATCTAGAGACCCTTTTTTGAAGGCAGCTGGCTGTGCGGCACAGCCAGCTGTGCCTATCGAAAGGCCAAAAGGGGAAAAAGGATCTCAAGATGTGCTAAAAAATTTGCTGGTAGTTAAGTCGAGTAGGTAGTTAAGTAAAATTTGCTGGTAGTTAAGTCGAGTGATGGCAACGGCTCCCTTTTTTTCAGCATTGGGAAAGGGTTGCGCCTCAAAGGATTAAAGAAAAGAAGATATTAAAGGTCCACCCTTCCTTAGCTGTGAGATTACCAACCTACACAATGCAGGAAAATATCTTTTTTAAATTTATTTTTCTAGTAAATTATTTATACTTTTAATTGATGTTAACACGTTTTTTATGTTCAAACATTTTTCTCGTTTAGAGTTTTTTCTTATAAAGAAGATTATTAACAGATTCTAGGTGTCAAATTTAACAATCCTTGTAATTAGAAGTTAGCTGTCAAAGGCCATTTATATGTCACTCATAGTAGATTTAGTCAAAAGTTTGAAAGAAATACCACCACGCTTAGGAATTTGACGTACGACCTCACTTATTGTAAGTCTATTGTGAAAGATATCTATCTTCCTGTCTTATAAATAAAAGTTAATTTATATTCCTTTGCATTCTTATGTAGAATAGCACTCGGTATTTTTTAATCACCAATAATATACAATCGTAAAACGTTCACACTAATTTTTGAATTTCAAATTATTTTGTACTTAATTATAGAGCCATACCATCAACATGGTATATTAATAAATAAATGCATTAAATGAATTCTTACTAACATCTTGCACTTGAAGACCATTTCACATAAAGCGTATGAAATCATTGGGATTTATTGGGAGCATAAAAGAAAGAATAAAGATAAGTGAAAATGATTAAAAATTGCATTTTTTAGTAACTTATTACTACTCCAACAATATTGTTTCACTTAATCTGATGTTTTTGATGTTGAGAAAACGGGAGAAAAGTGCAATATTCAACACACTAACAGTTGTTTTTGCTAATTTGTGAAAAACTCGCTTAACTATTAATGCCCTAACCACTAACAAGGGAAAGAGTTGTCAAAACTAATAGAAATCAAATATCAATTAAAAAATATTTAAAAAAAGTGACTGCTTGTATATATATATATATATATGCACAATAAATATAAATGCAAAATTATTAAAAAATAAAAATTATACAGATAGGAAATAAAACAGATTAATGAAGTAAAAAACTTGATTAATCTGTTTTTTTATCTGTTTGTGGCAAAACGCAATTTCCAAGTAAATAAAAATTTTCTTTTGTGTCATTAAATGATATTGTAGAATATCAGCGATATATATATTTATATATTTGAGAATGTTCTTTTTACTGCGACACTTCTTAAGAGATTCTATGAAATTAGAATTAAAATAAAAAAGTGATTTATGGAAGATGAAAAAAAAAATGATAGGATAAAACTCAGAAAATTCAATCTATGTCGCAATATCTTCAAATTCTGCAAACAAAATTATAAATAATTGTAATGATGTTTTAGGTTCGTGTGATAACAAAACAAATTAATCTGGGAATATTCTCCGGAAACCAAGAAAAAAACTGCTTTTTATAAAGCAGTATATTTATGTGTGTGTGTGTATGTGCATTATTACTATTGTTAATTTCTCTTCAGTAATCTTTTGTTCATCAGTTACAATTGTTCTTTAAAGTTGCAGAACTAAATTATTAGCTCGCTTAAATAGAAGCATACCCCCGCACTGAATTTTTAAAATTGAGAAGTTACTTAAGCTGATATTTTAATTTAAACTGAGAAATGAGTAACAAAGCTGCTAAAGCCCATAAAATAAACCAGGAAATTTTGTGAGCTCTGTAAATCAAGCACTCTCAGTACCTTTGAATTTTAGGATCGATTCCAGAAAACAACTCTGAACGCCAAACAAAAATCTCTACAAATTGTAACTATGAGATTCAACACTTGAAGCAAACATAGATTTTCCAGTCTGGGAGATGTAATATCTATGGGCAAGGCTCCGAAGCAGGGATACTTTGGACACAGTGCCTTTTAATAAGTTTAACAACGGCCAATCGATCATGATCATCGACTGACCAGCTTAACCATTAGGGAAAAGTTTAAAACCACGGACTTCGATTTACGTAGACGAGCGAAATACATAGCTGCCAATTCTTCCTGTTTTCCAGGAAGACTTCCTGATTTTGAGCATTTCTTCTGTTTTTCTACAGGAAAGTTAAATCTTACTTTCTTTTTACTTTCCTGCCATTTTCTCGTTCATGCTGCTAAACTTTAAAAAAATAACAAATAGGATTTTTTTGAAAGTAAGAAGTGTGAAGATTTCAATTAATTTCACATTTTTGAACACAGCCTTTCGGAACTGTCACAGCTGCCCTTATCTTGCCCCTAGGTTGGTGCTTTTGAGAGAAAGAGCTCTTCTTTGCATTTTTTTCCGTCCCGATTCACTCATTCGGCAGTACCTATATGTATATGCCAGGCTGATGGCATCAAGCTGCCGTAATAATACATCTGCTGATTTGTTAATCATAAAAAAGGCAAAAGTACTAAAAAAGCCAGTTAGTAGTAAAATTTAAATTACTTTTCGATTGTTTTTGACACATTAGTTGAATACCGAGTGCTTATTTACAGAAGTTTTAATAAAGCACAATTTACCAGTTAACGCTGCTGACTATGCAGATCCATGATTTTGAAAGATGTTTCCTAATTCAGAATAATGAAGAAATATGAATGTGCGGGAAATAAATCTACTGGAATCATTGTGAATGTTTTTATGGTTGAAAAAAGAAAAAATGGATTTGCAAAATTTAGCATTAAAACTGCAAATCCTTATTTGGGCCAAAACAAACCGATGCTGCTTATAACCAGGTATTCACAAAAAACAGCAAATTTCAGATTACATGTTTGTACATTTTAAACTTGACTGGGAAAATCTTCTTGGTTTTTTACCCCGATCTTCCTGTTTTAAGGCAAGATAAGTTGGCAGCTATGGAAATAGCGTCAGCCTCTCAAAGGAAAATACTCGACCCTCTTTGAAGGATTAGCTTCATAGACGCCCTCTAGCAACGAAGCATGATGCAATCTACTACTGACGCAGGCATGCGTACTAAAATAAACTCCGTGATTACGACTCGCAGCATCATCTTACAGGCGAATTTCACTTAGATCTCTGAGAATACGTCGATGATCATCCTGTATCCAAGTCCATGTTTAAAATATACGTTGATTGCAATGCGATATTTTGTAAACATTACCAGCATTTAGTACAACATTCAGTTTTCATTCTTAGGCAGACACTTCTTGAAATACAAAAGCACATGTACTATAAATTCCAACTTTAAAAATCAAAGACACAGGCGATTTTATTGAACTAGGAATTAAATAAAGTAACGGCTTTCAAATGGGACATATCGCAACAGTCCTTTCAACTGTAAATGCTTTATCTTTCCATTCACACAAAATTTCTGTTAGGAGGAATTAGTAAACTTTTACTGGAACCAACATAAAAATAATATGCTGTTATGAGAACTGTGACGCGATGATTATATGGTGTATTTTATAACTATGTGCGACAGATAAAACGTTTGTCATATTGACCTCCCCCTTTTTATTTATTTATTTATTTTTTCTTTTATTTCTTTTTGTGCAGAGGTTGGAGATAATAGAGCCACGAACGCTAAATTCGAGTAAATGTCAAACTCTTTAGAACTAAAAATTAAGTTTTTAACTTTAAAAAATGATTGGTTAAACGTTTCTTCGGGAAATGTTTAAAAAAGTCTGGAATGCCAATAAATTGTTGATTTTTACTACCATCATATTATTTCCCCCCTATAGCTATTATTGAAAACATGTCACGACTAAATTCTTTATTTGCACCGCTGTTTAAAAAAATGAAGAGAAAAAAGAGATACATTAATATTTTGACATACCTATAGAGTCAAAGGAGGCGGCAGTGCTGGATTAGCCATTTAGCAGAAGTAGCAAATGCTACGGGACCCGCGCTTTTAGGGGCCCTGCAGCTTGAAAGTTTTTGTTTTCTTCCCCCAAGATCAAGCTTTTTTTTTAGCAAAAGATAATTATCGTAATTTTTCTTACTCTCTTCCTTTCTTTCTTTCGTTCCTTTTTTTTATTTTGTTAATACAATTTTTGAAGCTGTATTATGGAACTCTAAATTAATTGTACATAACTCACTGAAAGAATGTAGATAAACTTAACGTAGCTGTTGCATACTTGCATTATTTAGTCAACTGATTACCTAGGCTACATATGGGCAACCACCGGCCCGCCACGGCTTTTGATCCAGCCAGCGGAACATATCAAAATCCTTTATAAAACCCGCATAAACCATTCAAAATCCCATATAAATCCCAATTATACGTCCCGCGATTTCGCGAACATCGTGAAGTTTGACCCGAGACTTCGCTAACACTCTAAATTTTGGTCCGCATTTTTCAAAGGTTGCCCATACCTGACCTAGCCGAAACCGAATGAGTATTCTAAAGATAGCAATAAGGAACACACACAAGAGTATATTTAACACACTGTGGAGCAAAAAATGCAGTACCCAGAAAAAGTTTTCAGAGAGGGTCCAAACGGGGAGAAAGATAGAATTTTCAAAAAAAGTCTTCATCATTATCTTTTTGTTGACAAAAATCGCAACTTAGACGAGGGGGGGTGTCTAGACTCTTCGATCACTCACTTAAGTATGGCCTTTTTAAAGTTCACTCCTTACCATTAATGCTACAAGTTTGTCTTTATTTGAAGAATGAATCCAGAAATAAACAAATATAGAAAGAAAATTAAGTCCCAAAATGAAAGAATAGAGTCAGAACCGGATCAAGGACGTAATAAAGGGAGGGTCGGAGGGGGCGACCGCCCTTCCCAAGAAAAAAGAAATGAAAGTAAACAATCCTATTTTACTTCATTAGAATGAATGAGTATGTGAATCTTCCAGCTAACCGCCTTCATCCACAAAATTGCATTAATCCGTCAGTAGGCCGGATTATTCATTAGGCCGAGTAGGCTGTAGCTTATCGGCCCCGATCATGTCAGGAGCAGTTTCTGTAACAAATCGAATGAATTTTTCAGTGAATCAAACAGTAATCAGTTGTAAAAAAAAAAAAAAAAAAAAAAAAAAAAAACTTTTTATTTTGAAGGGATTTTTTTTCCGCACACAGTTTACTTAGAGAAATTGGTTTGTCTAGTGTTACGCAACTTTGCTCTTACTAAATCAAGAAAAGTTTGTAAAGTTGTGTTTTATTTTATTATCAGACAAAACCTAGGCATTAGCGCACCCGATGGGAGGAAGGGTTAGAATAAATCCCTCCCAAATCTAATACATGGGAAGTTATAGTTTTGTTTACATCTAATTAGCATTAATGATTACATTAACTAATTAATTAGCTAAAAATAAATTATAATATAATTACTATATTTTATTTTCTTAATTAATTAATCTATTCTACTTTTATGTGAGGGTAAACACATCCCCCCTCAAAAGAATGCTTCCTGGGTACGCCACTGAACTAAGGGGCCCTTGATAACATTTGCTACAGGACCCGCGTTGTCTTAATCCGGCTCTGGGAGGCGGTTATCCCTTTTTCTAATGTACAGGCGTGTTCTTATGATTTGTAAGTACAGTGTGAACACAAGAAAAAGAATGCAAAGAACGCAAGCGATTGTTTGAGTTTTAGAAGTGACGGAAGAAAATCTGTTTAGCTCGATTTTTCTCTATTAGAGATGAGACGGGCTCAGCCCGAGCCCGAAAGCCCGAGCCCGAGCCCGGGCCCGACTCGGGCTCGGGCTCTGTAATTCACGATTGCGTTCGGGCTCGTGAAAAATTTCTCCTTTGTTGAACATATTCCTTGAAACAGATCTTAAAAAGTGATTCATGGGATAAATAGACGTACTTATTTCCAAAAATAGCGGCACGGGAGACTAGAAGGTGTGTGAAGCTCCAAAATTTATTGTATCCTCTTAATGAAGTAGTTAATTTTATTTGTATTTAGCTGTTATTTAGTTTTATTTGTATTTAGCTGATTTGTATTTAGCTGAATTTCGGGCTCGGGCGGGCTCGGGCTCCAACTTTAAGAATATTGCTCGGGCTCGGGCGGGCTCGGATTAAAAGTCTTCGGGCTCAGGCTTCAAAAAATGAGCCCGAACTCATCTCTATTCTCTATACTGTTTACGTTGTTCTCTGTCGTGCATACTTAATCTTGAACTAACTTTGAAATGTCCAATGCAATACATTATTTGTATTTATTTGTAGCTAAAAAATACCAAATTATTGTTTTAACTTAGCCACCTGGCTGACAGATTTGCCTTGTTATTATTATTATTATTATTTTCACTTTAACACAAAACTATGTGAAATAGAAGTGTTGATTAAACGTTCGTCACCAAGTCAGTAGATTACAGTTAATAGGTGAATTTGTGAGCTATTTGAAAGCAGAGATTCATTTTACATTCAAAATACAGCAATGTACCAGTTTTACATAACGACTTTTCAGACAGCTAGTTAAAATGCGGCATTTTACTCTGTACTTAGGAATTCTAGTTTACTTATACCACCGCATATCTACAGAATTGTTTCCAGATGTATGAATTGCATCACTAGCGAATAACTCCAACTCAGAAATGGTTCGCAAAGCAATCATGAATTTTTTATTTAAAGATTTACATTGTTTTATTATTGTATTATTATTTTATTAAATTATTGAAGAATTAAATTATTATTGGGGGTAAAGGATAGTATCACGAAACCCATCCCTTAATACCATTGGCTATTTTAATAGGAAGTAAGAATTTTTAATTAGATGCAGCTTTCAGAGAAAACGAGGAAAAAATTTTCTAATACGGGCTTTGACAAATCAACACAATGTTAGAACAAATGAAGGTTAAATTACATAATTAAATATATTCAGAATGCGTAAAAATTAGCAAATTTTCTATGTCCATCAGTGCAAATTTACAGGATGTTGCTAATATCTGACTATGTGTTTGAATGAATTAAAATAACGTTTTTCTCCACAACAAAATAGTAATCATGTAGTTTGAGAGAGCAATTGATATACGTATTATCAAGTTCATTTATTTGATTCTATCTGAAATATAAAAAATAAATAATACAAAAAAAATTTCAATTTTTCATTGACAATTGATGTTTAATTAAATATATTAATTCTTAATTAATCTTAGTAATTGAAAGTAGATATTACGTGTTATTTGATGATGTGTAATCTGTTCTGTCTTGCACACGTGTTTAGACAGTAAAAAGACTGCATTTATATACTACAACAAACCCTTAAAAAATCTATTTTATGTGCTTTATGAAACGTTTAACTATCTCTTATTCAGATATTCAAATACCAAATTTTAATCTTCTTAGTTTAAAAACGGACCGACATTCTTTGAGTTCCGGCTGAATGTTTTGCTAAATTGGGATAATATTTTCTTAGAAAAGATTCCTTCCTTAAAGAATACCTTTTTCAAAAGATTAAACGAAGTTCTCCTATGAAAACATACGATCACGGTTTTTTTCCTTTTAAACTGAAAACGTAGTTATAGAATTCCGACAAGGAAAATAGGCATGAGAATTTAATTTCCGAGTCTTAGACTTTATATTATAAAATGTAGCATTTTATTACATTTTTATGTATGTGTATGAGTTGAGTTTTCTTTTAATAAGACATTTAACTTAACTATTAGTGTATTTTTTTTACATGCTTATAATATTTTCATTTACTGGGTTTTCCCTATTTTGTAGGGAAAAAAAAATAAAAGTTCTTGCCGAATTTCCTTTACTTTAGTAGTACTTTAAACTATCCTAAGGCGGAAGAACTGATTGTATGTTATCAAAAAGTTTGAATCAAATTTTGAGTAAGCATCGCTCGATGCAGACATAGTTTTACATGAAATAAACAGCTTTGCTTCCGTCAAAAAACGAATGAAGAACCAGTTAAAAAAATGCTTTTATGAGTATTTTCCTTTGTTGACATTCGGCGTCTACTGTTTCAGATGTATGCCTACCAGCGGAAGTGTGTTTTAGAAAGAAATAAAAATTTAATAAAATGCATGTTTTATTATTATTATTATTATTATTATTTGGGCTATAAAACTCACGAGCAGTTTTATAGAATTTTACCACAGCCAGCTGACATATCCGACATTTTTGGATAAAATGCTCGAATTTTGCGAATTTCGTACATCACAGAATTAATGTATGGGACACATTTTACTAATTAAATTTTTAAAGAGAACATAAAAAATTAAATTTTGTATTTATTTAGACTTAGTCTCTTGAAAAGTTTAATCGATATCATAAATTCTGTCCTTTTTCTGCTTAATATTGTATTTTTTTTGTAGATATCTATGATCTATAGGAGTTTTGGTCAATTTTCTCCAGATGTAACGTGGATACGCGTCAGAACTCCTTAAAAAGTTTAAGGTACCAACCCCTTGCAAGCAGATGCCCCTCTTTTAGGATTGCCATAACACAAACACACAATATTTAAAGAAAAAATGCCTTGGTCACCTTTGGCCAGTGGCGGATTTCCCAATAGGCGCATGAGGCGCGCGCCTCGGGCCTCATATTTCTAAGGGGCCTCCAAATTCGGTTTTCAGAAAGAAAAAACTATATGTAAATATCTGTTCAAGAGAAATAAACTTTGTTCATAGTTTCAGGATTGCTTCTAGAGTAGAAAGCGCTTTTGAACAATCTTTTCTTTGGTGACTCCCTTTCCTCTTCACAGCATTGGACCACAATCTAAACTAATACTTTAGTATGAATACTTTTAATTTATAAGTAATTGATGCTTTAATTCCGTATTTCACTGTAAAAATATCCAGAAACGTTCTTTGGAAATAAAGATAAGTTAGACTTACAAATACTATACAGAAAGTATACATTTCCCTTTGAAAACTTTACTGTTTCGTTCAACCCGTCACTTAACCTAATAGTGGTCTCATGACCTTAAAAAACAGGCAGTTCACTTAAAAATGACTAGAATCTCTCTATTCTAAAAAAAAAGTAAAGGCCGCTGTTGCCGCCGCTGTCAAAAGCTTGTCAGCGTAGCTCCTCCTAAACCGTGGGGATTTGAGTTTCGACTAAGGTGCCCACAGATTCGAAAAATTCCGAGGAACCTGCTAAGCTAATTTAAATTTCGAAAATCGAATTATTTTAGAAGATATTAATAAAAAACTGAAAAAATAAACCGAATGGTTGCCAGATTTGGCATAAAATCATTCATTCCATTGCAACAAAGCGTTTCCAAGTATCTAGAATGGCATGAAATTTACAAACATGAGTCAGAATTACGCCCATTTTACGCCGAAATAAAAACTATATGAAATAAGTAACTCAAAATGTGTTACACAAAGTTGACAATTTTCAAATAGTAAGTTCGCTTAGACAACAGGAGTTTAGAATTAGCGATTATTCGTTTTTCCAAAACAGAATAACTAATATCTTAAATGAAAAATAATTAAAGTGCAGATTATTTTAAAGCCGGTTCTCGTTCAGCTGGATTATTTGCTACCAGTAGAAATATTTGGCAGCATTAAATGCCATTATAGCAGTTACAGTACACTTTGGATATTTGCTAGCGCGACGAGATGGTATAATTCGTGGTGCTAAGTACGCCAATCTGCAAACGATTATGTAAATGAAAATATGGATAACGGTTTTCCGGTAACCTTACATGAACAGTAATTATAGGTTGTGAGCATGTGAAAATCGCCAAATAATGAAAAGTCGCCATTGGTGGCAAGTTATCCTATCTGTCCCGTAGCTTTTATTAACTTTACATGTACGCAAGTCGCCGAATAATGAAAAATCGCAATGGGTGGCAAATTCGAAGGGTGTCCAATAGGTTTTACATTATTAAAAATACAGCTGAAACAGATGTTCTGATTTTATTATGCTTTAGCTCCTAATTAATATAACTTTTGAATGGCAACATTGAAAATCATTGTGTTTCTGAAGAGTGCAAATAATTTTTCCAACGATTATAAGCGGAGTCCGCACTCCAGGTGTAGTATAGCTCAGGACCCGTACAACACGGATTCCCATAACAAAATATCTTCCGTGTTATGAGGGGGAGGGGGTCTACTGTAGTGTGAAGTTTAAATTTTTATGTAACAATGAACATGCAAGAACCAAGCAATGCGTAGCTCAGTAACATTCTATCTGATCCAATCTTCGGGTTTTGTCTGTTGAAATTATGTCTTTTTTACGAATAAGCCTGATTAGGGGCCGAATGCCTCATACGAAAAGCGAGCGTAGCGAGTCTGGGGGCCTTGGCCCCTAGTTGAAAAAAAAAATTTAAAAAAAATCCAGTAATGTTCCTTGAAAATAATAGGCAGCTGAGGTGCCCTAACTTCCAAGGAAAGTTGCACGAAAATACCAAGAACTTTACTGAACAATATGCAATTCAGTGGATCTTTCCTGAGCTGTCCAATAAAGTTCCTGGTATTTTCATGCAACATTGCTTGGAATTTTAGGGGCCTCAACAGTCCATTTTTTCCAAGAAAAATTCCTAGATTTTTTTGCATTGTTTTAATTTGCTCACTATATTTTATCTAAAAAAATACAGGTGCAGAGGGTCCCTATGACTTTTTCCTATCCGGACTATTCCTAGTTGTGTTGGGGGATTACGGCCAATTATCTACAAGTGGGATCTATGCCGATGGGTGTGGGTGCTCCCCTTGGGGGTCTTTCTAAGGGATTCTAACCCCTATTTATGCTAAGTTTTGGAGGAAACCACGGAAAATTCCTAACGGTTAGGTTGGCGGACGCGACCTGGTTTTGAACCAGGCACCTTCCGTCTCCCAGTTCAGAGTGCTATGCGCTCAGCCACTGGTTGGGCCGCACTGAATCAGATTGCGTCTCAGTAGCTGGTATTGCAGTAGAACATTCAAATACACCTGCTTTATAGATTGCCGCCCCTCCCTCCCCAAATCAAAAAGTGTACAGTCTGATAAGAATATTTCTCATTTTAAAAGAGAAAAGCCTGAACCGCTTTATTATACAGCTTGAGATTGAAAAATTTGTCAAAAATTAAATATTTTATACATTTCACCCGTTCTTCATTTAAATGATTTAGGAAAGGACACTCTGTATTCAGTGAAATTTTCAAATATACCTAGAATGTATAATTGTTGTTGGTTGTCACGATGTAAAAGAAATTGGAAACAATAATTTATCTTCTTTCGAAAAATCACTAAAAATTAAAAATTTAAGCTAGGTATAACCGATTTTATCTTTTTTTGGAATCGAAACTTTCCGAGTATGCAATGATAAAAAATTGCCGACCAATAATTAAAAAGATATGAGCTGATACATGAGCGATAACACTTTTTTTGGGAGGGGATTGGGGGACGATATTTGATAATTAAAAAAGAGTATTGAAAAATTAAAGAAAGCAATGCTTAGCCTCACCGAAATTTCACATGCGTGCAAAGTTTCAGCTCGATCGGATGATAGTGGGTTAAAATTCATAGACAAATTTTGAACTGGAATGTCATACACAGTTAATTAAAAACTTAAAAAAACAAATGATGATTAATTTAATTTTTTGTTTTCAACTAAAAAATATTTATGATAACTATATTATAAATACGGCATGTATTTTATAGTCGCTGATGAAAATGCTAAACATTAATAATAAGCCTAGGACCGAAGCTTAGAGTATACCCATTTACCCATTATAAAGTGGAATTTATTTTTAAGTCAATAATATTTTTTGTACTTTAAGTACTTAAAGTATTTTTTTTTATTTCTCTTGTAGTTTTTTTCATTCTATTTAAAATATAGAATAATGTGTGTGTGTGTGTATATATATTATTCATACCTAATTACTCATTTTTAATAGTCCTAAACTTATTGACAGTTTTCGAATAAACACAAAAATTAGACTAAACCGAAAGTTTACATTTACTATTAAACTGCTTAATTTTTGCAGTTCCAAACGTGAAATTTATGAATATATTTAAATATTTATAAATATATGTTCTTGAAGGAATGTTAAATTTTTGGTTCATTTTATCCAAGTAAAGAATTCTTCTGAACTTTGTGATGTCAAAGTCATGTTTCTGATCAAGTTTCCCTTGTTCTGACCTTCAAAAGTACCTGCTAAGTAGTCAAAATTTTCATGACTGAAACAAGACATATGCCAGTGGTCCACAAAAAGTAATTCGACGTAATTAAGTACAGTAGAAGACCCAAAATCCGCAAGGCTCTAAAATCCGCACTGTCTGTTCAATGTAAACAATGAAATCTGCCCTGTCAGCTGCAAGTTCAGAAAACTACAGTATAACCAAAAAGTAAAACTAAATAAGCTATTCCCACTTGAAAAAAAAAATTTAGGAGTCTGTGAGCTCTAATCTTAACATTGATAGCTTTCAAATGACTGACAGTGACATAATTGACACTGAATTATGATCACATGATACAGACTCTGACACAGTAACAAGTGAGGATGATCAAAAAGTTGATAAATTAACTTTTAATGAAGGTTAGGCTGTGAGAAAGAAATATCTCAGATTTGTAGAGCAACACAGCTGTGTTACGAACAGAAAATAATGATTAAAAAAAATAAAAATTATAATTAGAACATCCCAAAGTCCTAACCTATTGAATATACATGTTTAAATAAGTTGTACTATAATCTCATAATTTTGTATATTGCATGAATCCTCTGTATTTTTATATCATGATTCTAATTATAAGTAACATTTGTTTCCCTTGATCTCTATTGTATAAATTATTTTCTATTATTTTCTGAGGGGGGGGGGGTGGGGTGGAAATAGAATACATTTCCTATTATGACCCAAAATCCGCAAAATTCTAAAATCTGCACAAGGTCTGGAACCAAGCTGTGCGGATTTTGGGTCTTCTACTGTAACAGTGAAAAATAATCAATATAAAACTGCAGTTGCTGGGTTATACTTAGAGGTATGCTGATGTTTATTTAGTGTTAATCATGAAAAGTGAAACGTAGTACAAAAATTATTGAGATAAAAAATCTTTTTTAAGATGAACAAATCTATAAACATAAAAATTATTTTAAAATTTTAATACTCCTTTTGTAGCAGGCCCTGACTATCGGACGGACACTTGGTGCACGTGCCCTGGGCACACATGGAGAAATAAGCCAAAAAATTGAGTTTAACACGATATACAGGGGCACAAAAATTGAGCCAGCTAAAGGACACAAAATCTGGAAAGTGCCCTGGGCACAAAAGTGTTATAGTGAAAGTCAGGCCCTGGTTTTTAGACATAAACTAGATATAAGAGGAATTAAAACATTTAAAAATAATTAGTAATAATGTAAAGGAGTTATAGTTAGTGATTTTTTTTTGAGGAGGGGGGGGCCTCAAAATAGAGTTGCGCCTAGGGCCTCTCGAGAGCAAGATCCGCCACTGCCTTTGGCACACCCTATATTCGTTACTGATATATTATTGGTCGCACAAGTTGTTCTTACTGATAGCACATAGATAAAATTAGTTAAACCACTATTTTGACATATCACAAATAAAAATGAAACTCATTTAAAATGATGCAGATTTTTAAGGGTGGACTTTTGCCGATCAGGCATTCGCCACTACCAAAGCTCAAAGTATTGGCCAATGTGTGATAGAATGATACAAAATGTATTCACTCTTAAAATATTCTGTTTCTTTGAAGTTTCTATGTTGATGCTCAGCAAGAAATGAAGATTTTGTCCATTTATAAGGCATTTAGAAGAAAATGTTTTTCAGTTGAGAATAATATTGGTATAATGAAATGAGCGTTTAAAAAGATAATTTTCCTAAATCTATGTTTCAGTTTAAATCAAATACTGAAACCTAACTACTTGTGAAGGTTTTTGAGTATTTTTTCACATAAAATTAATAACGCATCTAAACTTCAGAGATAAAAAATTGCTTTTCTTTAACATGCCTCATTTTCCTTACACCACTATTTTATCTCATTTGACCGCATGTATTAAATATCTGGAAGATCAAACATTTATTTTTATAATAGTTAACAGTTATTACTCACTTCCTTTGAGACAAGATTCTTTAACTATTCGATTAATTTTCCTTAAAGGCTTTGGTAGATAAATAGGAAAGCACTCTAAATTATAATGGAATCTAGTAACATTTAAAGTAATATTTATTATTGATAGTTTTTTTTAAAAATTTAATTAATTTAGTTGAGTAACGGGATTCTAGTTTCAAAAATTAAAATGTTGCTCTTTTAACTTGTGTATATTTTTTACTGTTAAGCTGAAAAGAGTAAGAAAAATAAAACTTCGATTTTTAGTCGGAAATTTTCTGTCTAATGGCCATGTCAGCTGTTGATTACATGCTTGACCATTACGAGGGATGGAGACGTTGGCCATTTCATTACCAGGCCGCTTAGTAGGCAGGCCAACGTTTTCTTCTGTGTGGTCTCCTAATTTTGAGCCAATTTTCGAGGAGAAACCTAGCACTTGTGGAATGTCATCTCCAGAGCTATCGTTTGTACATGGCAAACGTTAGAGAAACGACAGATTTTGCGCGCACAGCTCCCTTTAGGACCCACAGCGGTCTCCTCGGTCCCACGGCAGTCCAGCCGCGAGAGATTGTCACCCTCCCAAGCGCTGACCAAGATCGGTGCCTCTTCACTTTCGGTGTGCTTGTGGGAACTGAACTCAGCCGATTTGAGCCACTACGGGGCTCTCAGTTAGAAATTAAGGTGAAAACATTCTCTTTAAATTAAAAAATAAATAAATCATGTTTGTCATGAAAGTTAAAAAAAATCAATTTTCTAAATGCAGTCAGAATAAAATAATTTGTTTAATGCATTCTTCTCTACCTTTAGATATAAGAATTTTTAAATTCATTATTCAACTTGAATATTCCTTCATTTATTTAAGCCTGAGTGTTACTGGAAGATAGTAAACATTGGCATAAATTGACATGTAACATTGGCGGGGCAAATGTTTCCTATTGTAGAAAATACTATTTTCAAATTAGGTGAGATCTGAATTTTCTTGAATTTTAGGGGGGGATTTGCCCCCTCTTGCCTTCTTTTTTTTCTTCTTTTTTTTTGCCTTCTCTTTTTTTGCCTTCTTTTTTTGCCTTCTTCTTCTTCTTCTTCTTTTTTTTTTTTTTTTTTTTTTTTTTTCTTTTACAATTTTGAAAGTTAAAAAAAGTAAATAAATATCTAAAAAGTAAAAAATAGGCTTGAGAATGATAAACTTAAAAAGTAATTTTGAAAAATTTAAACATAAATAAATACAACTAATATTCAAAAATGTGCTTTAGAAAGAAAAAAAAAATTTCTTCGATACATCATTAATCGATAGTGCACAATGATCATCGCTAAAAGATATTCATGATCTTGAATATGTATTTATTTTTCTTGGTGATAATTTTGTTTAAAGTGTCACAGTTTCAAACAATAACCAATAGATTTTTTTAAAATGAAGCATTTAAAAATTAACTTAAACATAGTCTTAAATAGCAAAGTTATTTACGGTTAGAAAAGGAAAATTATATTAAAAATACATACATTTATAAGAAGATAAACAGATTAGTTCATCTGTGATCGACATCATCAGCTTCTTTAGCAAATTATGTCCTAACACTTGATGCACCCGGACAAAGTTGGGCTATGCAGCTAGTTTATTATAATACGAAGTTTGTACTCTTCCATGTGCTAAAATATTTTTAAATAATGTTCGTTAAAGAATTAATCGGTCAAGTTTAGAAAAAAGGTAATTTTTGCCTGAAAAGAAATAAATACATGACAGTTATGAGCTGAGAGACAGAGGGTGCCTGGTTCAAAAGCAGATCGCGTCCGCCGAACTAATCGTTCGGAATTTTCCGTAGTTTCCTCCGCAACTTAGAGTGAATACGCGTTAGGAACCCTTAGAAAGACCCCACAGAGGCACTCCGCCCATCGGCCTAAATCCCACGTGTAGATAATTGGCATAATCCCACAACAACAACGAAACAAGACACTTATGAAGATGTCTTGTTTCGTTGTAAGTATGTCTTGTTTCGTTAAGTCTTCACAATTTATCGATATACTAGAAAACTTTTTAATGATATGCATGAACTAGCCAATTTAAATATTATGGATATTTTACCAATTTAAATTAAATTTATTTTTTTCACATATCTCTAAGCACATTTACATATATTCCTATTCCATTAAAAAAAATACAGATTTATAATTGATAATGCCTTTTTAAGGGACTTTCTGTATACTCTCATATACTGCTTATTATTACAAAAAAATAAAACATGTCATCAGAATTTTGATTGTATCTAACGGTCTTTCGAAATTGTAATATTGAGCTGTATAAAAATAAATAAATATTTCCTATGACTCTTGCTACGATCTGTGTCTTAAGTATCAATTCATATAAAATTAGAAGAATCATGTTACACAATTGAAAACTCAAAAAATAAAAGAAAACCAATATTTCGAAGCTTTGTAAAATCCTAAAATATTATAAAAGTTAATTAAATAACTTTTGGCAATTTCACGGTACACATTCCTTGCTTGTTGAGAAACCACTTTCATAAGAAATGAGATGCTATTAAAGACTTATATTACTTTGACGAAAATATAATACACCTAAAACCCACAAGATTCACAGCGAGATATACAAACAGACATGGCCAACCCCGAATATTAAATGCGCTTAGAATGCTTTTCAAAAGCAAACAATTTCTCACGCAGGAAATCACAGTTTTCTTAAGAAGTGCAGCACAACTCATTAACTTTAACAATTAATGCAAACCTTGGATTTTCTCGGTTTGGGGAATGCTGAAAGCGTATTTATGCTTACATCTCCTTGTCTTTGGAAATATTTTTAATGAACACTTTGAAATAATTACTTGTTAGCAATGCCGGGGAAATAATATTTGGATAGTTGTCTTTTAAATATTCAAAGAATGGATTTATTATGAAGCTGAATCGGCTTGGTTTGTAAGCATTTCCTTGATATGATGCATACATTACAATATAATTCAAATAATTTTAACTTCTTACCAAAAGTTCAGTTAACTCTAACATCTGATACAATAGTATTGTATTCCTCAATATCAATAGTTTTACGCATTTTGCGCTGAAATATTATAGATCTCTCTGGCATTGCATAGTGTTCAAGTTTAAAAATTTTAAATACATTTAAAATGCTAATACTTTTTACACCATTTTTATCCTTATAAATAAAAATGAAATTCTGTTTGTTTGTTTGTTTGTTTGTTTGTTTGATTGTTTGTTTGTTTGTTTGTTTGTGGATTTGATTCGTATACAAATCCACAAAAATGGACCTATCAGCCTGAAATTTTGCACAGATATGTAAAATAATATAGAATAAATCATAGTCCACTTTAAAACTTTGAAAGTCCACCCGTTCCCGGAATTTAAGAGATTTTTTATGTTCTCCACGCAAAAAGCTTTCCGTAATTGTAACCCCTGTAGTCAAAAAAGTGTGAAATGAGGATCGTGGTTGCCATGTGTGGCGATTTTGCCGAATAAAATGTTTTAAATTCTCACAGTAAAAATAAAAGAATAATAATGATTTTTTTTTTGTTAGTTTATATTCATAAGGTTATTTTTTTTAAATTATAATATCGTGTGCATGGGAAATCGGAGCAGGAATGAAATGCTTTATACCCAAAACAATAAGAATTGAAGATTTCCGAGGCTAATATGTTAAAATTTTTTAGTTTGGCGAAAATATAAAATGGCTCAAATGCCCAGAAAGTGAGTTCTAGCGGTTTGCACTGTTTCCGGCTTGGCGCAATTTACTGAGAGCTTAAGAAAACGGATTTTTGAAAACAAGTGCAAAGGTTTTATTAGAATACAGCGTTAAATTTTAATGATCCGTGCAGAAATAATGCAGTTATTAAGGGATTTCAAGCGATCTATCTTCAGCATTCTCGCCAATTGAGTGCATTGATTTAAGTTGGGGGAATTCCTCCAAATTTCAGATAATTGAAATCTTCGCATATAATACATCGGAGTAACGATGAATAACACATGTTATAGTTGATAATTTAAAAAATGAGGCTGTATTAAGGGATTCCACTTTTCAAAAAAATGCCTGGCGGTCGAACCATTTCCCATTTTGATTGCTGCTAAGTCAATGCTTCGAATGATTCCCTGGAAAAACTCTTGCAAAATGGCGTATGCTGGCACTTTGGCGAGGCTTAGATTTGAAACTGGATTTTATTTGAGACTCGTAAACGGTAGCTCGCAAACGGGTGAACGTAGACCTACCAAATTTTGAACGGAAATTCTCCATGACAGGTCCCGACACATCTCGATAGAGCGTAACACATCCCATAGACACATCCCATAGAGCGTAATGTATTTCGAATCTTTTGGGCGGTCCTGTACATAAACTATCCATTCGATTATCACCAAAAGGGGAGGTGCACAACTAGATCATAGAACAATCCTAACTATCAAATCTCAACATTCTACGACCAATAGTTTTTGAGATATGCGAGTTACATACATACGTACGTACGTACAGACGGCATGGAAAAACTGGCCACAATAGACTCGCCGCTGGTCAAAATGAGTTGCAGACGCATTAATATGATCGTGCATGATAGCCTACGATGAGATGCATCGAAAAAATTTTTTAAATTTAATTTAGAGGTAGTCAAAATCGGTTTTTTTGTCGAAATTTGGCCCCCAAAATTTTTCGGGATCACATTACTTCCTTATACTACGTACAAGGAAGTAAAAAAGTAAAGGCCGCTGGCGTTGTCAAAGCTTGTTGTCCTAACTCCTCCTAAACCGTCGGGATTTGAGTTTCGACTAAGGTGCCCACAGATTCGAAAAATTCTGAGGAACCTGCTAAGCTGACTTAAATTTCGAAAATCGAATTATTTTAGAAGATATTAATAAAAAACGGAAAAAATAAACCTAATGGTTGCCAGATTTGGCATAAAATCATTCATTCCTTTGCAACAAAGCGTTTCCAAGTATCTAGAATCGCGTGAAATTTACAAACATAAGTTAGAATTACGCCCATTTTACTCCAAAATAAAAACTATCTTTCTTCTATATTAATAAAACAATGTGTAAACTGTTAGTTTGTTTGAATGTGTCTTGCGTAGCTCGCAAACGGTTGATCGTAGACCTACCAAATTTTGTACGGAAATTTTCCATGACAGGTCCCGACACACCTCGAAGCGATTTTTTCAAAATTTGAACTATTTTAGGAAATATCGATAAAAACGTATCGCAAAAGGCTAATTTTTGCTTTCCGCCATTTCGTAATTGTAACCCCACAGTGAATTAAGCGACAATTAAGCTTATATAGGTTGCCACATTCGGCAGTTCATTAAATGATTCAAGACTTACTAAAAATAAAAGAATAACGATTTTTTTTATTTTGATTAGATTTTTTGTAAGGTTGTTTTTAAATTAAAATATCGTGTGCATATGAAATCAGAGCGGGAATGAAATGATTTATACTCAAAAGAAAAATAGAATTTGGAAATTTTCCGAAAATAAATGTGCAACTTTTTAATTGGTAGAAAAATAAAAGGGGTTGATGTGCGATTTTGAGGAGGATTCTAACGCTTGGCGCTATTTATAGTAATTTAATCGTCTGCTATTTGGGTTATGAATACACCTGCGTATAAGTTTTTAAATTTTCATTCAGTTGGAATTGTGCATTTTTCTGAGCAGCTTTTCTGCATTCATTTCTAATATATTACATCCAGAAAAAAGGATGTTAGAAATATCAATTTTAACTGTCCAACTTAATAAAAGAAGGAACGAAAATAGGGAAGACCCATGGATTATAACTCTTTTTATATATAGCACTTTAGTGCGTATTTAAAATCTGAAAGTGTGTCAGATTTACGATTCTAGCGCTTGGCGCAATTTAATGAGAGGGTATTTTTAAAAACAAGCGTAGGTTATCTTATAAATAAAAATGAAATTCTGTTTGTCAATTTGTTGATTTGGGTAGTATACAATTCCACAAAAATGGACCTGTCACCCTGAAATTTTACACAGATATATGTAAAATAATATAGAATAAATGATAGTCCACTTTAAAACTTTGAAAGTCCACCCGTTCCCGGAATTTAAGAGATTTTTTATGTTCTCCACGCAGAAAGCTTTACGTAATTGTAACTCCTGTAGTGAAAAAAGTGTGTGAAATAACCATCTTGGTTGCCATGTGTGGCGATTTTGCCGAATAAAATGTTTTAAATTCTTAAAGTGAAAATAAAAGAATAATAATGATTTTTTTAGTTTATATTTGTAAGGTTATTTTGTTAATTATAATATCGTGTGCGCATAAGAAATGAGAGCAGGAATGAAATGTTTTATACGCAAAACAATGAGGATCGAAGATTTCCGAGACTAATATGTAAATTTTTTTAGTTTGGCGAAAAATAAAATGGCTGATAGGCCGATTTTTAGTAAGTGAGTTCTAGCGGTTTGCACAGTTTTAGGCTTTTTGGCGCAATTTACTGAGAGCTTAAGGAAATAGCATTTTTGAAAACAAGTGCAAAGGTTTTCTTAGAATACAGCATTAAATTTTAACTATCCGTGCAGAAATAATGCAGTTATTAGGGCATTTCAAGCGATGTAGCTTCAGAATTCTCGCCAATTGAGTACATTGATTTAACTTGGGGGAAATCCGCCAAATTTCAGAAAATTGAAATCTTCGCATTTAGTACATCGAGGTAACGATGAATAAAACATGTTATAGTTGATAATTTAAAAAATGAGGCTGTATTAAGGGATTCCACTTTTCAAAAAAATGCCTGGCGGTCGAACCATTTCCCATTTTGATTGCTGCTAAGTCAATGCTTCGAATGATTCCCTGAAAAAACTCTTGCAAAATGGCGTATGTTGGCACTTTGGCGAGGCTTAGATTTGAAACTGGATTTTACTTGAGACTGGTATATATAATAAGACTGGTTATAGATAAAAATGAATGTTGGTATGTATGTAGGAGGTTGAAAAACTCAGCACCGTTTCACCGATCTCCATGAAATTTGTTCACCTAAGTCTTTTATCATCGAGAAGCTTTTTATGCTATCCGTTTTCCTCTAACTTGCCACCAGGTGGCGCAGCAGAACGTCGAATTCTATTCCGTTTTGCCGTTTACTATCCGAATATCGTCCAACCGATTTCGATGAAATTTGGTACACGCGGATATTAGAACACGGAGAATATTTTTCAGTATCCATTTTGCTGTAACTTGCCGCTAAATGGCGCTGCAACGCATCAACTTCTATACCGGTCGACCGTCGGCATAAAATTTTTTATACTTACACATTTGAGCACGAAGAATATATTCTAACTGTGTTACTTTTGATGTTACTCACCACTAGATGGCACTGCAATACATTATTGTTTTAACTCGCCACTAGATGACGCTGCAGCAGGCCAAATTTTTGACCATTCAAATGGTGGCTATGAAAATCAGTACACATAGCTATTTGAACAATGAGAATATTTTGGCGTTATCCATTTGCTATAACTTGCTACATGACGGCGCTGTAGCAAATCATTACTTTAATTACCACTAGATGGCCCTGCAGTGTATCACTTCTTGACTGTGCGAATGATCGCTATGAAAATAGGTATACATAGATATTTGAACACGGGGAAGAGTTTGGCACGATCTATTTTCCTATAACTTGACACTAGATGTCGCGTCAACACATGAACTTCAGGACTATTCAGCCGATTGTCATGAAAATTCGTATACATCGATATCTGAATGCGAAGAATATTTTCGCCGTATCCGTTTTGCTAAAACTCGCCACTAGATTGCGCTACGCCGCATCGCCTTCTGCACCATAAAAACGATTGCCTTGAAATTCAGTATGCATGATTATTGAACACAATATAACGCGATATCCATTTTGCTATATCTCTTTATTACAATAATTAGTAATCACAACAAATATTAATGTCAAAAAGTCCATTAATTCCCGTGCGAAGAACGGGTACTTCAGCTAGTATATCATAAAATTATAATTGCTGTTGGAATATGAATTAATACAAGACCACATGGAAAACTAAAAAGAATATGTAAAAAAATATCGAAGTTGTGAAAAATGACACATATTACAAGTGTTTTTAAAACTATTTTTCCAAAGGCAAATTTATGATTATAAAGTGTGCAATGTCTTGGTTTTATGATATTATTAGGGTATCATTTGTTGAGATAAAATCAATGTGGCTCAAGCATATGATGTAAGGAATTTCGATTATTCTATATGTCTCTGTTAATCAGAGAAATTCTACGCAATTAATGTCGCTAAATTCAATCATAAACTCAGGACCGATCCTAGCGGGTGCTCGTATAAAGTGGTGCACCGCACGTAGACGGCCAAACTTAAAGGCGGCTTTAAAAAAAAAAAAAAACAAAAAAAAAAAACATAAAGTTCCTATAGAAAAAGGAAAAGGGCGGCAATTTTAAATTACACGTGGACGGATGATGGTCTAGGTTCGGTTCTGCTTATACTAATTAAATGTTTAAATGTTTCATGTCAACGTGACACAATTAAAATGTAATTTTCGTCCAGTTATTCTATATTTTATGTTCTGACTACTCGAAGAGACGATTTTGGTCTCTTAATATAACTTCTTCTCTTCTTTGTTTGCAATACAAGTAACATGCATTTTAGTGCAATTCAACTTTTGTTTCAGAGATAAAAGAGCTTTATTTTTGAAGTTTCAGTAATTATTATTCCGAATTTTGTGGTCTGCATCAAACAGTCCATGAACTCAACACACTGAATTTCCCCATCCCCTTTGTGTACGCTACGACGATTTTGCCCGTTTCTTAAATCTTTTTTTAGGAAATTTCTCGATTTCATTAATTTGATTGTTTAATAATATTATCCCCTTATAACATTTATGCTTAGAAATGCCATTTTAAAATGAACTCCCGCCAATAACATCATAACTGTAGCCACATTTACTGGTAAAAAGGGCACACACAAAGAAAATAAATATATTGTTTCTACGACTGGTCAATATTTGAACACCGACGAGTTCAAATGCGCCATAGAACTAAAGCATCTTTTTTTTAATTTTTTACGTTCCCGTTAGAATTTTAAAACATGAATAAGAAAAGACTTTGGTTTTGTGGGATGAAAAATAATAACATGTGAACATGAGATTTTGAAATTGTTGTTCTGTGGAAAATAATTCAATAATCAAATTTTCGGATATTTGCAAGGAGTTCAGAGACAGTTCGATTACTGATTGACAGTGTATTTTGAAATGTACAAATGCTTCCTTTTGACGTGGCATCATAAGTTATAAGAAATGAAATATGTCGAAAATATTCAGTCTGTTTCAGAACAATAACCGGTTACAAGGATGTAATGGGCCCATTGAAATGCGCCACGATTTGATCACCCCTGTTTTAAAATTTCGGTTTAAAAATTAGACACTTGTATATTTGAAGATAAAACCGCGGTTTTTCCCCCACTTAACCTGTTAAATACAGCTTCTTAAGGATTAGTCCCATTTAACTTGATGCCCGTCTAATCTACTTCCACTGAACCTAAACTTCCAAATTGTGCTTAAAAAAAATCAATGTCATTTTATGGATATAATAGCAGACATTAACAGGTTTATTATTCTCAGTTTTAATAAGAACAGCATGAAAAGGAGATTTATTAATAAGAATAGACTGTGAAAGTAGATTTATTCTTTAACCCTTTAAGTGCGGAGGTCGCGCCGTTAAACTACCTCTTTCAACGCTTTCAACAGCTAGTCGCAAGAAATATGGTTAAATGGTCCCAAAGTCGAAAGAGTACACCCGTTGCTCGAGTTAAATACCAGCAACATGACGGTCGATCGAATCGCCCATCGCGTGCGACAGAGCGAAAAGCCCTTTTCTTAGACACAGCCGGCTGTGTCATAGCAGGTGCCCTATTTTGCCTTTGGGCACTTATAAAGTTATTCTTCTACACGAGAAAATGGTTGCACATTAAAGGGTTAAATACCTCCATACAATAAGGATGCCTTAGTTTTATTCACAAGAAACTCAGCCCCATAAAACAGTCTGGGGTATAAAGAGGATTTAGAAACATCCAACGGGTAAAATAATGTTTTTTTTGATTGACCCTAAAATTTATAATAAAACGAAATTGTATGGTACAATATACCTGTTGCTTTGTGTTTTATGATCATAAAATGTGACTTATTTTTATATCCAAGCATTTTATTATCCGAAGCAAATCCACAATTTTCAAGTAGGGTTACTCGAAATCCTTTCCAGCATACATTTTCTAGTCAGAAATGTACAAGCAACAAAACATTCACGATAGGAATCCTCGAGGATTGTTGGAAAGACTAAGACCATGAAGATATACTATGGACTTATCGTTTTATATCGATTGTTTCTGATTTTATTTTTCAAATATCGTCAACAACACTACGAAAGCAACAAGATTTGTACTTATATTATAATTTAGAATTATAAATAAACCACTTCGATAATAGTTTTTGCTTTCCCATTTGAAAAATAAAATTTCAAGTTAGGATGAATTAATTTAAAGGAACTTTTGAAACTTCCCCATAGCATGTTGAAATATTTATAGCAATTCTAACTTTGAAATACAAAATTTTTTAAGTGAATATAGAGTCAAATGTTGATATTCTAATGAGCGTAGTGTAAATAACTAAAAGAATTAACATAGTGAAATAAGTTTTTGGATTCTGTGTATGTCCTCTGAGATTTTGAATAAGAGATAAAAAGCTGCATAAAAGATTAATTGGAAAGTCATTTTTTAAATAATAACATTCTTCAACCTAAGTTTGCTTGACAGCCTACGGACACAAATTCGAATAAAGTAACTGCATCAAGGATTCAGGTCTCTTCATAAGCTGCCCTACACAATTGAAGGAATCAAACACCAGTGCATTTTATGAAAATTTACAAAAAGCTTGCCGAAACATGGCATTGCCGTAAAAAAAAAAAATTCCAAGTATGACCCATTTTGCAAAATATTTCATTGTTGAGTGTTTTTTTTTTTGCGTGTGTCATAACTGACATAAGTTTTCAGTTTGTTTTAATTTATAATTTAACTTAAGGGTATTGTTTGAGTAAACGAAATCCCCCACCCCCACCCCCACCCCCAGTGGACTTTATACACAAAGGAAAATAAATTTATTGCCTATGGGACTCGAAAAATTCAGGATCATTCCTCATAAGCTGCACCATACACCGTAATAAATGAAGCAACAGTTCCCTTTATGAAATTTTCTAAAAAAATTCTTTAACATGGAGTTGCAGAGCAAAATTTTCAAAGAGTAACACATCTGACTAAATTTTCGATTTTAAAAAATTTTTCGCGCTTGATAAAAGTTTATCATTTATTACTTCTTATAAAGAGATATTCTAAAAATTCTGAAGGGCTTGGCATTATTAGTTTATTTGTATTTATGTACCGAAATCACATGAATTTTTAATCTAATTTAGTTCGAAGATTAGTCTAATTTTTTTCAAATCTGTGTCATATAGTTTAGTTTGTGTTTGAAAATCCCATGATTTTTTTCGAAGTACACTCTCAGTACTTTCAGAAAATATTCAAAGTTCATACTAACTTTTAATACCCGATCTGAATTGCTACTTTTTCGTAAAAGTTGCTTTGACACACATCCAAAAAATATGAAGCATTTTAAATTTCGATAATGGATATTGCAAATGACAGCAACTTTTTCTACGAACAGGCAGATTTTAATGAAAAAATTTTGATTACATTTACTTTTGTGGCCAAGCCGCTAAACTTTAAACAAAAGACATATGTTAAAGTCCACTGTCACAACAAATAAATTGTATGACAATATTGCCATACAATAATGTAAGGTTTTTTTTAAGGTTATCAATTTTATTTTTTATTGTAAAGGTGAAATAATAAATCTAGCTATAAATCAATTCAATAAATGGACTTATCTAATCTGTACCCAGACATCTGACTAAAAATGTGACATGAAGTGTATAATTTTGCATATTAAACTGAAGCGCTCATATTGATTAAGAAGGCCATTTTGACATCACTATTGGAGAACTCTTGATTAAAAGTTTTCCTCAAATAAACGGTTGAGAGCTTGATATTCAGGTATTAAATATTGACAGCTTACAGTTATTATTTTAGGCAGAAATATGCGACATGACAGTTTTTAAAATATGTGTCATCCCAGAGTATGAGTTTTATATACAGAGCATATATATAATAATCCTCAGTAACTAAGAACAATGCCAGTACAGATTATTATAACACACAATTTGTTCTGTATATTGCTGATACACACTGTGCAGTCCTACAGCAATACATAAAAATTGCCCTCATTCTCATGTTGAGCCGTTTATTTTAATGTGGTGTATGTTCATTCTTTTTTAAAAATATGCTAGTTAATGATAACAATGAGCGCAATATTCTATAAGCTTTTTATCTATAAATAGTCCTTAAAAATCCTTCAAAAGTTTAATCATTTTGTGGATATATATCTATGTGGTTAATGATATCGAATGAGCCATACAAATACAAACTCTTAACCCTTTAACGCGCAGTGTTCCCGCTCTGGGAACACAAAACTCTGACGTTTTGACTGTTACCAGTCACGAAGAATAGATTTGATTTGGATAAAAATAGTTGCGAGTGACATAGCTCCACGAGATTCCTTTACTTTTGAGCACGTCATTTCCCGTAAAAAAATTGTCACGATTATTTTTAACAGCACTGACATACTGCTGAAAAATGGAAGAATGCGAGAACAGCTGGATAGATTGCGCGATGCTGAAAAAAGGGCAGCCGTTGCCATCGCTCGACTTAACTACCAGCAAGATGGCGGACGATCGAAACGTTCATCGCGTGCCACAGATCTACAGACCCTTTTTTGATGCAGCTGGCAGTGCGGCACAGCCAGCTGCGTGAAAAAAGGGTCTCTAGATCTGTGGCACGCGATGAACGTTTCGATCGTCCGCCATCTTGCTGGTAGTTAAGTACCAGCAAGAAACTGCTGAATTTCTGCCGTCGAATTGCTGCTGTCGCGTCCTCGCAACAGTAGAAGCGAACAGGTTTAAGTCAATACGATATTAAAACGGTTATTTAGAATCACCGACCAGAATAAATCTATGAGAGATTTTCATTTGCATATTGAACCCTAACAGCAGAAAGTATTCAAAGAAGTATTAATAATGAGCATACAAACGAAGTGAACGGTGTCGCTCTTACTAAGAGAAAGAGCACAGTTTTGTTGTCTGCTATGGGCACTACTTTACTTAGGTGCGCTGCTGCTTTTTATATTCCCAGGGATTGAATGTATTCACACATATAGCGTGTGGATGATTTGGGTTCAATTTCACTCACTAAGAGTGACTAATAACTCTTTTCATTTCCGAGAGTTAGTTCTTGTGAGAGATAGAAATCATATTAGAGTATCAACATTAGCAAATGTATTAAGAAATAATGAAGAATGACGGTAAAATTCTTTTTTGATTATCCCCATTAGTTTCGAAATGGAAATTCCTTTCAATTGTAGAATTTTTTTCGTCACATTGCTCATGATGGAAAAAAAAAAGAAATAAATACACACTTTGAAATTTTTTAGAGAAATTTTTTCTACACTTTTATATAATAACTGATCAATGAAACATCGGTTAACATGTGCTTTGGATGAAAAACTAAAGAATTTTCACCTGAAATCAAAATGAAAAAACCATTTTATTCATGTTTGAGCAAAGAATGATGCATTTTTCTTAAACATTTCAGCTATTATTCTTTGAATCATTTTACAGCATCGAAAAGTTAACACTGCCAAAGTTAACTTGATTCAGACATTTCGAGAAAACATGCTCGAAAAAATAAGCACAAATATAATATAATTTTAATTCTTTGAAAACAGCATGATATTCTGTAGTTTTCGCTTATATATTTAAACTGATTAATCCTGTGGAATATACTAGAGAGAGCAGAAATCAATATTTTTCTTTCGCCAAAGCTTCTTAGCTTTTCCTGCCTGAGAATATCTTTTATCTAATACAAATGAGTAAACATCTTTTCTGAAAAAGCGCGTCATGCCATATAGAATTTTGAGTAGTGAGAATTTCCCTTTGTTGACGACAAGCTTGACAAACAGGAAGTGCTGCGGAGTGTCATCAACAATAAAGTTCGGCGGAAGGATAAGAGAAATTTCTTTGTGACCACTTAACAAATTTTTGTAAGTTGAAGAAAGTGAAGATGGCATCTGCTCATAATCGATTAGAGGCAAAAACATAATGTATTATGTGACAAAGATAGCGATTTAGAGTAAAATTACAAGCCAACTTTTCCAAAAATCAATGAACTGGCGACGGTGAAGTGAAATATTTTTATCCATTTCATTGGAAATTGCAAAATGCGTTATTTACATGCAATTCACTTGTGAATATCTCTATATTCAGAATCCCCCCCCCCAAATAAATAAATAAAACGGAATTTTGGATTCTAATTCATGCACAGACGAAGTAAGACTACCGTTTTACATTGGTAAATGATCTCTATGATTGTAGTATAAATTACTTTTTCTCCCAGAAGGTCATGTACACATTAAAACACACATAATTTTGAAAAATTCACTGGTGACCTTTTACTTTTTCTATATTTTCTCTTGCATAGTACAAAATAACAATAAAATATAAATTTTAATTCATTTTCAAAAAATAGTGCATAAGTTACTGTTACTAAAAATGACCTTTTTAAAGTAAAAAGAATATTTTATATTTTGAACCTCAAAAAGGAGGGTTATTCATTTTACACAGTAACTTAAGCGCAGCACCACTGGTCCTCTACTGGTCCTATCCACTGGTCCTTAATCAGGATTGGTGGATTCGAGTCGGAATATGGATCAGTTTTCCATTCTTAAGATCAGCACACTGGTGGAAGGTGACGTATTTTAAAATACATGACCACTAGAATCCTACATCTATACTAGTGAAGTTTGTCAAAGAGTGCTCACCGTCCAAAATATTCTAAAATACATTTCTATCTGTTTTGCAGAGGCATACAAAATAAGTATCATACAAAATAAGTATCATAGGTTTCTGTTGCAAAGCCAATGACTAAAATAAATACTTCAGCGTCGTATTTATTTAAACATAGTCGCTCCCGTCGTTGCAAGGCCCCACCATATCCGAGTGGATAAATAACTGAACATGGGAGGTGTCTGAAGTGTGAAAGTCCAAACATGAGTTTCGGGCGGAGTGTTTGTTGTAGAGGCAAACGATCTGCAGTTTTGGGCGGTTTTCTCCACATGCAACGTGAATGTGCGGTAGAACTCCTTAAAAATTCCTCTGCCAAAGCATCCCCCTGTAGGCAGATGCCCCTCTTGTAGGCTTGCCATAACACAAAATTTGTCATTGCGAAAAGGGATTGGTCGCGATTCCTCTTATCAGAGCATCGTTATTTTCCACTCTGGGGCTTGGCTTGAATGTTAAGATGAGGTATTTACGAAACAGCACAATACATTGTGCATTAACTGGAACCACCAAAGACCCATGGCGAGAAACAACGATGAGCTCAGATCATTGCCGGACTGGACCACTGAAACGGCCCGGGCGACCGGCCTCCCACTGACCCACACATAATGAAAGCCCAGAGCACTGGCCCATTCCGATCTTCCACGACCACGGCCTTTCGGGTGTTTGCCCGACCGCCCGATGCACCAGTCCGGCCCTGGCCCAGATAGAGAACTGCTGTCGTCATATTTTTGCAACGACGCAATAAAATGGGTTAACCATTAATTGTAAAGAGTAATATAAGTGCAAAAAAGACCGTGTTCCGTAATTCATGTGTTTGCCACTGTTTATCTTTCTTGTTTAAATACAGGATATCCAGATTGAAAATTGCTTCTAAATTTGTTTGTGAAACATTACTTTGTAAGTATAATTTTAAAAAGATATGTTCCTGAAAGGTACATTCCTAAAATATTTCGTTTCTAGAAGATACGCCTTTCAAAAGTGCATTAGATTTCTAAAGTCAGTTTCTTAAAACAAATTTTCAGACAAAAATGTTATTTATGTCTAACGAAACTACACTAGTTGAATCAACCGTGTCTTTTCTAAAGACAATGAGTGAAATTGGAGCAACAATGTAAGAAAGAAAAACTTAAGCCAATGTTTTTATTTCTCCGTCTGATGGACTGTGAAACAGTTGTTAGATGCCATAAAAATAGTTATTATTGTACAGAGAAAAGTGAGATATAAGTTAAATGAGCTTCTGTGCATCTTGAAGGTGGACTATAACAATACGAATATGATGACTTGACAACCGTTCCTACCCTTTTCCCCCAAAAACAAACAAACAAACAAATAAACTGCACTTGATAAATGCAACATACTTAAGATTTGTTATAATAATAATTAGAGTAATAAGTTTTATCATATTACTGTACGTATTTATACTTCTATAAATTTAATTTTATGTCTTTTGCGATATAACACCCAAATTAATTCATCAGTGCTGGTTTATGATCAAATTATGAATGTATAAAACATATTAAAGGGCGTGCCTTAAAAAATAAAGAAAAAAAAACATGTGACCGACTTGAGGATATACAGATAGATACCAAAGAGAATTTTATCAAAATTAGTCAGTGACATACTGCTACTTGATTTTGGTAAGAAAATTGTGAGAAAAAAAAATAAGGAGAATTCATCATTGTTTTAGTTTTCAATAATTTTGAACGGGAATAAAATCCAGACAGAAATAACTGGGTAGAGAAAATTTAGATCCATGTCTTATCTACGGACTTTCATTAGCTATGCTTTTGAAAGTTCGTTGAATAGAATTTCTTTAATTTTTTCCCCCCGAACACAAGCACGCGAAAACGCTACGAAAAATATCCATTAGTCAATTAAAAGGGAATTATAAATTACTTTCCTGCCAAGTTGAAATAAATCAGACTTACTTAATATGAATAATTTATGTAATTTTATAAAAGAGACGAAATAGCTGAAACATGTTTTGAAAATGAGCTAGTTACTAATTGTCACAAAGAAGCAAAAACCATGAGAACAACTACTTCAGGGCTAAAGTTAGTTGCTTCTTGAAAAAACAAGACTTGATATCTGCCAACAAAACAAAACAAAACAAAACAAAAACAAAACACATAAATAAATGGGTTTTAATGATTAATTACTTTAACCCGAAATTTATATAACGTGAATGAGATTTATTGCCCAAAGATCATTGAAAAGCTTATGATCAAAGCTTTTAAAGTTGTAATGTTTCTTCAGATGCTCAGCATAATATTATTGCTCTGACGTAAAGCTAATAACAGTAGATATACAAAACCTTTTACATTTTTACCTATCTGAAAAGGTTTTATGTTTCTTCTTTAAGAATTTTTAGAAGAAAGAAATATTAAAAATAAGTAGTATGAGAGAAACATTTAATTTTCTTATGCTCATTGTAATTGAAATTGACTGTTTGAAAAACTTCTAATTAGAATATTTTCACAGAAAACTATTATAAACAAGCGTTAAAAAAGGAAATATGGTTAAATTGTGCACATTTTAAAAAATCGCTTCTTTCTGCCTCATAGGCATGCTTTATAAGTAGGAATACATGGTGCTAGATTTAAATGAATGTTTAATTAATGAAAGATACATATATTCGAAATTCATTTGTTGCGAAACATTTTCCTAAGTGGAATAGCTCGCTTTCTGTAAAAGTTATTACTTTATCAGTAATAAAATGTTTGTTCCGAAATGTAGGAAAGATATTGGATTAAAACAGTAACTTTGTGTAACACTGAAGCATAGGAGCTAGGTGAAACTAATATATGTTTGTTAAAGTATGCAAAAGCTTTCTATCCTTCAATCCTTCAAGAGCAATGTTATCAGCGAATCTACGCGAAATCAGACTGAAGAGATGCAAAAACAATATATAAAAGACAAATCGAAAGGAAATAGAATGTTAGTACGAAAAGAGAAAAAAAAGTAAGGAAACTTGGTTAAATAACTGTATAAAAGATAAAAGAACAAAATAGTGAGGGGAGGGAATGAATAATGAAATGGTTTTTCATTATTCATTCAATATTATATATATATATATATATATATATAACTAACAAGTAAAACACAAAACATACTACAAATAAGACATATCTCGCACAAAAATATAACAGCTATTAGCAAGAATTAGAAACCAGATTTTGAAGCCAAATAAAGTGCAAGAATTATTGTGATAATATAATGGAACGGAAATTATAACCACTGTCACCATCGTCAGGGGCCACAAACAGTGGATTATAATTTACAGCAAACCAAATAGTAGGGTTTCGGTTGTGTGGCATATCAGAAGAGATATTAACTTCACACATCTGTGCCCTACCCTACTATATAAAGGAAAGAAGAAATCAAAAAGATAACAAAAAATAGAAATAGGAATATAATTTTACATACCAGACCTTGAGCACGGGTTATTCACAATTCTCTCCCGGGTTTGGAAGGCTTATAAAACTGTATTACCAATACAGCAACAAAGTTGACTTTATTGGAGAATGAAATATTACAAGTTTTATTTCACAAAAGTCCAATATGTGAAACTTTCGTGACAGCGACAGATTAATAGAATTTTGTCGGAGGTGAGGGTGGGGGGAGGGCAGTTAGTTATAAGATTGGCATATACATCCATTTTATGGAAGTAAAATAGGATCTTTTACAATACCTTTTTTTTCTGAGTTAGGGCGATCGCCTCTCCACATGCCCCCCTTTAATACGTCCTTGTTTCGTGATGCGGCAGATATCAAGTCTAAAGTCAAATTCTTCCTGCATTCACACGCTCGTTTTAACATGGTAACAAATACAGTTGCGATCCTTTGGCGTAAATTTCGTCTTTGGCACGAACACACGATCTTTCATGCAAGCCCCATAAAAAATTGCCTGGAATTAAGCCCGGAGAGCGAGGTGGCCACGGAAGAAGGCGCTTGTCGTCGGTAGAACATCGTCCAATCCAACGACGAGGAAGCCCGTTATTTGTGAAACAAACGTTGCAGTGTTTCTTGGAGAAGATTTTACTAGAGAAAGAAACATTGCAAGTTTTGTCTTTCTTGGAGAACAAACAAACTGCCCTCCTCCGCTCCCACCCCAGGAAAAATTGCATTGATCCGTTACTGTCACGAAAGGTTTATATATTGGAATTTTGTGAAATAAAACTTGTAACATTTCTTTCTTCAAAATAGTCAACTTTGATACTGTACTAGTAATATATATATATATATTTATAAACTATATTTTTAGACTTGTTCTATTACCTACTGATTCTTTGCTCACTTTACTTTTGCTTTACTACGCTATCGTTTTATTATTTTACTGCTTTCTTCGTACTCTTACATTTTTCTCTGTTTAGAATGGAAACATTCAACTCTTTTTCTCATTTGTATTAAATATATATAGATATGTATTTAATACAAATGGCCAGGTTGCTATACATATATATATATATATATATATATATATATATGTATGTATATATGTATATGTAGCATCCTGGCCAACGGAAGCCCTCGCTGTTGCGATCCTTGGGCATGCGTACGGCTGCCGGTGGAAGGACGAGTCTAACTGCGATTACATAATTTTATTGGGCGATTTGATAAATGTTTTACTAGGAAGTTGCGGTCATGCGAAAATCCTCACCTGGGCTGCTTCAGTCCCTTTTACTAACTTTTGAGGTCGTGTGACATGACCCACGAGCATTGCAATTATTGGTGGATCCCAAAATCTGGGCAGCGGTTTTTTAATGTTTGTTGTGACTTCTATGACGCCAAATTGACTGGGCGCCGGGACCGTCTACAAAATTACAAAGGAATTGCAGGAGACCATGTATTAGTTGCAGTTTTTGAAAGTGAATTCCTTTGTTCCAAATGAATTAAAACTTCGCAGTTCTAGAAATTTGGGATTTTAGCGGGCTTTTGATTTATTATGTTATATATATATATATATATATATATATATATATATATATACACACACACGCTTAAACCAAACGAGCGAAATTCGATCAGTCGGTACGAAAAGTGAGCCAGTTTTCAAAAGTGAGCTTCTCCTTTAGGAGCGTTTTTCGATCACAAGAGCGATAGCGGAATATAACAATGAGTGAGGAGGGGAAATTCTCGGAAAAGATAGGAAGCGAGGAGAGGATTCTCAGAAAAAGGACTATGTAAAGAGCCCTTTCGCGGAAATACCGGTCGGTTTCCAAGGATACAGACCGCTCCGCAGTGTATCGTTTTTTTCGATCTTTGGGTTTAAGCGTGTATATACAATAAATAAATAAAAATAAGGAAAAGGAAAGCTAACTAAGGCCATAGCTTACAACCCTGGAAAAGAAAACCCTCGAAGAAGAAAGAATATATTTTTAGTAAATTTTGTATCACAATTTATCTTATTGTTTTCAAATTCCTTCTTTGTTTGAAATGAATTTAAATTATAAGTAACAGCTTTGGAAACGTGAATTCAATGGATAAACGCAAATATTTATAAACTTTCGTCAAACCTTCTACAGTAATATCTCTTTTTTGTTCTTGCTTCATTTATGATGGTGCATAAAACAATATCAATTATTACTTTAAGTTTTGTTGGGTGATAATTAAATTACATTGCAAATGTTTCATTTTACTTAAAGCTCTCCATATTACTTCTATTTTTTACCTGCCACCACATTTTTTTTAGGCTCGTTTTATTATCAATTGTTTCATTTCTCACTTTCCTTTTCGCTTTACTACGCTATCGTTTTATTATTTTACTGCTTTCTTCGTACTCTTACATTTTTCTCTGTTTAGAATGGAAATATTCAACGCTTTTTCTCATTTATATTATACTAGCTGCGTACCCGTTCTCCGCACGGTAGGGAACGAAACTTTTTCTTAGATATATAATTTGAATTGATTCCAGTGATTTGGAATCTCAAAATAAGCAAAATGATTTGACTCTTGGCGTAAAGTTTCTCATTCGTTATTCGTAAAGTTAGTATAAGTACTGACCTGAGACCATTGTTAATATTATGACAAAAACTATGTCGGTGTCATTCCCGATCAGACAAAGAAAAGCGTGACGGTTTGCAGCGAAAATTCCTAACTTTCAAAATGTCTCATTTCTGCATCATACTCTTTTTTAGATTTAAGTTATACCTTAGATACTACATGATGTGGCGAACCGTTTTATTTTATAGTTAAATAGTTGTGTACCCGCTCTTCGTAAGGCAAGAAGAGAACATTTTCCCAAAATGTGATCATGACTACTTGTGACAAAACAGAATCTCCAAGAAAAAAAAGTTCAGTTACAGTCTTTTCTGTTGAAACTACCGCGGGATATATTAACGTGACGTAGAATTACTTAATGTTTAGTTAGCTGTGATGTAAGATGGTTGTTGTAAAAGGAATAGAACACTTAGTTTCACGAAATATTTATTAATGCGGTATATTGTGCTTTGATCAATATTGCCCTAGCATATCTACTAACTATTACTTATACTATCTTTTATATATACCAATACAATATATTTTCGTTTTCCAGTCGTTAATACTTAATTTAAAGAAACGGCTTAGATATTTGCCACGAATGCAGTCTTTTATTCTTTGGTGACTTTTGCAATTTACGCATTAGTATAAACGATAATCATTTCACTTTATGGTTGCCACTAAAACAGCTCTCCATACATTTGTGTGCTTAATTATTGTCAGATTGGCCTATTTAGCACCAGGGCCCTATTATCTCACTGGCAAATCGGGACTTTGCCCAGTGCCTCCGGCTCGAAATGGCCCCCAATTTCAAATGTTGTTCTGAAATATTCTTTTTTATAAGCATATTTTATGAAAAATAAAACAAATTTCATAGATGGAGGCCCCAAAATTCATCAATGCCCGGGGTACCTGTTTGCCATAATCAGGCCCTGTTTAGCACCGCAAAATATTTCTTGCGATTCGAAATAAATACCTCAGACACTACATGAAATGGACATTTTTTTTATTTTAAAAATACGTCACCCTCTCTTGGAACCCTTTACAAAAAGAAAAGAGATAAGAAATAAGACTGCGCTATTTATAAGGGCTTTAAAATTGTTTTTCTAGATTATGCCGTTTAATTTTCTTCTCACAAATAAATCCAGTATTTATAAAAGGAAATCCAGCCAAGCAAAGAAATCGTCTGCTCGCGGGACCCGTTTTTATTTATTTTTTTCAACTGGCAATTTTAATCATTGTTACTGTATCCATGACAACCAAACCGCAAGATATCAAACCGAAACTCATAAGCAGGTACTACTGAAATGAAAATCCCTCTTTACTGAGTAATCTACTTAATAATATTCTGCATAACATGAGATGAATTACTGGTGTTAAACGCAATGTACTGTCAGGTAAGATTAGAATATTTTCAATTGAATAATTTTAAATTAATTTATTGTCGATTTAAATTTCATACAATATTCCAATAATTTTTATTACAGTGTCATTCCCGATCAGAAAAAGAAAAGCGTGACGGTTTGCAGCGAAAATTCCTAACTTTCAAAATGTCTCATTTCTGCATCATACTCTTTTTTAGATTTAAGTTATACCTTAGATACTACATGATGTGCGAACCGTTTTATTTTATAGTTAAATAGTTGTGTACCCGCTCTTCGTAAGGCAAGAAGAGAACATTTTCCCAAAATGTGATCATGACTACTTGTGACAAAACAGAATCTCCAAGAAAAAAAAGTTCAGTTACAGTCTTTTCTGTTGAAACTACCGCGGGATATATTAACGTGACGTAGAATTACTTAATGTTTAGTTAGCTGTGATGTAAGATGGTTGTTGTAAAAGGAATAGAACACTTAGTTTCACGAAATATTTATTAATGCGGTATATTGTGCTTTGATCAATATTGCCCTAGCATATCTACTAACTATTACTTATACTATCTTTTATTGATACCAATACAATATATTTTCGTTTTCCAGTCGTTAATACTTAATTTAAAGAAACGGCTTAGATATTTGCCACGAATGCAGTCTTTTATTCTTTGGTGACTTTTGCAATTTACGCATTAGTATAAACGATAATCATTTCACTTTATGGTTGCCACTAAAACAGCTTTCCATACATTTGTGTGCTTAATTATTGTCAGATTGGCCTATTTAGCACCAGGGCCCTATTATCTCACTGGCAAATCGGGACTTTGCCCAGTGCCTCCGGCTCGAAATGGCCCCCAATTTCAAATGTTGTTCTGAAATATTCTTTTTTATAAGCATATTTTATGAAAAATAAAACAAATTTCATAGATGGAGGCCCCAAAATTCATCAATGCCCGGGGTACCTGTTTGCCATAATCAGGCCCTGTTTAGCACCGCAAAATATTTCTTGCGATTCGAAATAAATACCTCAGACACTACATGAAATGGACATTTTTTTTATTTTAAAAATACGTCACCCTCTCTTGGAACCCTTTACAAAAAGAAAAGAGATAAGAAATAAGACTGCGCTATTTATAAGGGCTTTAAAATTGTTTTTCTAGATTATGCCGTTTAATTTTCTTCTCACAAATAAATCCAGTATTTATAAAAGGAAATCCAGCCAAGCAAAGAAATCGTCTGCTCGCGGGACCCGTTTTTATTTATTTTTTTCAACTGGCAATTTTAATCATTGTTACTGTATCCATGACAACCAAACCGCAAGATATCAAACCGAAACTCATAAGCAGGTACTACTGAAATGAAAATCCCTCTTTACTTAAAAATTCGTAAAAATTCTCCTAATTTATATTTTCCCCCTGTTCTTCTTTTAAAAGTGGGCGAATTGTGTGCTCCGTCTTTTGCCCAAATATAAAAAAGTTATGACAGATAGAATTCAAGATGCAGCAGTTTTAAAAATATTTTTCGAAAGTCAGCGTCAAATTTAATTTTATTTGAAAAATTCCCAAAAATCTGCAAATTATGTTACACAGTCCGAACAAATAGTTTTTTAAAGAAAATTTTCTCCTCTATACGATGATGTAAATATCGTTTTCTTGCGAGCGCAATTACCGGCGTTATTATGTATTACGCAAGAAAAATCGCTAAAAATTGGACAAAACATAAAATAAAACATTTTCTAATTCGAATTTCGAAAAAATCGCTTCGAGGTGTGTCGAGACCCGTCTTGGAGAATTTCCGTACAAAATTTGGTAGGTCTACGATCACCCGTTTCGGAGCTACGCGAGACACAGACAGACAGACAAACGGACAGTTTACACTATGTTTTATTTATATAGATTATATTTTTCATTTATCATTATTTACCCGAACATTTCAAAACTAAATTAATTAAATATAGCTATAGCACATTAAACACTACGTTTACTTTGTACTTTACTGTTCTTTGTTTTTTAAGATACTGAACGAAAGAAACAGTGCAATCAAAAATATTGCTCTTATAAGCTCTAATAAAATTTACGATTTAAGTGTATCTGAGAAATTATTTTTTTTCTTTATTTTCAAGCTCTTCACTTCACGTCCTCCCACGTCAAACTGCGTCGAACGCTCGCACAGGTTGTTTGTCATATTTCCGTAGGTATGTGCCCTCCAAAAAAAAAAAAAAAAAGAGTTGCAAGAAAATGCAAACTACGTTTGATTGTCCACTTCCAGTTTCTCTCTTTTGACGCTTGCGCAAGTTGTCCCCACCACCTTTCCCGATCCGTAAGCAGGGCGCTCATTTTCCACCGGTTGCGCTCCGGGGGAAGAGATCCAGGCAGTTTGCCGGAGTGGCTACTCATTTCCCCCGCGAAAATAATGCCTGAAGTTTCTCTTTCCATTGCGGGTTAAACTCGTGCGCGCGATGCAAGTTTCCACTAAAAATATTTTAACTGCAGTTATCGTTATAAGTAACTTTCTATGAAATATGAGGATAAGAATTAACTTCTGTTTACTTGCAAAACATGCGAATCGAGTGAATCGAATAAGTTTGTGGTCAGGCAATAAAATGTGCGTTTTTTCATTAAACTTTAATCGTATGTGTCTTGGGTAATGGTCAGAGACAGTTCCACTAGTTTAGCGATGAGACACGAACTTTCTCGATTGCAGACACCCGTGGCGGAACGACATCCTCCGGAGTCCGATATCTGCAGATGTAACTTAAACGACTCGCGATTTCACACAGTTTTGGATGAGATCGAGGACACTTTGGAATTGAGCAATCCGGCACAAAACCTCTCTCTACAGGCAGCCGCAGACGCTTCGGCAAGCGAAATTACAGAGCTCTACCGCGTATTAATACCAGTGCTCGTGTCAACGTGCTTTCTGTCGTTCCTCTCCAATTTGCTGATAGTATTCTCAGCCAGGTGGATTCGCAATAGGCGCCTGTCCCCAAATTTGATGCTGTCTTTATCCCTTGCTGGCGCGGACGCTTTTGCCTCTTTGATTGTCGGACTGGCTCTGATTCTGAACAGTCTCCTTCCTATAGCTCTCGGAGTTCAGCTGGGTTCTGAAACTCGTTGCTTCGTGCTAGCCCTCGAGGCCCTTCGTCTCGGAAGTCTGGTATCGACAGCCCTGCATTTGTTGGCCCTGGCTGCAAATCACCACGTTGGCATTTCGAAGCCCCTGCACTACGTCCGCATAGTCACCCGAAGAACAACGTTGCTTTCAGCAGCCGCAATATGGATATGCCCGATTGCTTTCTTCTTTATCTACTTCTCGTCCGTTCCGGATGACGGGTTCCAGTCTCCAGGTTGTTCCAGGTACGAATTCATTCTGTACTCACCTTTCCGAATCACCACGTCAGTATTGTTCTTCGTCCCGCTGGCTGCCATGACGGTCATTTACGCTCACATCTTTGCCATCGTGCGACGCCATCAGCCCCAGAACAACAGCTCATCCACTCGACGTTTACGCAGAAACGTCAAAGCTGCCGTCACAACTCTTCTCATCCTCGGTGCTTACGTCCTCGGATGGATGCCAGCTGTTCTCTACTTCATGCTCACATGCCTAGACTGTCCAGCACCATTCCCGACGATTCCACTCCAGGTGCGAGTGCCAATTGGTGTATTTGCCAATGCCATGATCGCAGCGAGATGCCTCGCCGATCCCGTTCTTTACCTCATTCGCATGCCAGAGGTCCGAGAAGCTTTGCGAGAAATGTGTGGAGTACGTACACCCACTGCGAACTGTGGCAGTCCTTCTTCTTTGCAGAACACGCGGACAGACGTTAGAAGACTGACTCTCTTGACATCGCAAAGGAAAATGAACGGTTATGCTAATGGACGGAATGTCATAACTTTCGAAAGAAAAGAAATGATCTTGTGAATGTCTGTTTTATTCATTCATAGCATATTTGCATTGTATGGTGCTGCTTCTTTTATCCAGATTTTTTTATCCAGAATTTTATTTGACTGTTGAAATTTGACTTTTTAATGTCAGAATTACATGTAAGTATCCATGTTCTCATTCATCATAAAACAATGATAATGAATATTTCGTTGACTACCAACAATACTGTATATCAAGTAAGAGGCAAGTAATAAATTTGTTTCTAAATCTGCTTAGAATTTTTAAAAAGCATTTTAGATTTTTAGAGGGGGAGAAATAGTGTTATTATTAAAACTATTTCATTTTCTAACTATCTACTTTTCAACTAGCACTAGCATTATTTTTGATAAAGTGGGTCTAATAACATCTGGTTTAAATGATAATGAATCGTGTTCTCTTACCAATATCAAATTTTTTCTTAGAATTTTAAAATATATCTAAATAAATTTATAAAAGTTTTCAAAGTTTACTAGCGTAATAAATATTTGCAATCATAACAGTAAATGTTTATTCAAATATGTCTGTTTATATTGCATACAAAGTATTTTTAATATAGATAAAATGATTTAAAAATTTTTCTCCTTCATGGTATTTCTATTTACATCTAAATGCTCATGTATGCACACATGATAGACAGTAAATATAATTAACATAAACAAAGTATATTTTAGCATTTGATATAACAGCGTATGACTTTAACTGTATTTATTCGTCAAACAGATTTAACTAAATACCGTCATATGTATAGTGAATTACAGACAGTGTTTGAAAAATACTTTATATTAAGTATGAAACGATGGGATTTATAAAACAATACACTGAAAATGTACATGTAGTGACCCATTTTATTTGCAAACCTTATTTTATAAACCAGAAAGGCAACTGCATACAACATCTTATTTTACTATTGTTCACATCTTATTTACAAAATATGATCTCTAAAGACGTATTTCACTTTTTATCAGCTATCTTGATAAGCAGAAATGATGCGTATAAAAACACCAATTGTTTAATAATAAAAGTTTTAGTCAAAAAAGAAGTTTGAAACGTCATATATTTTTAATTCAACAAGTTTCGACTTTAATATACTTACTAATGATATGTTGCAAAAGAACTGGCGGTTGAGAACAGATGTAAGGCAGCAAATATCGAAGATATTGAATAGAAAAAAGTATAGTCCGTAATAATAGTATTTAAAACTATCATGAAAGTATAAAAAAACATATATAAAAAATTATATCTCACATTAAACGTTTTAACTGTTTTAATACTTATAAAGGTATTTTATAGCAGCTGATAAAAGGCAGAGTGTAAGAAGAGGAATATTTTTTTTTGGGTTTATTTAACAAGATATTCAAAAGCGATATATTCCCAGCGCAATACAAAATAAATCAATTAATTAATAAGTAATTGCAAATTTTATCTTTTAATTTGCAGAAATTAATATTTATATTCTTTTTTTCTAGTTTCTGTTGATTTAATAATTTAACAGTCGAAACCTAAGATTTTCGAATTTGTGGTATTTTCTTCCCTAAAATCTAAAAAAGAAAAGAAAAGAAAACAAATCTTTAACTTATCTTTTAAATTAGAAGATGACGGCGAGATGAAACAAGACAAAGATTTACATACTTTTGTGAAAGAGGATAACCTATTCCTCTTCTCGCAATTATCCCTAAGCATAATGCTAAATCCATTGTAGGATATTCTATCTAGCAAAATGTTACATATTTTGTCCACATGTCAGTATTACATATAAGTTTCAATTCTGATTACCATTTGTACTACACTCATGTCCATAAATTAAGGATAATTCAGAATCACACAGAAATTGATCTCTAAAATAAAAATTTCACCTGTGGAATGATCACACACATCTTGAAGAAGAATATGCAAATTACAGGAAACCACCAGATGGCGTGGATGGTACGTCACAATGACGAGAGTGTAAGAGAGGGGTATGTAAGGAATGGTGGCAAAGAAGTAAAATTGTTCACAAGCGCTGTGAAAGCCTTTCAGTGCAAAAACCGCATAGTTATGGCACAAAGGAGGCATTTGGATGATGTTTTACGTGGCAGAATTATCGGACGACTGAAATGTGGACGTACCCAGCTGGAAGTATCCGAGGAACTTGGAATCGCCCAGAGTGTCATCTCCAGGCTTTGGCAACGATTCCAAGATGATGGTAATGTGAGTAGACGTTACAGCACAGGTCGCCCCCGAGTTACAACGCCGAATGAGGACCGCTATTTGGCAGTTACTGCCAAAAGAAACAGACGGAGTACAGCATCAGACCTGTCTCGTCAGCTCTCTTCAGCTACCGGTACGACAGTTTCAAGGCAGACCATGTACAGACGCTTAGGGCACATTGGTCTATATGCTCGTAGGCCTGTCAGATGTGTTCCACTTACCGCAACTCACTGTCGCCTGCGATTAACCTGGAGTAGAGAGCATGCATTGTGGACACCGCAATAGTGGTCTTGTGTGATGTTTTCCGACGAGTCCAGGTTTAGTTTGGAGTCTGATTCTCGCCGGACATTCATCTGGAGAGCGCCAGGTACCCGTTACCACCAAGAGAACACGATTGAAAGACACCGTTACGGTGGTGCAGGATGGCTCGTTTGGGGAGGAATTATTCTTGGTTCCAGAACTGACCTGCATGTTCAGAGTGTAACGATGACAGGCCACATCTATCGGGATGTCATTCTGGAACAACATGTACGTTTGTTTCGGTGTGCCATGGGTGCTGAATTTGTGTTTATGGATGACAACGCCCGTCCTCACCGTGCAAACATTGTAGACGAATGCCTTCAATCGGAGGATATCACCCGTATGCATTGGTCGGCATACTCACCGGACTTGAATCCGATAGAGCATGTGTTGAATATGCTTGGCCGACGAATTGCAGCCCGTCAACCCCCTCCCACCTGTCTACCGGAACTTCGGAGTGCATTGCTTGATGAGTGGTGTAATATTCCCCAAGATCAGATTGATCATTTGATACTCAGCATGCCTAGGCGTTGTCAGGCCTGTATTGCATCGTCCAGGAGACATACTCCGTATTAACCATCCTACTAACCATGTTATACTGTTTTTTGTAAATAGGTTCTTTTTTGAAATTTGGTCAAGGGAGTAAAACTTGCAATTTTTATTAATTATGTCAAACATATAGCATCTTTTTTGCTCTTTACTTTTTGTTTAATAAATAGACTTTACAAATAAGTCAAATTTGTTTTGCTTCTTTCTCTTCTTTGCCTGAACTTCATTATCCTTAATTTATGGACATGAGTGTAGTTCACAGTTCAGTAAATTTTAAATTTTAAAAGTTGGGGTTTTTAAAAGTGCATCCTTAAATGTCTTATTCAGATGTATGCTTGATTTGAAAGTGCTTCCTACTGGTTTAACAGTGTTTTCCCGAGTTTATCACCTCAAACATTGAAAAACCTTGGAAATTTGACATTTCGAGTGAACAATGTTTTTATTCACTGGGAACATTACCTTTGATTTATAAAGTGACATCAGGAAACTCTTGCTTGTTTGGCAGATCGGTTCCATGCGCAAAAAAGTAGACATTTCAGGCATTCTCCCACACATCTGATAGTTTGAGATTCAGAATTTTAGGGCTCATTCATTATTTAGCAACCCACAACAAAGGAATATGATGTTCGAAACAGTATTTCTAACACTGAACATTAAATTATATGAAATTAAGAACCAGATGCTCCTAATGCTACATTTCCAGAAATTCCCAATCAGCCCCAGCGAATTATATAAATATGTTAAAGGGAAAAAATTAGATTGAAGCTGAAATATTGAAAAGTGTTCGTTAGTGAGCTTTTTTAGAATACATTTAAGATAACAGATGAGAATTACTAATTTGATTCAATTAAGTATTTTTTTGTCTGTTCGCGTTTTATACTGTAAGGGAGATGAAAAAGATATTTTATCAAGAGATAATTTTATAGATAGCATATGATGAATTTTTTACTATCTTCATTTGCAAATTAACTGCATTCGACTGTCTTGGGAGCACTCTTCAAGTTTTAATGAATAATCTCTTTTTCGTCTGTTCAAGTTCGAGTTCCTCTGACAGTGGAACCTTACAAACTCTCTTAAATTCAGTAATTTAATGAATTTTGCCTCAAAGTATTTTAAATCCATGTATCCATCTATCTTTCTTAAAAAATTAGTAATATTTCCATAAAAATTTTAAACCATATATTCTTAAAAAAAAATAAAATAGTTATTTAAAGATTTATTAAACCGAATATACATTTTGTATTTATATTTAAAGCTGATTGCTTTTCAAGGGAAATCTACGTCTTAACTTAAAAAATTTTTTTAAAAAAATGCATAAGTTGAATTATCATTCACATTTAGATCCCAATTTAGTGAAAATAACCCATTACTCATTCACGAAGAAATCCGAAGACGCTTTAAAGAGGCAATTTCAAATACAATTTTTTGAAACTTTAAATAATAAAAATTTTCGTTCAACAAAAATGAAGCCGTCCTGTTGCTCAGTGAACAAAAAATTAAAAATTAATTTGTAAATCTAGTTAAAAGTTTGTTAATTAAAACAAGGTATTCGCTAGAAGATATACTGCCAAAAAATTAGTATAAAACATAGTTGTCTATTTTTGAAATAGGCGTGATGTTAGGCAACTACAATTTTCATCCAATACCTTGTGATAAGTTTTACTCTTCTGTTATTTTTTCTACTAAAGGAAATCATATTAAACTTACTACAGCACCATTTACTTCCTGAATTTTTTAGTTTTTTAGTTCGATTCAAAAGGAACTAATTTATTAATTTAAGTTATATTAACGATATTTAATTTAGTGTCAAATGCTTTTTAAGAACTACTTTGAGTTTAATTAAATTTGTGAAAGAATAACTATGTTCAGTTTTTACTTTTTTGAAAGTAAAATAACTTGTGATAAGTTTTACTCTTCTGTTATTTTTTCTACTAAAGGAAATCATATTAAACTTACTACAGCACCATTTACTTACTGAATTTTTTAGTTCTTTAGTTCGATTCAAAAGGAACTAATTTATTAATTTAAGTTATATTAACGATATTTAATTTAGTATCAAATGCTTTTTAAGAACTACTTTGAGTTTAATTAAATTTGTGAAAGAATAACTATGTTCAGTTTTTACTTTTTTGAAATTAAAATTTAATTGGCTAAAAATTCTAGTTTTTATTTCATGAAATATCACATAGATAATGTCATCTATGTTAAAGAAAATTTCTTGGGAATCTGCAGTGATACATTGAAATTGTTTTGGACCGTATAACCATTTTTAGTATGAAATGACATCATCATACATTCATTTTCAAATATAAAATATAAGATTCAAGTCAGAATTTACGTAAATTTTTTTCCAATGGACTGGCACTTGCTCATCAAGCATTTTGCTACTACTGGCCATTTTATTATGGGGACATCCATAATAAAATGTGGGTCAGCGTTATCCCGAATGAAAGCACGTGGGTGGCCAGCGTTATCCCTTATGAAGGGATGGACAAGTTAACACCCAAGCCCAAAATCAAACCTGGACCCAAGGTACGGCACACTGGTTCTTTAGCCACTACACCACCTGCGTGGCTAATCTGTGCAACAAAAACCTCCTCCAAGATGATTTCTTACGGGAATAACAGTTGCATCACAAATTACATAAAAAGTATCTGCAGCTATAAATCATGCCATGCATTAAACTTTTAAATCTCGAATTATGATCCTTGTTTGTTTTAAATAAAAAAAATACAAAAAATTATCTTTCTACACCTTATACATGTAGTAATTATTAAACAATGTCAACTACATTTAAGGATCAGGTGATTCAAACTTGGTTGACTGAAAAAATAGAAAATTTAGTTTTGTGACCATACAGGGCAAACCAACCAGTGAGTGAACAAACCCAGTGAATAAAAATTTTGTACATAGGGTCACATAGGGGGGGGGGGATTCTGGGTCATTTTTTCTTCTGGGTAAATAATGGTCACTAACTTTATAGCATTAAAAAGTGTTTTTACAAAGCAAGCAAATTATGCCATCTTTATACATTCCAGTTTCTTATATCAAATTCAAAAGCAATGTATCTGAGCAGGTAATAAGGTAAAAAAAATTACCTTTTACACTACTGTAAAAACATCTCTACAAAGATTGTCCTTGAAAATCATGATATTTTTAAAGATCCATATCAGTGAAACAGGTTTGAAAAAAAATGTTGCTGCTTTTAATAGAAAATGCTCTAAACTTTTCATACCAACATACATTTTTTTTTCATTATTTTTAAATAAATTTTTAAAGTATATCGATTTATCCCCCCCCGTTTACTGGGGTAATTTTGGGTCACTGGGGTAATTTTTGGTTAGTGATGGCTTTTGATATATTAGGTGCTATTTTATTTATTTCTGTTTATATAATATTAGTATTTACTTTAACTGTTATACTTTACGGTAATATTACATTGTACTTTTAGCTGTAACTTTATCTCCAATTGCTGCCGAAGGATCAGCCCTTCCGGCTCGGAAGTCAATTCCAACTTTTATTAAATACTAATTCAGCAGTTAAGGTACGCATATTGAGTATTGAATAAGAAGGTAAATTAACAGCAGTTATAATGAATCGAACTTTCAGGTAACAGGAAGAGAAAATGAAATAGCAGAGTAATCAAATAAAAAGAAGGAAAGTTCAAAGCAGAAAACCATAGACATCAAGTGAAACCTTGCAGGTAAAAAAGCAAAAGCACCCCCGCAAGATGATATAGACAGTTCCTCAAATGTAAAACGAGGTAATTTGGTACTGTAGTGATTAAGAACTGTCAAATTACAATGACAACAAGATGGAAGAAGTTGAAAAAAACCTCTTTAGAAGATGTTAAGAAATATTGCAATGGATTCTACCTTTGAAGAACAGAAATATTTTGCTGCATATTTTGATAATGACCCATTCTACATTGGGAAGCCTCATCAGTGGTCGCTCTCCACTCGGAGACGGAAGATGCCTTGTTCAAATCCAGGTCGCGTCCGTCGACGTAGCTGTTCGGAGTTTTCTGTGGTTTCTTCAGAAGTGTTTTGTGAGTACGGGTTAGGACCCTTTAGAAAGTCCCCCACGGAGAGCAATTCCCCCTTCCCTCCCACCTAGATCCCTCGCTTAGACAATCGGCCGAAATTCCAGCTTTCATTTCTGCCCTGAGAAAATAACAAAACTTTTGCAAAAGGAAAAAATAGAAAAGAAATGTCTGGAAGAAGGTGCCTGAAATTTTTGTTGGCCCAAATGAGACGTTTTGGAAGTAATTCAAACAAGTACGTATTAAATTAAATAGAAATTATCCCTTTGTTGTTCATAGTAACAGTATAAACATAGCATACAAATGTTATAAGAAATTATGTCTGGAATTGTGGGCTGAGAGCAAATACGAATTGTAACAGGCTCTTAAAATAAACCTTATTTTAATTAATTTAATGAATTTATTCTTAAGTACAACAAATTAGATAATTAAAAAATATTTTTGTGCTAAATAATGACCATTAAAAATATTTGTATAATTTTGACATGTATTAGTATAAAAAAGAAAGGTTGACCCATATTTACCCCATACGAGACTCATAATTGCCAGAGTCTGGGGTAATTCCTGGTCACTGAAAAATTTAAATAAAATAAATAATAATTAAATTTTATATAAAGTGATTACTTGAATAACTACTACATTATTTAAGTTTACTGTATGAAAAATTAAATTTTTAAAAACTTTTCATACATCAGAAAAAAACTAAGATTTTGTTTTTTGTTGCATTGTCCCCCCCCCCCTCCCGACCCTCCAATTAAAATAGCATTACGTAATATAAATAACATATAAACTTCCCCGAAATATGTACATATATACTTTTTAAAAACATATTCTACTACCTGTCAATTTACGCTATCAATAAATAAATATTAAAATAGCCAATCCTGATAATGATTAAATAACTATACAGATATTAATTTTTTTTAAACAACTCTTATTCTGTAAATGGCAGGTTAGTTAAAAAAACTTAAGAACATTAAAAAATATTAAAAAACAGCGTTTCATTTCGTATGTACGTTTAACATAACATTAACATACGTATATACGTATATATATATATAATTTGGCTCATCGAGCCTCGTCAGAGGGAGACCCCCTGAACCCCCCCCCCCCAATTTCTTAGTTTCACATATTAAAAATGATATTAATTGATTATGTCATTTTATCTCTCATATTTCGTGTATATCGCTAGTAACCCTATATTGAAATTTTTGATTGTAACTTATTTATAGAAAAATACATGTGATGCACATTCTACAGCTTATGAAATATTGTAACAACATATTAAAGCTGTTGTGAACTAATAATATTTAAATATATGTAAAATTATTTCGCATTTTTATGTCGCTTTTTTTGGGACACATTTTTCGGACAATTTTCAATAAAGGGGGTGAGAGATAAAACGACAGTCATTTATACGGGCACTTGCTCATCAAGCATTCGCCTTTACTAAGGCCCGAATCACTGGCCATTTTACTGTTGGAACACCCAGTGGCGACCAGCGTTCCCCTATGAAGGGACGGACACGTTACCACTCAAGCCCAAACTGAGAATCGAATCCGCACCCAAGGTGTGTCAGAATGTTTCTTTACATTCTACTCTTCCACTACACGACCTAGGTAAAAAATATTTGGCATGACTGAATACCAAAGGATTACCTTTTATGAAATCTGATTGAAAATTAGATATACTTAGCACTAGAAAAGGGAAATTCGGCTCGAGTAAATTTCTCTTACATGATTTTTAGCTAAAAATGATACGAAGTCTTTTCGCAGTTTCTGAATTAAAGCCTTTGGGAACTGAAACAAATTCCCTATGAAATCATGGATAGTAAGTAAAAGAAAAATATGTTATTATATGCGTATGTATACATTCCCTTCCCTCGAAAAATTGCACTTTAGAAAATATTTCCTCTTTTATTCTTATTTTGTTTTAGGGAGCTTACTGAAATAAAGTGCAATATGTTTCAATGCTAGAATTAAGGAAAAACATCTGGATTTCTGAAAATTTACAACACTAAGGTATTATTTGAAGATGAAACAATATCTTGACTGAGTGATGGCTCAATCTTCGTAGAAACGTATTTGATTTTTATGAATCGAATGTGCACTTTTGAAAGATTGTTAAACTATATCCGATACTTGTTTATTTTTATGGTATCGATATTTTTATATTGGAAAATGTGAGTTGCCTTTCTAAGTCATAAAACAGACATTTGGAGATTTGTTTTCTAGAGAAAGTGCTTGAATCGATAAAATAAATATCCACATTACTCTTTTTTGCAATAGTTATTTTGTATGTTAAACTTCTTCGAAAGCATTTTATTTTATTACTAACTGCTTACCCATTCTTCTTATGGGAAGAAACAAATATTTCACTTACTCATACGATTGATATTAATTCCACAGTTGCTGAATATGAAATAAATCTGAAAATTACTGTCTAGTGACGTAAAACTTTGTTTAGTGACTTAATCCATTAAGGACAACATGCATTTTTCAAAAGAGTTTTCGAAAATATCGTGTTTACTTAAATAATAAATATAAAATATAAAATATTTATTAGTTATATTTTCTCCCTTGATTTACTTAAAAATATCTTTTGGTCCCGCAAAAAACACAATCAAAATTAAATATCATACTTCAATCATCTTTTTAGACATAGTTTCGCTAAAGTTTCAAATAGTTATTTTTTGTTTACAAAAACTATGTGCATGAGTGCATGTTACTGTTGCAAATATGCAGATAATGTTAAGTCAAAAGACATTTGAGCATTTTAAAAATCGTGTTTAAAACGAGCGTCAGTGTACAGGTAATTTTAAAATTGAATTTTTAATTTTTAAAATATTATTTTACTTTATGTAGCGGTAAAGCAACATCAGTCCAAAATAGGTTAAAATGATATATTGTGCAACTGCAAAATAATGACACAAAAACTACGTCAATGTTACTTGCGCTCAAAAAGAAAGAAAAAATGGCTCTTTTAATAAATGTATTCACTTTCAAAGTTTTTTATTTATCAAAAATCCAATTTTGGCTTTTAGATTTTACCCATTTGTTTCTAACGCTCCCTGAGACAGTGGCCGCATTCGTAAACGCCAAACGAGTTACACTCGTGCAACGAGTTTCCATCTGAGGTGTTCGTAAAGGAAACTGAGTGCATTCAGCTTATAAACTAGAGCGTTCGTATACAAAACTGAGTGCGGCTAGTTTCAAATTAAGTAAACTGAGCACGGAGCAGGTTCATTCAGTTTTTGAGAGGACACACTTGCTGCATGTTGTTGTTATGAAATGGCGTCCGTAGTTACGAAAATTATGTTGCATGGTATGTAATTATGAAAAGTATTTTATGTTTGCTGAAGCTGCTAGAAACTGCAACGAAGATACAGAATTTTTTAAAGATAATGATTTTCTTGTATTTTTCATTTAATAAATGCAAAATGCATATTTTTAGTGTTGAGAGTGATGGTGATTTAAACCGTTATTAGCGAAATTTGAACTTCTCTTGCTAAATAATTTTGAAAAAATACAAGTTTAAGTTGAAATTTCGTAATTTTGATATGTGCATTTCAAATATGGCCCTCTTTTAAAAATCCTGTTGATTTTATATTGAGTGTGTAATAAAATGTCTCCTGAGCAAAAATTAGCAACAAATGTGAAATAACAAACACGTCTCTTAGGCGACGAAACCAAATAAACTGTTAACCAAATAAGTTGTTCTTAAAGGCAAAAGAAACTGATAGCCACTGATGGAACTAAACACACGCATACCAGTTTTCTTACGAAAACTCATGCAACGAGATTTTCGTTTACGAATGCACCCTATAATTGCGTTACCTGTGACTATTTCCATAGCGTTCCCCGAGACACTGAGATTCTATAGTTTCAGCGTTTAAAATTATAACATTTCTTCTGTCAGACGCAAAAATTTGGAAAAGTTATTTAATTTTCCCAGCCTTAATTCACAAGTACTGAATCAAGAGTTCTTACAAATCTTGAATTTGCTAAAATTCAGGAAAAAAAAAACGGAATGCTCTTAGATAACAAAGAACACCTATGTAAATTTTTCACTCTTTATGATTAGTTTCAACAGAAATTATCACTTCTTCATGCAGTTGATCTGAGACATTTGTCTACTAGTTTTATCATCAGCAGAAATTGGAGAATGTTCTACACTCTTGACATAAATGGGTTAAGTTCTTGCATTAAGTATCTAAAAGAACAATATGGGCAACTGTTTTATTTTGCCTTGTAACTAGTAAAACGGGACATTTTACAAAAAACCGTACCTTTTATGTTACTGTTATGCAGATCTACAACATACTAATTAAAGCTATATAATTTAGTCATAGTGTATTAAAAAAAATTTGAATTACGGCTTTTTCTAGATTAAAGTAAGCATAAAATAATTTTTAAAAAATTTGAAAAGTTTGTATTATCTTACTACTATATAGTAAGTTACGCTGATCCCTGACTCATTCTGTAACCATTCCGGGCAACTCATCCCAGATATAAATCTTTTACCTTCAATTCCCCAGAAAGATAAAAAATTTAAGAAGAAAAAAAGCAATAACATTTACACCGCTTGTACGATCCGCTTGAAAATTTTCATAATTATGTATAAAAATACAAAAAACAATCTGCGCCCTTTAAAAATCTGAAAATCCACCCGTTCCCTCATTTTAAAGCGATTTTTGCTATTTTCAGCTCCATTTTATTTCCGTTAATAAAAAAAGTTAATTATTTGCAGGACAAAATTGCTATTTCAAGTTAGAATGACGTCATATTTGAAGGCACGGTCATCAAGCTTTGAAGGGAAGTCAATTCGTTTAATTTTTTTTTATAAAATAATCGTTTGCTAATATAAGCGGGGTTACACAAAACGAAATCGTTCAAATGCGACAAGTTTCCTCGCGTTTCTAGAAGAGCATGAAATTCGATTTGGGTCTATAATAAAATTTGAATAGGAAATTATTTATTTTAGGTGAACGAAGATCAAATATATTGCGTGCACACAGGCTTTCGTCGAATGTTTTTTTCTAGCGCCCGTTGTAATTGCCTCCACAACGGGCTTTGTCTTTTAGTTTAATGAATATTGTAACATGACACTGCATTTTGTCTTTCTGCAGTCACACTATTGGTTATTGCAGCACTTACACAGTGTTGTTGTTTTTTTTTTGTCAACTTTACAAGAATACTAAACATTAAAAAAAATTCTTAGCTTAAACTGTTCACAAACACTTCAGTAATACTTTGGTATACTACAGATATATTTTCAAGTAATAAAAGAATAAAAATAACAATCTTATTGAACTCTTCAAGAAACACATATTCGGTAATAGATTTTACAAGAATTGGAAAACTGGAAATAAAACTTTTCAGTGCGTTTATAATCGGTCTCTCCGCACTGCAGTAAAAAAATTTCAAAAGTTGTAGTTGCTGAAGTATAAAGGGTTAAATCGGTGACGAAATATTTTAATCTAGGCGAGAAACACATATTAGTACATTGCCTTTTATACAGGGTGTTCCGAAAACACTGACCTTTGTTTCATTCCTATAAATGATAAAAATGTATAAATGAAATTCTCAAAAGTACGTACATTTTCGTAATAACTAACAATAAAAAATCTGGAGTGACTCCACTCGACTTTCCGAACACTTGCGATTAAGATCATTACTAAGCATTTAAATAAATTTTTGATTGATGAATAATTCAAACATACTATATACTAAATTGAAGCTTAATCGAATGCGCCATTTAAACGCTGGCGCATTTTCAAGAATTTCTCCCCATAGGCTGTAATATAAAAGAAATCTTTGTCTTAGCTCTTTAGAAAAACTATAAGTCCTATACATACCAAAATCAATACCGCTCTTATGATGGTGGTTTATAACATATACACCCAATTTGAGCTCAATAGAATGTACCGTTTAAACGCTAGCGCACTTTCAAGAATTTCCCCTCATAGGCCATAATGTAAAAGAAATCTTTGTCGTAGCCCTGTAGGAAAACTGTAAGTCCTATACATACCAAAATCAATACCGGTCTTGCGACGGTGGTTCATAACATATATATCCAATTTGAGCTCAATTGAATGCCACGTTTAGAACTATCGTGTTCACTCACATACACACAAACACACATACACACACACACACATACATACATCTAGTAAAAACAGCATAAATGAATTCAGAAGACCTCAAAACGTGTCAATACAGCAAAATCTCGAAGTCGAATTTTTTCAGGATTACAATACTTTCCTTACATGGTACATGTTCTGAAAGTAAAAATCAGATATAAATTAAAATATTAAATCTTATATTACTACGTGAAAACAACATTCACCAATATGTATGTAATACTAACAGTTTTATTCTAAATTGAATGTACAGCTAGTACTCGTATTCATATACATTCGGCATGTACAAAATATTTTGTAATTTTCTACTTATGGCTGTTTAGGAATGCACATAAAGAAGTTCACAGTACATAGTTAAAAGTGCCTGTTTAACATTATCATTTAAATCGCCGGAAATTAGGTATTCTTTCATAAAGTCAGAACCTGGCAAAACTTGTTGAAAACTTTTGCATCACACATTTTCTCTCCTCTTCAGTTTTAAAAAATGTATAAATGAAGTTTCAGTTTTCAGGAAAACGTATAAATGAAATTATTTAACATTAAAATCCTATGGATTTTGCCGGGAACATTCAGAGAAACGCATAAATGATAAAAACGTTTAAACGAGAAACGTATAAACGGTACTTCATGCTGACTTAAACCACTTTCCAATGGCTCTGGAAGGGGAAAAATCATGTGGAACAATCGCTTTTCAGGAGTCGTACACAAATTGTAAAAAAAAAAAAAAAAAAAAGATTTCATAAATGCTTTTGCTTTTATTTGTATTGTATAGCCCCTCGCCAAATTCGCTTAAATATATCTCTGAAACTTTTTACGATGAAAGGCTGAAATTGTGTAGATCAACTAATTAATGCATGGGGTATATTTTACGAAATAGGAAATTTTTAAGCGGGGACCATATAAAAAGTTATATTTCGTATTTTTTTTAGATTTAATCATCTGAAAATTTTAATCGAAAATTCTGAACCTTTTTCTATGCAACTTTGGGATTTATTATATGCGTGCATGAGTATTATTTAAGGAATGAAAGACTAGGTTAGCGTTTTTGGGATACCTTGTGTATAGATATACCATTCATCTGAATGTGATCATTGCACAGCGATTTAAAATTTATTTACTTCCGGTAGACATGGTTGCAAGGGAAAGCAGCATTACCGCTTTTCACGGTCTGAGAAAAATCCACACATGAATGTGAAAAGGACGTTTGGACTCTATTTTCTCTTTACTGATGAGATTTAAGATTATATATATCTTATTCCAGTAGCAGGGACCATTTTGATTTCTTGTTATTATTATTTTTTCGTTATGTTGTAATAATAATTTTGAGTAGTTTACATAAGAAATGTTTTTGCAACAGTAATAGAATATGATATAAATGTAGAAAAGACCCTGTTTTCTTGTTATTTCCACTTTTTCAAATTTGGAATTATGATTGTTTATTTAGATGATAGAGTAGCAAAAATGTCCTACATTACATATTCAATTTTTTTTAATTTTGAAAGTTCCGACTCACAAGGAAAAATTCATTTAAGAAACAAACTTAATATTTAGAGTTTTTCTTTAAATAAAGGAATTGCACACGTACAATTTTAACAGAAAAGCAAGCCATTACATGACCTTGAAAAAATTCAGAATGTTTTTTCACGATTCAGAATATGCTCTCTTCAAAACTTTATACACAAAACCGCCAAAATTTTGCTGTATAAGTACAGTAACAGTTAAAAAGTATGTGTTTATGTTACGTGGATCGTTATCTGACTTCTTAGATGATCATTTTCGTGAGCAGACCTCATCAAGATGCTGGTTTTAGCGTGATGGAGCACCAACTCACCAAAGCAACTCCTTCTTGAACACTTCTATGTAGTATGTTTCAAGACTAAATAAACCGGTATGAGGATATGATAGAATGGCTTCCGTGATCTACAGATCTAAAGACTCTAGATTTCTTTCTGTGGAGTTTTTCAAAAAGTAGCATCAGTCAGCCAAGTACGTTTCTAGAATCGCATTCTATTCATGGTCAGATGGATCACTCCTATGATGCTGAGAAATGTTCAAGAGGAATTTCAATCCCGTGCATGCCTATGTATTGCAAGGAAGACACTTCAAGCACATGCGAAGAGAAAGTAAGAAACGGGAACTTATCTGTTACGATTTATTTATTTATGTTATGTTTTGCTTTTGTTTCTTTATTTGGAAGAACGCACTACTCACTATGTGATTATTTCAAATTAATATATTAAAACTGTAACTTGTTCTGCTTACTTTTTTGTTCTCTCACATCCTGCCTTTGTGGAAGCAAGAGCTTTTTACTGATGAAAAGGGTGGACTCTTTGTATTTTTTATTTTAAATTCATGAGTGTCGTGTACACAGTTCATTATTAACTCTAACTAAAAATATTTATTTCGGTGGTTTATTTTTGGATCATTTTGAATGAAGTCAAATAAACCAAAGTTTTGAAACGTTGTAGAAGAGATCAAGCATTTCTACAGTGTCTCATATTTAATTGAAATTGTGGCGTTTCTACATGGCTGTATACTTTTCATTTAAATAAAATTATCTGAAGCTTCTGTATCCGCGAGTAAGAATTTGAGATCGAGCAGAACAAAAGCTTTTCGATAAGCAGACTAAAAATAGAGCTTTAACAACTGTAAGTGGAGTTAATCACAAGTGCAGTTAATCAGTATTTCTTTAAAGGATTTTACTTCGAAGTGTTTACACAGAAAACTTCAGTTAAAGCTTCAATGACGTATATATTTCAAAAAGTTCAAATACATGTAAAGCACTTCAGCTTGATAACACTGAAAACATTTAATGTTTTGAAAATATCTATAGATGATAAAATACAATGCTCTTTTCGTTGAAAATAGCCATTTGCTTATTAGCATTTAAATAATATAAGTTTTATTTTACTTTTAGATAGATAAAAGCTTAATTTACGAATCAAAAATTGTTTTAGGGAAAATGTATTTTATTTTATTTCATTTTTAGGAGATGTATCGCAAGTGCCTACTTTGAGGATTTTTTTGTGAGTTTCTTTTTCGTATGTTCGGGATAAATTTCAATAAGCAAACTGAAAATCAATGAGAAATTAACTTGATCGATTGCACGTTAAGTGCGCCCGCTACTCTTAAAGCATTGCAAATGCATAATTCACTTCTTTCGTGATAAATTTTGTTACGATTAATATTTCAGCGGTAGTGAAGGTAAGTTTACCTAACATATGTTGTGAGTATATTTTTTATTTTATCATTTTGCACATCTTTAACTGTTCTAGTGACTAAAATGTTTTGACCATTTTAAGCTTTATGGTACGCAATATTTTATTTTTAAAATGTATATTTTTTTAGTCTGTGAAAAAAGAGCTAATGAAAGAGTTCTTTTGTGATATATTTACAGGTATTTTTGTGAATGCTAAATATTTTTAATCTGAACCGTAAAATTATAATTTCTAGTTGCAGTTATTGTTTTAATTGTCCATACTTTAAGAAATATTGAATCTATTTCTCTAACTAAAAACTCCTTTAAATATGTAATGAGATAACTTCAATATCAATAGGCGTTTATTTTCAAATGTATTCGTAAAATTACGTTATAAAAATATAACTACGTAAATATTTTCAATAACTTCTATATGTAAAACAATATTCGTACAGCCATAAATATGAGCAGGCTCATTCAGTGTTGATTTTTGGACTCAAACTATTATAATTTTACTCTTCTAACTTCAGAAAATTCGTGGATTAGGGATGTATAGTCTAGAATAGCAGCCAATGTTGACTCACTAGAAATTATTGACAGGTTTCTTATTTTTGTTTGGCTTATTGAACTTCTTCGATAAGTTTTGATTAATTTTAATTTAGAAAAACTTCTTTCCCCACTAGTGACTGACACTGGGAGTGTTAGCAAAGTTCTCAATGCTATGACAGTATTTGGATACAAAAAAATTAAATTATTTTTGCACAAATATTTTAAAACATCTAAAGGTTTCATTAAATATGGCAGCATTCTAGATACATCACGTAATTCTTCTTGTAGAGCACTCTCATTATGTCAGATTCATTTTTATGAAAGTATTGACTGGAGATTGATCAGTTCTTTCTAGCGTTTTTCATCAATATCTCTGAGTTTTAAATATCATATAAAACTTAAAATTTTGTTAGGGTTTCCAGAAGCGTGATCGTTCATTTAGAGAATTATGCAATGTCAGAATATAGTTTAAAAGTTTAAATTTATTTAATTTTAAATTTATTCTCCTCTGTTAAAGGCTCGTAGACAGCTTTTTCATCAAATTGAAGTTTTTTTCTTCTGGCTCTAACTTCAGTTTCTGTTGGGAATTCTATGCTGATTTCAAGATTTTCTGCAATTTCATTTGCAGCAATTTTGACCTGATCATATCCCGTTTTTCTGTAATTTTTTACCTTTTCTACAGTTTCGGATAACATCCTTACACAATCTGATAAATTGACCGTTACAGATTGCAATTGCTTTGAAACTGAGTTTATTTCAACTAAAATGTCATGCCAAAGAATTACACCACATATAAACTTGTAATTTTAAATATTTTTTGCTAACCCTATAGCTCTAACTTTCGTTTCTGCATCCCTGTTGACATCTTCTATTATTTCAATTAATGCATCATAGATTTCGCAAAGTTGAAATCGTAATGGATTTAACGCATCAATTCTGCTTGACCATCTTGTAGCACTCAATGGCTTTAGAGTTATTTGGGAAACATTGTTTTTAAGCACTTCCCAACGTTTCGTAGAACTAGAGAAAAAAGTGTAAAGTTCTTGCACTACAGGGAAAAAAGTTGCTGTTTCTGTAGAAGAAGATGCTGCATCATTCACAACAAGGTTTAAAGAATGACATGCACAGGGCACATAAAACGCCCTTGGATATTTTTCAGTTATTCTGTTTTGAACACCCTTTCGTACTCCTTTCATATTAGAACCATCATCGTATCCTTGTCCTCTAAGCCATTTTAACTCAAAACCTAATTTCTCCAAATGTGTCAGAATAAGCTCTGTCAAACCCTCTCCGGTGGAATCACTAGCTTCTAAAAAACCAATGAAAAATTCTTCAATTTCATATTTATTTGTTTGGAGTCAAAAGCAGCGACTCTTATTGTTAATAATAGTTGTTCAATATGGCTTACGTCTGGAGTACAATCGCGGTTACCGAAAAATATTTAGCTGTTTTCGTAATTTCGACAACCTTGTTTAAAACAGCCAATCCCATTAAATTTATCAACTCATCTTGAATGTTATTACTTAAATAGTGACAGAGAATTTATTAGATTCGTGTTGAACTCTTCTAATATGTTCTTCCATAGCTGTATGAAACTCGGAAAGCAAGTGTCCCGGGTTCGGGTCCCATCGCGAGGCTGTCGATCTAACGGTCTGGAGTTTTGGAAGGTTTTTCTCCAGATGTAACGTGAATACGCGTTAGAACCACTTAGAAAGTCCTCCTACCAAGGCACGTCCCCTTGGCAGATCGCCATAGTGTAGCGTTTCCATAATCACACACAAACAAACGAAATTCAGAAAGCAGTTCTACCAACTTTAAGAAGTTTCCGTTATTAGACTGAAACAAATGTTCAGTTGTCCCACGAAAAGCTAAGCATTGTGAGGCAGCAGTCTAATTATTGATACAATTCTTTTTAAAAAACCTCTCCAATGTTGAATTTCAAGGTCCATAATTATTTGGTACTCAGCTTCGATAGTTTTTTCTGCTTTAATTGAATGAAAATAATAGTTTTTGAGATATGCGAGTATTGTGCATGTTTTAATGAATTTCGGCCCATAGAGCGTAATGTATTTCGAATCTTTTGGGCGGTCCTGTACATAAACTATCCATTCGATTGAGACCAAAAGAGGAGGTGCACAACTAGATGTTAGAACAACCCTAAACATAAAATTTCAACATTCTACGACCAATAGTTTTTGAGATATGCGAGTTACATACATACATACATACGCACGTACGTACGTACAGACGGCATGGAAAAACGGGCCAAAATAGACTCGCCGCTGGTCAAAATGAGTTGCAGCACGTTTATATGATCGTTCATGCTAACTTACGATGAGATGCATCGAAAAAAATTTTAAATTAAATTTAGAGGTAGTGAAAATCGGTTTTTTCGTCGAAATTTGGCCACCGAAATTTTTCGGGATCACATTACTTCCTTATACTCCGTACAAGGAAGTAAAAATCCGCATGGCGATTTCAACATTGGGAAAGGCGGAAAGAAAAGTCATGTACTAATATGCAAGTGATGATACAAAAGTGAAATGCTGAAAGTTGTCCTCTTCGATTCATAACTACTGGCCTCCTCTTCAGAATCATGAACAGTACCCTATTACTTTCTGCTCCTTCTGCTGATTTTCGGATAGTTTATATCGATACATTTCTCGCAGAGTTGTTCATTCTTCCATTTTGTAATGTTTGAGATGCACTGATATCAAATATAAGGTCTTCTTTATTGATGCCATTTTTATAATAAGAAGTCAAATTTTCGCAATTGCCCTTAGCTTCTTGTTCATCTCTTCCTCTTCCAAGTCGTGAATCCTTTCAAAAAACCGAAATATTTTGAAAGTTACTTCATAAGCTTGAAGACGTTTTCTTAAGTTTGACGTTAGACGTCAGACAAGATTTTAAGTTTTTTTTTTCCAAATAATAATTTTGGGAAGAGCTTTTTTTCGAGCTGAAGCCCCTTTTGGGTTGATGCCCTTGGCGACAGCCGGGTTCGCGTATGCGCTAAGACGGCATTGTATGTATGTGTAAATTTATTACGCTTAAATGAGTATGAAAAGGGTCACATAAGGCAGACCTATTTTATGCAGCTCTTTGAGTGGGCGCCCATACCTAAGGGCGAAAATGAGCCCCCCCCCCCCAAGCTCTCAGAAAACGTATATACAACCGCAATTATTTATGTATTGTTGCAACGTGGAAGTGATTTAACCAGGTTTTCGGTGCAAGACCACCGATTCTCCTCCCCTTACAAACGACTTGGCAGATCTCTACAAGCATTCTTATGGGCGCCCATAGCCCTTGAATTGCGCCTCCTCTGCTCGGAGCAGATACACTAGTTACCTTTTAGTTTACCTTAGAAAGATAACTATTTCCAGAGTTAGATTTTTGAAATGCTGCTCACGAGTGTTGTAGCAGAATTATAAAATTATAGGAGGGGAAAAACTCAGATTTAAATATTTGCATTAACATACTAGTGTAGGACACACTAGTCGTTGCCCTTAGCTTCTGTTGAGCTTGAAAAACATGGTAAAACTCGTTAAAATTATTGAAGTAAAACTTCTTTAGGCGCAACTAGGGAGTAACTCAGATTTTTTTTCTGACGGAAGTAACGCTCGGTAAAGGAAGTGACGTATATGTCACATACTCCACGCTGACCCTGAAAAAGAAGAACCACAGAAAAACCTACCTTTTCGACCGCTCTGCTGCTTTCGCCGACTTCATCCTGTAAAAGTACACAGAACCTCTTAGGGAAAGAAACGGCGAGAAAAACAGTCAAGTGCCGTACCTTTGAGACATCAATCTTTATTTTATATATCAATAAGCGTTGTGAAGGTACATCCAACACAATATTTTACATGTAATCCCAACCACACAGGAGGTTCTCGATAATCCTTATTTTTAGATGAATAATGTACATGGTTTTGGAAAAGCACAAAGAAACGGACCCTGGCTGCAATCAATCCCAAACAATAGACAGAACCTGCAGTTTAAAAACACGGATACAGAATAATAATTCGAAACCTACCAGAAAACGAAATCAACGCTTAAGAACACTGTGATGGAAAAACACAAAAAAAAAATACACTACCTGCATTCGAACCAACAAACAGATGAAAACATCAGTTAAAGAACACAGTTAAAGTATAATACTAGACTATGGACACCCCCCCCCCCATTCAAACCCAACCTCCAGACGGAACAGTGGTATAAGAAAACAGTTAGAGAATAATACTGCAACATGGACACTTCCTAGATTTTAATGTTAAATTTTCGCTCTCAAGATTCTTAGCCGTTAGTTGATTTTTTAAAAGAAAAATTTGATTTAACTATGAATACTTCTCGACTTCAGTCAACAACGCGTTTCGGTACAACGATAGATGCTGTATTTTCAAGAAAATTAGCAAATTTAGAGAGTAAAATTTATGTTTCACATTATAGTTACCACAAACCTATAATTTCATACATAAAAAATTAGGATGACATTCAAAATTTCAACTACAGCTCTAAAGAACATAAAGTTTAGTCAACATATTTACCGAGTACTTGGCACAAGATCATTGTCCGTACGCAAAATCTTGTAGAATGCAGAATGAAGATTTGTTGAACAGTTCACATATTAGTACGTAATATTTTAACAGGCACTAAAAATCACTGTAGTTTCAATTACTGTCACATTGACCAAAGTTTCAATTTGTCTTTCATTAAATGTCCGCTGTTTTCAAATGCGCCTCGTAAAATGGCGCAGCCACACCAGATCATCTCTAAGAACAAAACTTCAAAATGGTTGGGTTTCACACCGACAGATTTTAACGCGACACACCGATGGAATGAAGACCCAAGCTTGCATCAGCAACTACTTCGTTACCATCTCAAATTCGATATCGTGATGAAGGATCAAGAATTTTGAATTCTATCCTGGAAGAATTCTGCACGGTATCAGCAAAATCGAAGATCTCCGCAACGGTTCGCCGAAACTGATGACATAAGAACTTAGCACTAGTCACTGTTCTGCAACCATTTTTGCACCGACCTTGTGACAAAGATTCAGATGAATTGTACATTCATATCTGGAGAAAACTGGAAGATGTGCCATGCGTTCAACAATTTGTTCATTTTTCAGAAGAGTCCATACGTAAAATTATTTTCAGTTGAAAATTTCTCACAGCTACTTCGTTATCACTTTAAAACTTTCGCTGCTTTTTTTTCAACTGCTGATAGCGTCCCTTGAACGGACGCGCTTTGAAAACTGTTGCCAGATATCCTACGGGAAAAAAATTACTGTGCGATCTTTTTCTTCCGTCAAGTACAGCGAAACCGGTTTCCCCGTGCAGGAAGCGGTCAGTCCACACTGGTTTTCTTCTGCGGAAAACTAGTGGAATGGCATCGTGGGCTTTGTTTACATCTTGTTGTTTTGATTTTGTGAAGATCTGACTGACGGTGCTACATGACTATGTAACACATCCATTGGAGTGTTAACCGCCAATTCCACATCAAGGACAGTCCACTTCATTCACTGCTATATATACTTCTCCGTCTTCCTTCGTTGCGCAGTTCTGCATGTACGCTGGCCCGCCACAACGTATATGCACAACTGCTGACCATCTCCCTTCTCTTCACCTGGGCAGATGTGGATGTACACTTTCCCTCAAAGTGTACATGCACAACTTTTGAACAACTCTCTAAAGTATTTAATTGCGCTAGAGACTTGGAAAATATTTAGAATGCCTCTTTACAAGCTGCAGTGTGAGCTGTTGCAAACAATAAACCTACAGGAGATTCGAAACACTCGGGGGACAAAATGCTAAACATACGGAATTTTGCAATACTTCCCTAACCAGGTTAACTGCTTGGCCCATTTTGGAATGCAGTTTTTGTGCTGATGAATTTTTATCTGAAAGTTGCATGAGACGTGCAGCTTTACTGTTAGTGTTAGTCTATAGTGCATTGGGTGGAGAAACATTGTTAATTTTTTCAAGTGTTTAACATCATTGATTTATAATTAAAGTAGTTCAAATGTTCTGTGGCAGGAATCTCTTTTCAGATGGAATACCCTTAAGGTGTTTCTTTTAAAAATTCCTGAAAGTGATTTTTTTGAAAAATGAAAGTCAGCACGAGAGTTTTGAGCTGTTTTAAAAACACAACCAATGATGTACTCGAAAAAACTAATAATCTTCTTCACTAACAGTAGTTTCTTCCGTAATAGTAAGCTAATCTTAACAGCCAACCCATATGTCTTATGCAATATTTAGAAAAAAAATTTATGAGCACAAAAGTATCGTCCTAAAATCGGACGAAGTGTTACACATTTCGGGAAATATTGCAAAATTAAGTATGTTAACAATTTTTTTCTGAACTTTTTAAACTCTTATTGGTTCATTTTTCGTAATAGTTCGCAGTACAACTCCTAAAGAAAAAATCTAAATTTTTGTAGTCCCTAGCTCAATTCGATTTTTTAAAAAGCTGTTCAAAAGTTGCACGATTTCCAAAAAGAACAGATGTAAGAACTTTTAAACGCAAGGGAAAGTTGGTTCAATTTCGACCCTCGAGACAGACACACTTTGGACCCGGTCTCGTTCAAATCATTCCTCTCACAGACTACGTAAGACAAGTTCAAAAACCACATTTTAATTTACTTTATAAGACGGATTATTTATTTGAGGGAGCGTAAGGTAGCATTGTTTTTCGTGTGTGAGTATGTTTCCTAGCAAAAACTACTGAAACTAATAGAGCATGTTTCCGTTACAAAGAACCTCTCGATACCGTAACACTTCGTTATAACGGAAATTTCGTTGGAATGAAATTACGCTAATTTGAATAAAACGATAGAAAGTTATAATTATGCACATTCGGCTGTTATTTTGAAATAAAACCACGCACAATACTTATAAGAAAATTGCATTAACTACTGTGATAAGAAAGTTGTAATAAGTTGATTGCAATTCACGGAAATCAGCCAGAGAATTTTTTTTCAAATGAATTTTTTTAATTCTGAAAAAAAAATGACTTACCTCTTTAGGGAAATATCAGCCTTTAGTGAATAAAACCCGAAGAAGCGAAAATATTTTATGAAATCTACGATTTTCTTCTGAACGGAGGTTGCTGTTGTACGTGAGGTACAGTGGAAGACATAAAACCGTTTTTTTTTTGTTTTTTTTTCAGCGCTTCTCTTTACATTTTGCACTGTGAACTCTTATGAAAAAATGAACTTTACAAAATACTCAGGAAAAATTGCTAAACGTTGGGGGAAATTTCACTATATTTCCCCAAACATGTGACTCCTCGGTCCATTTTGAAGACGATTTCTGTGCTGTGCTTATGAATTTTTTCTGAAAGTTGCATGAGACATGCAGCTTCACTGCTAGTACTAGTCCATTGTGCATTGGGTGAAGAAGCGTAATTTTTAATTTTTAGAGTGTTTAACATCATTGATTTGCTTTTGAAGTGTCCTGTGAAGACGATCGATTTTCAAATGGAACATCCTTAAGTTGGGATTCCTCACTTCATCCTAAACATTTTTCGGGAAAGAAAAATTCTTAAAATCAATCCAGTGAAACTTCATCTTTCCTGATTTGAAAACGATGTGGGTGACGAAACGCTACCTTATACGTCTTAGAAGCTATGTCTATTGAAAGTTGAGATAGTAATTTGTAATCCACCTGAACTATATTAACGGTATTTGACTATATTCTATAATACAATGACATAAGTCAACAATTCCTTAAATAATGAAAAAAATTCCGAATGTAGTCAATCAACAGTTTACTTGAAACTGAGTTTAAATTGATTATTTTTAAATTTAAAAATTTTGTTTTTTTAAATTGTTTTTATTTATTCTTTGCATCACTTTTATTCTACACTACAAAGTGCTTACACTAATTACAAACTATACATTGGAGTGTTAACCGCCGATTCCACACATAGGACAGTCCACTTCATTCACTGCTATATATACTTCTCCGTCTTCCTTCGTTGCGCATTCTGTATGTACGCTGGCCGCCCACAGAGTACATGCACAACTGCTGACCATCTCCATTCTCTTCACCTGGGCAGATGTGGATGTACACTTTCCCTCAAAGTGTACATGCACAGCTGATGGGAGTCGAACCGAGGACTGTGCATTCGACTACTCATCCAGGACTTTATCTTCAGAGCCGTCCTTGCCCCAACAGTAAAGGATGAGAGCGTCTATAAGAAGTTTTGTCTATTGTTGTGAAATTCATATACACGGGGTGACAGCATTGGAGTAGTGCAACAATGCTTTAACCTGTGTCTGGGATACCATCATGGAATAGTGGATAAGACACTGTACATGAAAGTTGGCTGATGCTTGACGTTCTGGGGTTTTGGCCTTCAACGAATCAGTCGATCTAACGGTGTGGAGTTTTGTGCGGTTTTTTTCTAGATGTAACGTGAATGCACATTAGAATTCCTTAAACGGCCTTCCGTCTAAGGATTGAATTGCACAAACAAATTTAATATTTCTTGAAATTGTGTGATATCTGTCACTGATTACTGCTACTCGAACAGAATCAGTAATCTGTTAATCGAATAGTGAATATTCGCGATTTATACTATTCGAACAGTATTCGCGATTTCTATTTGAACTGTGTTCGCGATTGTAACTATTGGAATATGGCGATATTGCTAGTGGAATGGTATTTACGATTTCTATTCCAATATTATTCGCGATTTCTTTTCGAATAATTTTCGGAATTTTCACTGTTACATTAGTATTCGCGATTTGACTATTCGGTATTTGGAATGTCATGTGCTTATCGATCAAATGGATTATTTAGATTCGGTTATCTTGAATGCCCTTGATAATCGACTTACGTATTGGCCGGAATATAACGCGATGATTTTTGACTGATCAATTTTCGTTAAAAACCTAACTCGCGCTAAATTCGAGGTGTAAATATAAGATTTTTCTAATTATCTTGAAGGGAAGTTTTAGGTTCACGTTATATTCGAGCCAATACTGTATTCGAGCCAATACTGTAATTCGAATTGTTTCGGAGGCGGGCACCTGAATGGAAGGTATTTATGCCTGTAAAACTACTTTCCCCTTTACAACAGTCTGTCTGCCGGCAAGCAGCGGTTACGCTCCGCGTACGCTTTGAATTGACGAGGGAATGAATGCTAAATCCCCGATTGTCGATTCTATCCAAAAGTGGACAAATTAAGAACATTTGAGGCTATTCTCTTGAAATGAAATCAAGCAAATTTTCAACAATTCTTTAAAGAATTTAATTGTGCTTGGAAACATTTAGAAAGCCTCTTTGCAAGCTGTACTGTGAACTGTTGCGAACAATAAACCTACAGGAGTTACGAAACACTCGGTAGAAAAAATGCTAAACATACGGAATTTTGCAATACTTTCCTAAACAGGTTAACTGCTTGGCCCATTTTGGAATGCAGTTTTTTGTGCCGATGAATTTTTATCTGAAAGTTGCATGAGACGTGCAGCTTTACTGTTAGTGTTAGTCTATAGTGAATTGGGTGGAGAAACATTGTTAATTTTTTCAAGTGTTTAACATAATTGATTTATAATTAAAGTAATTCAAATGTTCTGTGGCAGGAATCTCTTTTCAGATGGAATACCTTTAAGGTGTTTCTTTTGAAAATTCCCGAAAGTTATTTTTTTAAAAAATGAAAGTCAGCACGAGAGTTTTGAGCTGTTCGAGTACACACCAATGATGTGTGTACTCGAAAAAACTAATAATCTTCTTCACTAACAGTAGTTTCTTCCGTAATAGTAAGCTAATCTTAACAGCCAACCCATATGTCTTATGCAATATTTAGAAAAAAAAAATTATGAGCACAGAAGTATCGTCCTAAAATCGGACGAAGTGTTACACATTTCGGGAAATATTGCAAAATTAAGTATGTTAACAATTTTTTTCTGAACTTTTTAAACTCTTATTGGTTCATTTTTCGTAATAGTTCGCAGTACAACTCCTAAAGAAAAAATCTAAATTTTTGTAGTCCCTAGCTCAATTCGATTTTTTAAAAAGCTGTTCAAAAGTTGCACGATTTCCAAAAAGAACAGATGTAAGAACTTTTAAACGCAAGGGAAAGTTGGTTCAATTTCGACCCTCGAGACAGATACACTTTGGATCGGGTCTCATTCAAATAATTCCTCTTACAGACTACGTAAGACAAGTTAAAAAACCTCATTTTAATTTACTTTATCAGACGGATTATTTATTTGAGGGAGCGTAAGGTAGCATTGTTTTTCGTGTGTGAGTGTGTTTCCTGGGTGTTTTTAAGTTATAAGAGACCTTGGAAAACCTTACCCAGATACTGGGAACTGCCAATAATTGTAACGCGTTTTGATCGTGTGACACGACCTCAAAAGTTTTTAAAAGGGGATGGAGCATCCCAGAAGCATGGCTTCCGCGTGACGCAACTGCCAAACAAGGATGTATCGAAGTACCTAATAAAATCATGTAATCGCAGTTGGAGTTCGACTTATTTCTTACACCCTTGGCCCGACTACGAGTACTAGCAGCGGGCGGCCGGGGAGGGCTCTACGCCAGGATTTCCCCGAGCCGCCTCGCCTCCTGAACCTGACGATGTTATGACCCTACGCCGCGCCAACCATGCCGTCCTCGTTTTTATCATATATATATATACAGGGGTCACGCTAGCTTGTTTTAAAGTTTCGCCAATCCATTCGCCAAATTAGATTTTGCCAGACATCATTAAGAAATGCAATTGCCAATATTTTCGCCAAATCGTATTTTCATTCGCCAATCTAATTTTATTATCGCAATTTGCGACGTTGGCGATCGACAGATAGAGCATTACATTCTATATAAAATGAATACCCACTTGATACCCTTAGCTCCTCTTACAATTGCAGTAACATCTGTCAAAATCCTTTTTATACTGGAAATCTAACACGCTGTTGACAGTTGCCCTTCTTCGAACACCTACAAAAGGTCTCCCTCTCCACAGGATACAAGAGTAACATTTCAAGATCGCCTTTATAACTCTTTATGGCATTTGGGTCAAGCAGATGCAGGACTTTCTTATAGTGTAGACAGTGGCGTACACAGACTTCCTTCAAGGGGGGAGGGGGTTATGGACGTAATGATAAAATGCATTATGTTGAAAATGAAAAATTTATGGACTTTATGTTAAAAATTCTTGGAACAGGAGGGGTGAGGGTTGCCCCCCCCCTTGCGTAGGCTACTGGGGATAGAGGATATTTATTAATTTGTGCGCGTGTAATAAAACACTAATTTCTCAGTTTTTTTCTTTTTCAAAAAGTAAAGGCGAAATGTGGTGAAATATTTATATTTTATTGTATGTGGGCAGCTACTTTACTTTATTTATTGTACATATCCGTTTTTTATCGTACTTTTAGCGGGTCTTTTAATGATCTGAAATTCGTACTAATAGTTATCGTACTAATAGTTAGTACATACATGTAAGTTCAGTGAGATCCAGAAACTTTAAACAAATGATTTAATTATTACGAGGGGTTCGAACAAGCAAACACTAATAAATAAATTATTCTGTCAGTTAAAAAGGTAGTTTCATAAACTAGATAAAATTTTAAATTTCGATGTAAAAGTAAATGTTAATGAAAGTAGTAAAATGTAAACATAGCTTCGCGTGAAATCTACCAGCTTTTCCTTCATAAACAAAATGGTTTGAAAAATAAAATATAATTTACTTTAAAATACCTACTTAGTCAAATGAAAGAGAGGAATTAGACAAATAAAAATAAATAACTGCAAGAAATTAAAGCTTTAACCTTACGCAACCATACGCTTCTATTGTAGTCACAATCACAACAAATAAATTGTATAAATAACTACAAAACTCTGAGTACTTTAAATAAATTGATAGATATAATAAATAAATTGATTGATTGATAAATATATTAAATAAATTGATTTCTTTAACAAACGGAAATATCGTAGTTTTTTCAATAAAATTGATGAGTTTTAGAACATTTCTGTTATACAGCAAGTCTATATGTGAACGTGTCATCAAGAAAGAATTACAACAATTAGTAGAATAAGCAGTGAAAATGCTTTCTCTATATTTGAAATCTTCACAGTTTAGCTTTTTATTTGATTTTAAAAAGATTTCATTGTGATTCTATCTGAATAGAGAGGATTAAAACGAAAATTAGCCAAGAATATAAATTTACAACAATAGAATGTATTAACATTTAGAATGAATGCTAGTTACAGTGTCTGAAAAATGCTAAAAATCTCCTTGAAAGCGAGTAAAACCGTCATTGGTGAAACAAAGCGGTATTAAACTTTCTTTTAACACATTCTTTTATGCAATTTCTTGCCTTTAAATTAATTCTTGTTCTGAAAGAAAAAGCTAAAATAAGGTGGTAATATTAACAGATTAAAAAAAATAAATCTGGTAAGAGCCACTAGATTGCAACTTAATCAGAATTCCGTTCTTTTTGTTAATAGATGAAATATATTTTCAATCAGACTTGAAAGGTGAATTAAAACTTTTTTAACCGTGTTGTAATCGAATAAGAAGAGTGAAAATACTAACAAGTAAAAAGGTTTTTAAATATTCAAATTAATTGATAGATTGATGCGTTTAAATCGTCACAATATATTCATCTAAACTTTTACAATTGCAAACAGAATTATATAAATTGAATATATTAATATTTCAAGTGCATCCGAGTTTGATTAATCCCAAATTATTGCTAAAGAAATTAATTTTGAACTATAATTTACTGCTACCATTTAATAATTTGTTGCTATCTTATGGTACTTGATCTAAAAAATTTCATTGTGGTTGAAAATTACAACGTGTCAGCTAAAGTCCGTTGTCACCCCAATAATTTCTGAACAGAAAGAGATATAGTCACAAAAGTCGCGTCTAGGTATAGTAAAACTGCCATGCGAGTCCCAAAGAAAACTACTGACAGTGTCAACTGGCGGCTAATTTTGGAGTTAGCCTTCTTATCTTAAAAGATGTACGAGATAGATACAGGCAAATATCAATTACAAAGTACTTGGATCCTACTTTTATTGTTATAGCTCTTGCCGTTCAGAAATTATTGGGGTGACAGTGGGCTTTAGCAGTCGGGCACCCGTGTGGTGGCTAAGTAGAGCGATTTACAGAGGTTATTGAGACCTGGTAGATACGACGCTAGTGTACCGATTGTAGTGTGCACTATTTGCGCTCACATTGCTTTTGATTGGTGAAAATGTCTCTTGGTAGTGCCATAGCGGAAGTGGAAAACTTCTGCGACAATCTCCCCGGCATGCCCGCGCGGTCTGTAAAGGAAGAGATTGAGAGGCTAAGGGCCAGAGAGCTATTGCTACTTGTAGCAATAGACCTGCAGGGACCCCTGAATCCGTTGACCGAAAAGCCGTTATGAGGCGGGTCATGGACATGTATGAGCTGTTTGTTAGTTATAGCCTTACACAGGCGAACCTGAAGGATCAGATTGCGGCTCTCCGTGCTGAGAAACCCACGTACGCACAGATGGTAAGCAAAGTGGGGCCGCCCAATTCAGTTGCCATCTCCTCACCGCCCACAGACACGCTAGTGGCAAGCGTTAGTGGGTGTAATCAAAATGCCACAGAATTCCCTCCCATCCAAACGTCTGAGGCGGACGTGGATGGGACAATCTCAGACGCCCCAACTCAATCCTCCACAGAGGCGCAGGTGACAGGCGCCTGTGGTTGTACATCACATGTCACAGCAGCGACCCCGCCTCGGGAGAGCACCGCGTCCGAACATGTCATGTTCGTCGATGCAGCCAAAGATGGTGTGTGCGTAAGAGACTTAGTATGCAGGGAGGTGAACCCATTGAGACTGGGCGCCAAACTCCTCTGGACCCGTAAGGCGAAGAATGTGGGTATGAAAATACGGACTGAGACCGAGGAAGACCTAGATATTCTAATCAGGCAGATCTCGGCCAGCGACAAGCTGAAAGATAAGGTTACCGTAAGGAAACCGGTCCGCAGAAACCCCCAACTTTGCTTGGTAGATGTTCCATGGGAACTCGACGACCGTGCTGTTGTCGATGCCATTCGGGACCAAGAGGAGGGCTTGGCAAGTGAGGAGATTACCATCAGGTACTCCATCAAAAAGAGGGACACACGCCACGTCATAGTGGAAGTTCCCCCTAAAGTCTTCCATGCAATACTGAGTCTAGGGCGCATAACCATGGACTGGTGTAAGGTAAAGGTGGTGGAAAACCTAAGGGCTACTCAGTGTTTCCGTTGTGGAGAGTACGGTCACTTAAGCACTACCTGTAAAGCCCGGAAACGCTGTCTGAACTGCGGAGGTAAAGGGCACATGAGCAAGGATTGTATAGCCTGCTCTAGGTGCCACATCTGCGAAGCTCGGAACAGGCGGAATGCCGGGAGAAACGTAGTGAGTGTAGACCACTCTGCAAAAGCAGAGAGTTGCCCAACGAGGAGCTATGAAGTGTCGATGCTTAAAAAGAAGACTAACTATGGGTAGTCTCACCATTGCGCAACAGAATGTCGGGAGGAGTCTCGCGGTTTCTGCCATCCTCCAAGGAGACTTAGATCAATACGATCTAGTCTGCGTCCGGGAACCCTACCTCCTGAAAGACGGAGGACGAGTGGGCGGAATGCCTAACTCACGTCCGGTGGTTCATAGTCCAAATGGACGAGCAGCGACAATCGTAAGCAACCCCAGATTGCAATTTATCGTAAAGCTGCTAACCAAGGACATAGTAGCAATAGGGCTGGATACGGACAGTGGCTCATTAACGGTAGCAACATGCTATCTGTCTCCAAACGAGGATGTCACCGAGCAGATGGATTGTCTGCAAGCTTTGGTCAATGCTAACCCTTCTCTGATCCTTTTGGGCGATTTCAATGCGAAACATACAGCATGGGGGAACCCATGTAACACTGAGAACACCCGGGGCGACAATGTCCTTGAGTTCCTTCTGGCAAATGACTTGACGTTGCTAAACGATCCAGAATCGGACCCGATGTTCCAGAGCGTACGAGGCTCCAGTTGGATAGACCTGTCAGTAGCCCGCCTTCAGGGCAAAATTCAGGTAGAGAAATGGGATTTGGTCGACCTCGAGTCAGGTACAGACCATCTTAGAATTGTCACAACCCTTCACATTGGTGAAGAAAGGTTGGAGCAGTCTAAGAGAATAAGGCTTAATAAGCTCTACATTCCCAAAGTAAGACAGCTGCTTGACCGCAAGCTCTCTGAATATTCTGTTGACTGGGTTCGAGAGAACAGAGTCGACCACTGTGTGGAAAAGGTGACAGAGGCCATGTGGGCGAGTTGTGCTTGGAGTAGCTGGCCCACTGGCAGCGGAGACCACCGGCCTAGGTGTGTGAATTCGTGGTGGACGCTCGAATTAGCGATCCACCGGAGGAAGGTGACAGCGAAACGGAGGAGGTTCCAACGCTGCACCGATGACTCCGACTGTAGGAAGGTTCTGGAGATAGCCTATAGGAAGGAAAAAGCTCTATTTAATAGAGCAGTAAGACGAGCAAAATGGGACTACTGGAAACAGTATCAGGATGCAGTCGATCCTAAGCAACCTTTCGGAGCCCACTACGGTTGGATAAAGGGGAAGCGAAACTCCCCTTTCCTCCTAGGTGCCATCACAGGGGATGGTACCGCGAACACGCACACTGAAGCCATAGGTAAGCTACTCAAACACCATTTCCCGCAGGATGTACCGGAGGACGATACCCCGGAACAGAGGGAAATAAGAGCGTCAAAGCCGAATCTCGGAGACGACGATTCACCGTTCACCATGAAGGAACTCGAAGCAGCTCTGGGCGCTCTTAACAAGGGCAAAGCTCCGGGACTGGGCGGAATACCTCTAGAAATTGTTCAGTTGGCCGTCGAGGCGAACAAGGAACTATTCTTGAAAATCTTTAATGAGTGCCTCGAAATAGGCACATTTCATACTGTATAGAAAAGGGCTAATCTGGTTCTTTTTAACAAGGAAGGAAAAGGCAGTTCGGACCCATCGAGCTATCGACCGATTTGTCTCCTGTCTGCATGGAGCAAAGTCTTAGATAGGCTTGTGGTAGAACGCCTCCAGCACCACCTCCATAAAGGTGGTCATCTGGCGAGAACCCAATACGGGTTCACGCCGGGGACGGGTGCGGAGGAAGCCATTTCTGCCATTTATAAGTCTGTCGAGGTCAACGCGGATCTGGGGAACGACACTTGTCTCATTTCCTTAGACGTTAAAAGTGCCTTCAATAATGTATGGTGGCCTTCCATACTATACCTGTTGGGTCAGACAGGGTGCCCAAAAAATCTGTACAAGATGGTGAGTAGTTTCCTTACAATGAGAGAGGTAGTCTACCGTTCAGAAGGATCGGAGATTGTCCATAGCTACAATAGAGGATGTCCGCAGGGATCCAACTCTGGCCCCCTGCTTTGGAACATCGTAGCTAATTCGGCCCTAAAGCTCAAGCTTCCTGTTGGAGTTTATCTGCAGGCATATATGGACGACTTTGTTGTGGTAATTGATGCTCCCAATGCGCATCAGTGCAGCCGCAAGGCGACTGAAGCCCTCACTATCCTTCAGAAATGGAGCGAACTCCACAAACTGGAGTTCAGCCAAGCCAAAACGGTTGGACTTCACGTACGACCTCTGCGTCGAATGGGGCGAGTGCGGCCTCCCCGCACTGCCCCAGTAATCCGCTTCAGGGGTAGCATAGTAAAGTTTCAGACAGAGCTGAAGGTTCTGGGTGTGGTGCTTAATCAAACGATGAATTCCTTGGCACACGTCGCACATCTTAAGCAACTGCTGGCGAGATACGTGGTGAGACTCCACAGCCTAACAAGGCCCGGCAACGGACTTAGCGGGACTGTGTTGAAGAGCCTCTATAAACGTGGAATGGAGCATGTAGCTCTTTATGCCTGCGGAGCCTGGTGGGACGGAGGAACAGAGCGATTGCGGACGCGCCTAATACAGGTGCAAAGGATTATACTGCTGGCGATAACAAAGTGTTACCGCACAACAAGCAGTGCCGCGCTCTGTGTCCTTGCGGGCCTCCTACCGCTAGACCTGCAGGTGGAGAAAGAAGCGCTCATCTCGAGACTCCAAAAGCAGGGTCAGTCGATCCAGTTCGGAGATACGAGAATAGAACCCTCCGAAGTAGAGGGCGAACTTCCACGATGGGGTACATACCCGAATAGGAGTCCGTTTATCAGCTGGGACACCTTGGGCCTACAGAAGAAGGGACTAGAGCTCTTCACGGATGGGTCCAAGCTCAATGGCAAAGTGGGATCAGGATACGTTCTGTACAGTGGCCAGAAGAGAATCTCTGATGGCCGCTACAGGTTGTCGGACAATGGAAGTGTATTCCAGGCCGAACTCGTCGCAATCCTGAAAGGTCTGCAGGACCCACACTGTCGAAGCACAGAAACCTTGGATGTCTATACAGACAGCCAATCCTCACTCCAAGCTCTCTCAAGGCTGAATTGCAGAAATGCAATGGTTGCAGCAATCCACTCCGAGATCGGAGATAGGCGGATCCGCTTCCACTGGGTGAAGGCACATGTCGGAACCTCGGGGAACGAGGAAGCCGACGCTCTGGCAAAGAGTGGAACACAGAAACCTTCAGTAGACGAAAGAGTAAAGAGTTCGATTAGGAGTGTGAAACACTCCATGAGGATTGAAGCCAGGAAACTGTGGCAGAAAAGGTGGGAAGAAGCAGAAGTCGGACGTTCACAAGTTCGATCTTTCCGATGGTGAGCGAAAAGAGAACTTGGAAAAGTAGGGAGGTGAACTGGGTCGTGACGGACCATGGTCACTTCCCGGCCTATTTTCGAAGGTTCTCCGTAAAGGAGACAAGGAATTGCAATTTCTGCCTTCTGACAAGTCCCGCCGACAGTCTGCACATTGTGGCCCACTGTCCAGGGTTACAGGAACTGAGAAATCGGTTCTGCCCGAAATTGGATGCCTCGACATTCAATAACTACGTGCGGAGCGATAAAGGGCGCGAGGCCCTGTCCCGCTTCCTCGATGCGCTAGGAGACTCACTAAGTTAACGGGCAACTTAGAGAAAAGAGCAAGCGCTCCCCCAAACCAGGGACAGCTGGTGGGGGATAGATACTTGGTGGTGCATGTATCGAACAAAGTCAAATACTGGTGGTGCATGTATTTTGCTTTTCGAATTGCTAAGGGGAATACTGGTGGTGCATGTATCTCCCAAGATGCTCGGCCAGCTGACCGGAGGGGAAGGCATCTTCGAAATAGTTCGAAATAGAGGTGCATAGTTCGAAATACTGGTGGTGCATGTATTTCAGGGAGGAGCCTTAAGGCTTTCTCCCAATGGTGGTGCATAAAGTTCGAGATACTGTTGGCGCATGTATCTCAGGGATGGACCCTCGAGTCCCCCATTGGTGGTGCATAAAGTTCGAAATACTGGTGGTGCATGTATTTCAGGAAAACCGCGGTTCTCGCGGTGTTCCACCCTTTAAAGGGTTCTTGCAAGCCATGCACAAGCATGGAGCAAAGAACTAACAGGTGAACCACGCAGAATGGAAGGCGAGTCCCTCCGACCGTGGTTGTGACCTCCTTCCTGTCAATTGACAGAGGAAATCTAAGGTGTCTATGCTGCACGAGTTTCGTGCTATCTGGTGTCCTGAGATCTTTCCATCGGTGCGACGGTTGTTGTAGTGACGACGGGTGGACAGCGGGCCGGGTTCGTCCTGCCCCGCTGGTCTGGGTTCCAGCCACTGCCTCTCCTAACGTGGGGAAGCAGGCAAGCGTTACCGTTTACCACCCGCTAGGCCAAGCCCCGCGCAACCTGATGAGGGCCTCTTTGAGACTCCTCGAGAGGGTTGCTGTTTTATGCGGCGGTCCATTGGTACTCCTCTAGGGGGGCTACCAATCGTGTAATGCTCAACATAGAGCGGGTGCACGTATTGAAATAGTCTCCTTAGAAATATGAAGTGAAATCTATGGTTTACCATTGGCAAAGAAAAGGTTGGTGCGAATTTAAATATGGAAATGACCCCTTATGCAAATTTTATGTATAGTAAATTAAAGCGTACGTTAATCGTAAGCAACTGGTATATGAAACTTTTCTATATGATGAAGGACGGCCTAATAAAGAGCAAGTGGGCGTTTTTTTCTCCTTAGCTGTACATACACTCATGTCCATAAATTAAGGATAATTCAGAATCACACAGAAATTGATCTCTAAAATAAAAATTTCACCTGTGGAATGATCACACACATCTTGAAGAAGAATATGCAAATTACAGGAAACCACCAGATGGCGTGGATGGTACGTCACAATGACGAGAGTGTAAGAGAGGGGTATATAAGGAATGGTGGCAAAGAAGTAAAATTGTTCACAAGCGCTGTGAAAGCCTTTCAGTGCAAAAACCGCATAGTTATGGCACAAAGGAGGCATTTGGATGATGTTTTACGTGGCAGAATTATCGGACGACTGGAATGTGGACGTACCCAGCTGGAAATATCCGAGGAACTTGGAATCGCCCAGAGTGTCATCTCCAGGCTTTGGCAACGATTCCAAGATGATGGTAATGTGAGTAGACGTTACAGCACAGGTCGCCCCCGAGTTACAACGCCGAATGAGGACCGCTATTTGGCAGTTACTGCCGAAAGAAACAGACGGAGTACAGCATCAGACCTGTCTCGTCAGCTCTCTTCAGCTACCGGTACGACGGTTTCAAGGCAGACCGTGTACAGACGCTTAGGGCACATTGGTCTATATGCTCGCAGGCCTGTCAGATGTGTTCCACTTACCGCAACTCACTGTCGCCTGCGATTAACCTGGATTAGAGAGCATGCATTGTGGACACCGCAACAGTGGTCTTGTGTGATGTTTTCCGACGAGTCCAGGTTTAGTTTGGAGTCTGATTCTCGCCGGACATTCATCTGGAGAGCGCCAGGTACCCGTTACCACCAAGAGAACACCATTGAAAGACACCGTTACGGTGGTGCAGGATGGCTCGTTTGGGGAGGAATTATTCTTGGTTCCAGAACTGACCTGCATGTTCAGAGTGTAACGATGACAGGTCACATCTATCGGGATGTCATTCTGGAACAACATGTACGTTTGTTTCGAAGCGCCATGGGTGCTGAATTTGTGTTTATGGATGACAACGCCCGTCCTCACCGTGCAAACATTGTAGACGAATGACTTCAATCGGAGGCTATCACCCGTATGCATTGGCCAGCATACTCACCGGACTTGAATCCAATAGAGCATATGTGGGATATGCTTGGCCGACGAATTGCAGCCCGTCAACCCCCTCCCACCTGTCTACCGGAATTTCGGAGTGCATTGCTTGATGAGTGGTGTAATATTCCCCAAGATCAGATTGATCATTTGATACTCAGCATGCCTAGACGTTGTCAGGCCTGTATTGCATCGTCCGGGAGACATACTCCGTATTAACCATCCTACTAACCATGTTATACTGTTTTTTGTAAATAGGTTCTTTTTTGAAATTTGGTCAAGGGAGTAAAACTTGCAATTTTTATTAATTATGTCAAACATATAGCATCTTTTTTGCTCTTTACTTTTTGTTTAATAAATAGACTTTACAAATAAGTCAAATTTGTTTTGCTTCTTTCTCTTTCTTTGCCTGAACTTCATTATCCTTAATTTATGGACATGAGTGTATATGAAAGTCCAACATAACATATGATTTAAAATTATGTACTTAGTTAAAGATCCGTATCTGTATTCTTATCCATGGATCTAAACAACAAATATACCTATCCTTATTTATATTTGAGGATCTAAGAAACAAATTATCACTTAAAAAATATCCAGAAAATTAGTGATTTTTTTTTAAATATATGGCAAATTAATGATTATCTGAATATTCTCTGCCCAATTAGAAAATCTGAATCCACTGAGGCCATATAGAAAGAATGATAAAGGCGGTCTTGTGATGTTCCTCTTCTATCTTGTGGAGGAGGGCATTTGTCAGCAGCTTCTAGTATTTCCTACATAAAAAGGATTTTGACAGGTGTTAACCCTTTAATGTGCAGTGTTCCCGCTTTGGGAACACCAAACTCTGACGTTTTGACTGTTGTCAGTCACGAAGAATAGATTTGATTTCTATAAAAATAGTTGCGGGTGCCATAGTTCCACGAGAATCCTTTACTTTTTAGCACGTCATTTCCCGTAAAAAATGGTCACGATTATTTTTAACAGCACCGACATCTGCTGAAAAATGGAAGAATGCGAGAACAGCTGGATAGACTGCCCAATGCTGGAAAAAGGGCAGCCGTTGCCATCGCTCGACTTAACTACCAGCAAGATGGTGGACGATCGAAACGTTCATCGCGTGCCACAGATCTAGAGACCCTTTTTTGACGCAGTTGGCTGTGCCGCCCCTTTTTTCAGCATTTGGAAAGGATTGCATCTCAAAGGGTTAATGCAGTTGTAATAGAAGCAAAATGCATCAAATGAGTACTCATTTGAATTAGAATTTAACACTCTGCAACTTTTGAAATGTATATCTACTCCTTTTTTGGGTCATTTTCGAAAAATTTTAGAAAAACTGCAAAAACACCATTTTTGGTTACATTTTTCAAAGCTCACCTTGGCGGAAGGAGAAAACCTAGGACAATAAAACCTTTGCCAACAATTTTTTCCGATTTGTGCTTCTTTTTTCTCCTTAGTAATTGGCCTAAAATTAAACTACTATAACTAACTGTGTAAACTAGATACAATGCATTAGTTTTGTTTAGTTCCCAGTAAATAAAAATCTATCAAATCTAATACTGCCCGTAGACAAAAATGCTTCCATACCTCCTAAAAGCGGATGCAAATTTACGGCAGTTAGACGAAAGAGAAAAAAAATACCGAAATCGTAGACACGTTTCAATTTTGTTGGAAAGTCTAGTTGAAAGTTAACCAAATAAGAAAAGAAAAGAAAAGGGAGTAAAAGAAACTGTTAAATAAATAAATGCAAGTTGTATTAAAAACTGTTAAGTTCAACTAATTACGAAAAATAAAAACTTTTGAATGATTTCTATTAAGAAATTCTCAGATTGTTACGACACAAAATTATCATTGTTACATTAATAAAGGATTTGTTAACAAATAAAGTTGTTTATAATGACTAAAACAACCGATAAAAGTAATTTAGAAGCCAGTTTTAAGAAGCACATAACGTTGAAACTACTTATATCAGGATGAAAAAACGGGAAAAAAAATCTTATTAATATTTACAAAACACCTAATCCTTCAAATACAACTCTTCCGTTTAACGAGGTACTTCATAATAAAACTTCTGAATTCCGTATAATGATTAATTATATGTCTAAGAAAGGAAATTATTTTCTTGAAAAAGAATTCTTGATTACGAAGTGTGTTATATTTTTTCTTCTTTCTTTCTTTCTTACTTTTATTATTAAAAATTATTCTTCAGGAAAATCCGACTGGCTTTTGTATACTAGAAAATTTTATGTGAAGATTTATGGATGATTTAATTTTATACTATAATATTAGCTAATTAATTTTCAATTTTTTTCTGCACTGTCAAAAATGTTTCCTTTTTATTGTTGCATATGCTTTCTACCTGATGAATGAAAATATTATATGAAAGTTTTAAATAAAATATGTAAAAAAATAGCTATTTAGCTTCCAATTATGTTCGTGAACGAATTTTTCCTAATATTATTGAAGTAACTTTGACACGATATTAATGATTTTAAGCAGTATCTTTACTCATAATGAAATAAAAATTAAACATATATTAAACAAAGAAATTTTAATGAAACTCAAGAGTGATAAAATTAGGCAATATCACTCTAACTGTGTCATAAAGAAATTCTACCTTTTTTATAATAAAATTTATTGATTAAATTTTCAAGCCCTGGGAGTATTGGAAGCGTAGAAATACATCCCAAGGAATCTATGAAAATGAGAAAGAAATATCGATTTAAAAAATATCAGTTTGGGGATATTCCGAAAAAAAGTGTTCCCATTATAAGAAAAGTTCTTCAGTTCTATAAAACGTGCATTTTAACCTTACACATACAGTATTCTGTATAAATAGCGTAATAACTTCAAAATGTTACGTGTGGTGAAGTGAAACAGCAGTAAAATATAATTTTGAGACGGTTCCCATGGGAAGACCACACAAGTGGACCGTAAATTAGAAGAGGCGCCAGGCAATGGACAGTCTGGACACTATAGCACAATGAACTGTCAACGTTAAAATATTTATGGCCGAAAATGATATGCAAATTTGGCGGGGTATATTCCCCGATGACCCACCTACATATCTGGGATTCGACGAGAGGATGCATTAATTCCCCGATACGAACAAATCAGAAACTCCAGCCAATGATGTAAGAGGGGGTAAGAAAAAAGGAAACAACCCCGTGAGAGAAGAAAAAAGACGACAGAACGAGTGTGCTAGAGAGAAGAAGCAGAAGAGAGTTTGGTAAAGGTGTGAACGGGCTTAAAAAATCAGTGTGTGCTTCGAATCAATATGATCAAGTTGTGTTCAAAAGAAACATGGAATCAGAGGCTTGATGATGGCTTAAGAGAGAGAAAGCGGTTCCAATAGTGCACGCGTCGATCGTGTCTTGTGTAAAGATGGCTACCTCATCATAATGGTGAATATCCCAAGTAATCTATTTATTATTTGTGTTTCAAACCTTTTGTGGATACCCCTTATCCTCCAAAACCACATCTCCCCCAGACATGTTTAAGTTTAAAATTATGTCCATATCGTCTTTTAATTAATATTAGTGGAATGACTAAGAATAAATGGAATTTAGTTGCAATTCATAGAGTCTTTAGTTTTTTTTAGTGTTTTGGTGTATGTCAATCATTTTTCATTTTTTTCAGCGTAATACTAGGAGTACTTGCCAGGCAGGTTATGCGCGGCATAATACCACTGTACGATCATCTTAGGCTTTAGTTTTCATCAAATTTTAACCATAACAAAAATAATCCACCACATTACGCATACATTTTTGAATGATACTCTTTTTAATAACTAATAAATCATGAAGATTCTATTTTTCAGAATACATAATTAATGTTTTCATTAAAGCAATTTCGAGTGGTTAAATTCCTTATTAATTTTTATCTTCATATTTTTTAACCTTAAATTGTCTAAAAATCTATGAAATTGTATCAATGAAATTATATCTTCAAAATAAAAACTTAAAATTAAGTATCGAATTTATTTATTGCTTTTAAAAGTATTTAATTTGGATATTTAAATTACCCTTTTTAGTGCTCTCAGCACTAAAAGGGAAGTAATTGCATATTCTCTTCTTATTTTTTCGTACTAAGTAAAGAAAATTTGCATTAAATTTCTCATAACTTTTCTTTAAAAATATTATTTAACGAAAGTATTAATTTAAATGCAATCTGATACGTTAGGGTACTATTTCTTTGCAATCTATTTTGTTTCTTATAGTAGGGGAGCCCAATGTGTTTTTTGGGATTTACCCGAACGGCAGATGAACATAGGAGGGATCCCCTGCATCATGTTCAGTACCTCCACCATATATAAGCCCTTTATGTAGGGCCGTGCGTCTAGGACAGCTCATCAGATTAGTAAAAAAAAATGATTGTCAGAAATATTGAAGCGTTAAGATATATTATCACATTAAGATAAGGTGGGTTAATTACTAGCTAAAAAGTGTACATTCAAAAAATCTGATGATTTGAGTGTAACGTAAGGGAGTGGAAGGATTACAAAGTTAAAAAAAAAAAAGTTGTCTTGACATTCTCGAGCGCGGTTGATTTTTTTTTTTTTTTTTTTTTTTTTTTTTGAAGGAAATGATGCTCTGCCTATTTCCACGAGCCGAAGTAATAAAAATCGTCAATGAAGATTAGAGCGTGCAAAGATAGACCGATCAAAGATAACGAGCACGCTCTTAGAGTTAGTGTAGATAACAAGGAGTTCTACATCTCTGGTCCTCAATAAACAAGAACAGCAAATTTTCAGAAAGAATTGAAAAATATCAAATTCAAAGGAGCTTTTGTCAAGTTTTTAATTCATCATTGAGCTGATCAGGAGATGGCTACTATTATTAGTAACAAAACAATGTATCTTAATCATGATATGTGTTATTTGTATTCAGTTACCGATAATAAAGTTACCTGAACAATCGACCATGAACTCTCATATCCTGATAATGAAGAAGCAGATACAAAAATTGTATTTTTGGCAAGTCAAATAAAAGAAGATTCCACAGTTACAATCAAAACTTCAGACACAGGTATTGTTGTCATCATGTTGGTCAACATGGAACATCTCCAAGCATCGGTTAAAATATGGATGGATCTTGGAGTTAACAATGTACGCTGTTATATTGACGTATCTGCTCTCTATGCTAAGCTCGGCCCAATAATTTCGCTAGCGCTACCAGCTCTATACGTGCTAGCAGGATGCGATTACAATCCGGCACTTTGCAGACGGGGCAAAGAAAAAAATCTCTGCAAATTTTTATGAGTTCAAATTTTTTTCGGAAGACATTTGCCGATGTAGGCTCAGAGGATCATAATACAGAAGATTCTTTTGACATTTTACAATCTTCTATGTGTCAGTTGTATGGCTTGAAAGAATTAGCTGATGTCAACCTAGCAAGAATAAGCAAGAATATAAATCTTTCATAAGACCTACAAAGAGTCAGGTACGCAGCAGCACTTTTCATTGAACGTCTGAATTACGATGCTTGTTGCTTGCCTCCTTGCCAATCTGAGCTACGCCAGTACTTATTGCGAACGAAGTATACTGCGTGCTTGTGGAGGAATGCACACAGTAAAACTATGATTAACATGTCACCAACAGATTACAGTGGACAAATGTCGACAGAAAATTTGAAATTACTTGGTTTGTTGGTAATCAGTTACCTGATGCATACGAAGATGTTTTCATAACAGCAGTTATTGACAAAACTTCAGATTTTGGTATATTTCTTTTTAATACTTACATTTTATTCATGAAATCAATAAAATTGTGTTAACGGTTATAACGATCTCTTGTTACAGATACGAAAACTGCAGAGAATATTGGAGATCCAATTGAATTATTAGATTTCGAGTATGACAATTCTTCGGATGACGACGAAGATTGAAACAATTTTTTTTTCAACAGATATATTTTATTTTTATATTATTTTCTAAAAAAATTAAAGTCTAAATATTTAAGTAATTTTACGGGCTTTAATTCGTCACATTTTATGGTTATTGAAAATTTTTTTTTTCAACTTTTTTCTCGCTTTTCTCGCATAACTTTTTTCTAGCCGTCAGATTAATGATACCCCTCAAAATAATCGTCAGATTTTAGGCTACCATGACTGGAACATCAAGCTAAACCTTCTGTATAAAATCTGACCTGCTCGAGTATTTCAATATGGCGATTTTTTTCACTGTCAAAAATTCGCTACAAGCTTGAGTCACTTCCGAAACGTCAGTCTTTTGAATGGGAGAATTTTTAGGGTTCACTTAACATCCCCTCTGAATATCTGAAGCGCTCGAGAAAAAAATGTTTTTTTTCTTTTTTCTACCCTTCAGGATGGCCACCCCCACCACGCAAGTCGACAGATGAACATAGCTTTGGTATCAAAGATACGTTGGGGCATCTAAACTATCAATATCTGACGCTCTCGAGTATCTCCATGTAACTGTTTTTTTTTTACATCTTTGAAGTTCTGTAGACGCTTCCCCCACCACTGAAAGGGGAAACATTATATAACCTTTTATTCTTCTTACTATCTAAACTACAAAATCTAATAAGTCCTCACGACACTCGAGTAAATCCCCAATTAACATCATGGACTCCCCTACTATTAGGTAAACAAACTACCATCAAGTGTGTCACCGTACATATGCTGGAGAGGACAATAGACATATACGACCAATCTAGGGTTTACCTGGGTAGGGTAACAGCCTGTCAATAACAGGGAAAAATATTTAAAACACAGAATAACAAAAAACATACCCGTATACACAGAATAACAAAAAGATACCGAGAATATCAAAAACATACCAATGTATTAACTGCCTTTCTGTTTAAATTTAGAAATATTATGTGTATAAAAAAACATTCGCAGCAACTGCGGGGCCAAGGTCGGCGCTGCCCAACCGGGCCTTCCCAACCATGGGCTCTGGGGTGCGGATGCATTTGCCTCGGCCAGGTGGTCAGCCTGACGCGAAGCGCCCCCAGTGTTTGACCCCACGTAATCTGAGTCCTCATTTTATCGACCCACTCAAGGGATGGACGGCTAAGTCGACTTTGCCCAGCCCAGGATTCGAACCCCCGTCCCTGTGGGACGGAAGTGCGGTGCGCTAACCATTACACCACCGCGCTTCATTATGTGTATACTGAGTATTATTTATATATGCAACGGGCAGTCAAAAAATTCCCGGAATTGTGGTGTAACTCTCTATTACCACAGCATACATACACCGATACTTAATCGCCTTCAAAGTAGGCGCTTTCAGAATACACACACTTGCTCCATCGCTCCTGCCATAGCTGGAAACAATGATGAAACTCCTGTTTCGGTATCTTCCGAAGTTCAGCCGTCGCGTTAGCTTTGATGTTTTCTACGGTGTCAAAACGGTTACCATTTAGGCCCATTTTGATCTTGGGGAAGAGCCAGAAATCCGAAGTTGCTTAATCCGATGAGTAGGGAGGCTGGTGGAGGAGTGGAATGTTCTTTTACGCAAGACATGTCTGCACAACAATCAATGTGTACGAGGGAGCATTTCGTGATGCAGTGACCGTCCTCCTTGCCATTTGCGGGACGTTTTCTTTGGATTGCCTCCAGCAGTCTTTTCAAAACTTGCACCTACAAAAGACCGTTAACAGTTTGTCCAGCTGGTACAAATCGATGTTGTGCCACGCCTTCAACAAAAATTTATTACCCACTAACAAAAGGTAATTTCTATAAAAATTGTTTAAAGAATCCTTGTAATTATCTAATTTTCTAGTATTAACTTAAATTGTTGTTTCATTGCTGGATTTTAATTGAACGAGCTCCTTGACATATTTTGTACATTTTGAGTACTCTCAAATCGTAACTGAAACTGTTAATTCAAAATTTATAATAAAGAGTTTTGCCGGCTCTTAGTATACCCGGCTTAGTGATAATGAATAGTTTTATTCTTTAATTTAAATCTTCGAGTTTCTGAGTTTGATCATCATTCAAAAGCTCGGAGAAACTGCACAATTCTTTTTTCTCACACGAAACAGTAAATAAGTCATTTGATTGGAATAATAAACGCATTTCACGGCATCACAACTTTTCATCCAAAGAAAATAATTTTACAGAAAATAGAAGATGCTGCTCCATGAAACATTTGCAGAGGATAAGCGTAATGAGAAATTGATGTTTAGTTATAAATTATTATTCAGACTCTGAGTAAAAATTTGTAAATATCTAGAAACAGCAGTAACGTAAAAGAATGAAAAAAACAGCAAAGTTTATTATAGTTAGCTCGGTTCAAACTGCCATGTTTATGATTTTCTTTAACGGATTTCAGTATGAGTCCATTGACTGATTCAGAAAATATTAATAAAGACGGGGAGCTGGTGCACGTAAAATCCGTCGTGGCTCCAATGTTTCCCATGTTCAAACGATACCTTTGGGGGGTGCCGATTTCTGGTGGTTGGTACCTTATCTGGAATTGGTTCAAAACTAGGGACCAAGAGGCAGAATTCCAACACCCTCGGGGGCAATGGCACCTCTTTCCATGGGCAGTGCTATCGTCTATCCACGGACACGAGAACAACAACAACAACGACATTAATAAAGACTAAAAGCTGGTGTCTGTATCGTCCAAGTTCTTCCATATATAGTAACTAAAGTAGAGAGAACAATTCTTGTTCTTGACATGTGATTTAAAATATATCGGTTAATATCCGGAAAAGAGAGCTACTATTTTTACATTTCTCTGCACGATAACTCTGCATGCAGAAAAAGAAGTTTTACAGGCAAGGAAAGTTCAAAAAACATCTTCGATGAGTATACTAATTGAGCATCGTACTAAAGGGAAACCTACACGAGGGGTATCAACCTTCGGGTAGGGTGACCCTTGAGGGGAGAACTTTTTAAAGGTGCTCTAACTCGCATTCTCGTTACATGTGGAGGAAAACACCCAAAACTCTTAACCATTAGATCGACAGTCGCGTGTTAGTCGAGAACTTGAATCTTCACACTTCAGCCACCTATCCGGTTCAGTGTCTTATCCACTCGGCAATCGTGAAAACATCTGCAATGAATGACAATGTAGTATTTAATTACAATCAGTTCAGTTTTTTTCGAAAATGAAAATTATTGGTGCATGAAAACACATATCTGTGTTTTTTTTAAATCCTACTGATGTTTATAGGTGTAACAATATATATATATATATATATATACATTGTACCCGCATACACGAATAAACACACACACATGAATATATATATAAACATACAGGGTGTTCAGTGCTAACGGTGCCCAATGGCTATTTCCTAAACCGTTAATCAGAGACACAGAGTTCCAAGTGCAAAAATGCTTTAAGTTGTATAATCTATTATATCAGAAACACACAAAGTCAATAAATCCTTTCCAATAAAAATTACGGAATTTAAATTTTTAAACGCTCCGCCCGGTCCTATTAGTTATATTTAGAAAAAAATTCCTAATACAATTTCATGCAAAATTAAAAAAAGATCGCCATTTTACGAGCAAAATTCACCGAGTTATGAAGCAGCAAACATTTTGACTTAAGTCGCTTTTCACGCTTAAAAATTTGTCTCGTTACGGTAAAACGTTAAGGGACCATATAAATATTAAAATTTTAAATTATAAGTTTCAATTTCATTTTCTGGCAAGAAAGAAACAAAACTAATTTTAGAATACTAATCTTTAAGCAGAGGGTTATAATCAAGCTCTATAAAAATCTGTCTGGGGTCAGACTTTCCTAAATCGTATATGTGCAGCATGCAGATGTGTAGTACCGAATATGCTATGCAAAGAACAGGAAGAGTTTTCTACACTTGTGCATATTTGTATTGAAGCCGAAGGAAGCTACTTTTGAGTAAATGTTACGCTTACAGAATTTGTAATATTATTTTAATTTTCTAAAATACATGTATTCGTATTTTAAAATGTTTCACTTTCTAATTTAATGCTTAATGAAGTGATTTATTTCCTTGTTTTTTTAAAAGTTATTTAACACCAATTCATTAAAAACAACTCTTTTAAAAATTCTATTTTCAGTACAAGCTATATTTTTAGGTTAATTTACTGGATGCATATAATTAAACGTTAATCTTCTTTATTGCAATCTACATTCATAAAATAGTTAATGAAATTGCTAATAAATATTGCAAGGCTCAAAACCGTGTACATTAATTTTTCTCAAATTCATTTTGTATACAATCCTATTTTGAGCTCGAAAAGTGCTCTAACTTTAAACAAATGTAACTCGGTGAATTTTGTTCGTAGAAGGACGAATTTATTATTTTTTTATTGTGCATGAAATTGTACAATTTTTTTTTCTAAATATAACTGGTAGGTCCGGTGGACCGCATAAAAATTTAAATTTCGTAATTTTTATAGGAATTGATTTATTGACTTTGATTGTTTCTGTTATAATAGATTATATAATTTAAACCATTTTTGCTACTGGAACTATGTGTCTCTGACTAACGGTTTAGGAAATAGCCCAGTGTTCCTCAACCTTTAATGGCTGACGGCACACTGAAAATATCTAGAATTATTTCCGGCACGCCTGAACATAAAATTGTAAAGGTTGTATGATACAAAAAATTGAAAAATACAAATAACTTTAAAAAAGTGTTTATTTACCAATAGTAATAATAATAATAATACATTCAATGAAAGGACTAAGCCTGTTTTTGGATGGGTCTTGCTGCAAACAGCTGTTTCAAAAATTGGCAGAACGGTTTTCCATGTATGAAATAAAAGTGTCGCTCTTCTAGGTGTATAGCTTACTGAAAGTGAACAAGACAGGACATGATAAACAGAAAATGTCATATTGCTGATATGACATCACGCAGTTTTAATAATTTTTCAAAAGCCCTGGCGGCACATTAGACTATATCTCACGGCACATCAGTGTGTCGCGGCACACAGGTTGAGAAACACTGCATTGGACACCGTTAGCACTGGACACCCTGTATATGCAAGTATGTACAACTTTAAAATTCTCATAATTTAATATTTAATTAGCAGCAGCGTTCGGCTAATTCAAATCATCATTGGAATAGTACAAAACTCAGAAACATCTGTCTGCGATCAACATTTAATTCAAATGGAATTTTAATTAAACTGAATTACACTTTTTAGCTTTTATTCGAGAATTTAAAGATACCGCTAGCCTAAGGGCTGTAGGAGCAAACGCGGCTAGCTAACTTATGTTGAAGTCCGTTCGAAGTGAGACATGAAATTGATTTCTGAAGTTTAAACAAGTCCGAAAAATTTAATTAAATACTTAATTTAAATTGTTTTGTGAAGTTTAAAACTATTTAATATAATATACTGGGAAACAATTTATAAGTATTTTTTATGAATGCTTGCATTGTTGTATCCCTTACTCAAAATAACAATGTATAATCGCACCAAGAAAAATATTCTTCCTTTTAATCTTACAAAGCTGCAAAATAATTTTATTAAAATACCTTTCAAATATTGCTGTGTACAAAGTGCAATGATTTTTTTACGGTGACTTTTTAAAGACGGGAAGTTTTGCAGTTTTACCAATTAAAAAAAACATGATAAATCAGGCGAATCGACTTGATTATAAAGCCACATGCGAAAATTAGCTGCATGAGAGTATGTTTTCGGTAGTCTGCACTGGGTTGGAAAAAGCCACTGATATCTAGAAAATAACTGGTAGAATTAGAATTTATAAATCCCCTATAAATATACAAGATCACAGAACGAAGCATTTCTGAACCCACTTATTCAAATTTTAGATCTCTCCTCTATAATCTGGTACTTGTACCTGGATGAAAATATCTGTAAATCGCTGCATACGCTAGCGAGTAGATTCAGAAACAGTAATTCCAGTGCTCCAAAAATAAAATGATAATTTCTCGTTGCACAAACTACTCATCCTGTTGTGATTAGTCAGAATATTAAGGACTAAAATAACGAAATGTTAAGGAATGTGTATGGTGTGGAAGAATAAAGTAAAAAATATGTTTTTTAGGAGTTTAAACGCTTTAGAGATGCAAAAGAAGTCCTCGAGGATCAATCTCTTGAGCTAGTTCTTGAACACCCTCCATATTCTACAGATCTGGCACCTGAAGGCTTTTCTTGTTCCACACCACAAAGAAGGGTTGACACGCCTAAGCTTTGCCGAAAAGACGACAGAACAACATCCTGTGACAACAGTGCTTTGAGGGATTTCAATAGAAGCGTTTGCTGACAAGTTACCAGCAGTTATATAACGGATGTCAGAAGTGTAATGGTAATTACTTTGATCGCAAGTAAAAGCATTTTGTTTATACCCATTTAGTGTTCACTAAGATTATTCTAGTTAAAATAAATATAAAAAATAAGAAATTTTGGTTTACTTAAAGCTCAAAGTTTCGCAATCGATTTTTTTCTTTCTTTTCTACTTATTTTTTAAGCTTACATGTCATTTCCCCTTTACAATGTTATTTAACAAGTTTTCGTTTCCGTTCCACGTATGATACAACATTTCATTACGATTTTTATTTTTATTTTTTGCAAGCACATTTGTATTAATGAACAATATATTATTTATTTCGTATGTCTGATCTACATTAAAAGTCCAGACAAAAGGATTTCTTTTATGATCTCTGCTTCTAGCTGCAGACGAAACAAAGGATAGTAATATATTCTAGTGTCATTCGAAACGTATTCGTCAGAGCCAAAGAGCAGATTAATTTTCATAAAAGCCTTTTGTACGGGTGAGACAATGTTGAAAATTTCAGAAGAACGTGATATTAGTTTATAAGTTGATGAAATGAAATTTTAGGAATCTTAAAAGAAAATTAGGTCTGCATTTCAGATACTACTCATGTTTAAAAAGTCGTCCGCAGCACATTCAGCATTTTGTAGAGTTTTATTTTAAAGTTTCGTAACATGCACAGATTATCTTGATAATTTTACAACTATTTACGTACATAGAATTTAAAGTTATTTTATCTACTTATAATATGGTTCAGATACTTTTTCGATGATTTATTTAATGATTTCTGTATAAATAGTTTAAATTTTAGATACCAAGTGTATGATGAACATGTGTGTTTAAAAGAAAATAATATAAGTTGCTTTAAAATAAGTTTTCACCTATACTTTAACATGTCATGACTATTTGGCGTCGGAGAAAGTTTGTTTACTTTTGCAACCCTTAACTTCGTCTTTAAAGTCTGGCGAAAAAGTTGTTTCAACAAAAAGTTGTTCGGATCTTACGTTAGTGTGATAATCCCATAGGACACTATTTCCAGAAACCGTTCTTAAAGTAACCGTACAATACAAACGCTTATGGCTACAGAATTGCGGTCTTCTACGTGTTTCAGGCATATGATGAGAGACAATCAGGCTAAGTGGTCATGAAAAGGATAGTGAAAGCCAGCGTCGTCGATTGAATATCTAATTTGTTTTACGGATTTTATGTCTTTCAATTGTGCAAAAACGAAAGGAAATCCCATACACTGAGATCTCAATGATGAAATTATCTTTCATTATAGAACATAGCAGAATGTGGAGGGATGATATGGATTAAAAGATGAGAGGGGCATTTCGCATTTGTTCAAGGAAAGATTTCAAACGTTGTTCTGTTTACAAACTTTTGCTAGACAAACCTATTCATAAAAAGTATGTTCCACTCTTTTTTTTTTTTAAGCACAAGAGTGCTATTTTGTTCATTCCAGTATTTTCTGTCGATATAATTCTTGACATGATTTCTGGACGTCGACATGTTTTCATTGCATTTTCCAATAGGGTTGCCAGATTACGCGGGGGGGGGGTGGAGATTTTCTTCCATATTTGGCTATAAACTGGCAAGCGCTGCAGTTTATTACAAAGGAGAAGTATAGTTAAAAAATGTATAGCGAAGATTGCAAAACGGTTTTAGTAGGTGATTTCAATGAAGATTTCAATAACTAAGAAGTGTTTTATGGAACAAGGAAGACAAATACGGCACACTCATGGATTATGATACGCTTTCCAAACAGTATTTATAAAGGTGAAGTATACTCAGAATATACCTGGTGAAGATTGAAAAATAGTTTTAGTAGACCATTTCAATACTGATTCAGATACCAACTGTTTAATGGAACACGGAAGCAAAATACGACAAACTCATGAATAATCATACACTTTCCAATTTAATGGAATAACGAAGAAAAATAAGGACGACGCATGGATTATAATGCGCTTTTTTTATTTTATAGCATTTTAGTGCGTGTTTAAAATATGAAAATGTTTCGGATTTTTCTTTCTCTTTTTTTGTGAAGACCTGTCAAATTTGATGCTGTAATACATTTTAAAATGTAACTCATAAGAAAAGTACCGTTAAGAAAATTAAACAAAAAAGGCTTATAACTGTAGCCAGCTACACAATTAAGATTAATTGCTGTTTTACAAATGAGGGATTTTTAAAATAACTCTTCAAGTGTAGAATGGGACAGTTGGGAAGTTTGAAAAGCTAGATTGCATCCTATCAGCCGGTGTCGGTCTGTATAAAAATCATAGATGTGGAAGAACAATTTGGTAGACTGTCCAAATGATCCCAAAGATGGAAAATTGCAGTCGTTGCCATCGCTCAGTTTAGCTACCAGCAACTTGGCGGTAAATCCACTCTGTGGCGCGTCTATTCGATTGAGCCAATCGACACGCTACAGAATCGAAAAACTTGTTGCTGCTAATCGAGCGGTGGCAATGGCTGCATCTCTTCAACGTTGGGCAGTTTATCCGAATGTTCATTTCTACCGATGATGAAAATATCATATTACACGAATCACATCGGTTACCATTTCAGGGAAAGCGTACAGTTAGATTTCTATCCCAGTAATGTATTCACCCGAGAGAAAGAGCTTTAAAAAGCATTTAATGATTACTGTTAATGTAATGAGGGAGGTCATTGCAATTACATATGTTAAAAAAATCTAATTTTTAAGCTTTTACTTTCTGAAGATTAGCTTATATTTTTTCTTTTTGTGAACTGAAATTGATGTTACAAGGTAGAGATACCCCAAATATAAATAACAATACAACAGAGTACAATGAAATATCGAAGATCCTTGAGAAATATTTGTTTCGTAAATAATTTTTCGTACCAATGTCATTTTTCTATCAAAACACATATTCAGAAGGCTCTTATGGATGATTATATTTTACTTAACCAATAAAAGTTTGTTCCTTTTAGTGAAAAATTAACAGTAAAGCAAAATAAGAGAAGGCTTTTTTGTCCTTGCTTTGCATTTGATTTTCCGTTTCAGACAACGACCTACTAATGAAGTAAACACTGAAGCTTTATCATTAACAATAATGTATAGAAAATGTGTTTGTGGATTCACAAACACGTAATCTATGTTCTTTATTAATTAAAATACAATTTTATACATGATCACGTCAAAATTTCTCATCATTTAAATAAATTATACCCATTTTTCATTAACAGTTAAATAATACTTTTGTTTAAAAATGAAATTTTCTTTTACCCTTTTTTGTAAGAATGGAATAAATTATTATCTTACACAGTTTTAAAAAACTTAATTCCTTTTCACGCAATATCTCAATTAAGATGCATGTTACGTAGAAAATCTTCTTGTGAATGTGCTTTTGAAATTTTTCTTTCCTTTTATTCGATAAATAAAAAAGACACAAGTAGACGTTACTGATGAATACATAATTTACCTAGTTGAAAGTTTTTTATTGCGTGCAATACTTCTACAAAGGAAGCAAAAAGATGAATAATGTATTTTAGGTGTTTTAGAAAGTTTATAATTTTCAGTTGAGTCTTTCTTGGAATTAAGAGAATTTAACATTTAAGTAAATTAACAGATTTTAATGAAAATATTTTATTTACCTCCAACTAAGTATGGAAGTCATGAGAAAGAGCGGAATGAGTAATCGAAAATGTTACTTAAAAGTGTTACCTACAGACTTAAAGTGATGATTTTCAATGATCCATTACCAGGGAAGTCACAAGCGAGGGAAATTTGGAGGTCCGAAAGACCAATAAGGTCAGCAACTGATGGTCTAAAAAAGAAACCTGGTAGTTAGAAGTTAGAATTGTACTTTTTCTATTTTTATTACACGTGTTGTTTATTATTACATATATCTTTACTTCTATCAAAACTATATATATATAACATTACAAATCAAAAACCTGCTAAAATCCCACATTTCCAGAACTACGCAGTTTTAATACAGTTGGAACAAAGGAATCCGCTTTCAAAAACTACAATTACTACACGGTCCTTTGCAATTCCTTTGTAATTTTGTAGACAGTCCTCGCGTCCAGCCACTCTCGCGTCTTAAAAGCCATAATAAACCTTGAAAAACCACTTCCCAGATTTTGGGATCGGCCAATAATTGCAACGTGCATGGATCATGTGACACGACCTCAAAAGTTAATAAAAGGGGCTGATGGAGCCCAGCAGCGACTTTTCCGCATGACCGCAACTGACATGGAAAGATGTATCGAATAACCCAATAAAATAATGTAATCGCAATTCGTCGCTCGCTCCAGGGTTTGCCGACCAGCGAAGACCGGCCAGGATGCCACAATAACGGCTCTAAGCCAAAGTCTCGAGTCGCCCCGCCTGGTGCCAAGCTCCGAGAATTGGTCTCAAACAGCCTCGCGTCCTTCGGCCCACGACTACAACCTTCCCGTAGCCGTTTAATGATTTATATATATATATATATAATATCTTTTATGCATCTTCATATCGCATATATTTTGAGTAATAACTATTGTGAATTGTGTTCATTCCATGGTGGATCGTATTCTGATATCTTTTCTATTCCGTAAATTTTGAAGTTTGACTAATATTCATTTATACAATTATCGGAATTGCTAGTAGGACTTTTTTTCTGTGTATTTATGTTTTGCTCATTTTGGCTGTGTTGTTTAAGTATGAATGTTTCCCTAAATCAAAACACTATTATTCCATGGATAATTAGCATTTTATATCTGCTGAATGGATGCTATATTGATTCGTAAGTTAAGCCTTTTTACTATATATATATATATACAGACACACACACACAGGGTGATTCTCTGCTAGACTGACAAACTTGCATGGGGTGCAGGGGGTACAGAGACGGTTCAGAATCACACAACAATGCTGGGTCGGAAACGTCATCTTCCTGTACCTGCTAATAATCATTTTAGATGAAGTGTTCAAGTGATCGTAAACATTCCGAGCATGGTTTTTCAAAAACTAACCCCTCTTTCATTGATTGCACTGTTTGTTATATCAGAATTGTTTCTTTCATTACATTAATGAAATTGTATGAGGAAAGTCCATTGTTTATGAAACTTGGTTAAGAAATTAGACACACACTTCAACACTTCTTCCAAAGTGATTATTAACAGGTACATGAAGACACTGTTTCCGACCCCGCATTGCTATGTGATTCTGAACCGTCTCTGTACCCCTTACACCCCCTGCAAGTTTGTCAGTCTGGTAGCGAATCATCCTGTATATATATATACATACATACGTGTACCAGGGGTGCAAAAAATACCATCCAAATATTTAGTGTCACCGACAAAACTTTGGTGGCACCAATCTTTTCTTCCCTTTCAAAACCGCAAAAATAAATGTAATTTTTAGTCGCACGCACCGATTTTTGCTCGCACAGTGCGACCCTTCATTTGCATACCTGATATATATATATATATTATATATATACACACGATTTTGATTAAAATATATACGTATATAGTAATAATATCAAATGAAAATAATAACTAATAAAACCACTTAAAAAATTACAATTTACATTGCTGATTTGCTATTGCATAAACTTTAACGGTATCAGTTAAATCATTCAGGATGCTTTTTCCTGAGTTACATCGATTTTACTTTAATTTGTCTTCAAATAAAGCCTGCTTTTTTCATTCTTCCATTTCAAGGTAGCTTTTCCAAAAGGAAAGGCAGAAAGTTCCAGCCTTCAGAACAAATTCTGATGAGGCGATCAATGTTTGCATTTAACAGCTTATTTATAAGCTTGGCTTCAAAACGTTTTTTAACCCTTTCCCTGCCGCACATACTTCTGATGAAAGTTTTTGCAAGATACTATTTTTCTACGTTATATGCTTGCTAAATAACACATAAATGCAAACAAATTTTTTTTTGTTTTGTTATTTCTGTGGTAGCAACAAAATGGTTCAAAAACGCACCATCAGCAGGAACCATTATAAAAAATTACATGCAAGAAAATACGAAAAATCTTACATAAAATCATTAAATAAATGAATGGCTTCTGGAAAAAGAGAAATAGAGTCAAAAAACGTCTATTTCGACCAAAAAAACTAGCTAAAAAAAGAATGAAATATCCAAGTTCAAACTTCTCTTATTCTATTTTTATACTGCTTCATGCTGATGGTGCGTTTTCGCACCAATAATTTTAAGCTTTAAAAATTCAAGGAAAAATTAAACAACGATCTTACCTGCAGATGCCATTTTGTTCTTAAAGAATAAAATTATTGAATTTTTTTAGCGAAGGCGTGTTCATCATATGGCGCTATCTATTTTGAGATCGATGATCTTATTAAAAATTGAAACGTTAAATTGCCTTACATTGAAATTTTTTTTTTAAATTACAAATAGGTACCAGTTAGTATTAAAAAATATTTTGTAAAATTATAACTCTTCATTTACATGAAACAATTAAACAAAAACTGTTTGTCCCAATTTAAGGCCTTGAAAAAAAATAATTTTTAAATGGTGCGAAAACGAACCACCAGCAGGGAATGGGTTAAAATGAACAGTTTTTCGCAGGAAGCACTGATTACTGGAAAAACTTTCCGAATCATCCTCAGCATCGAAATATTTGGATACATGTCCATATGATCTTTCACAATTATAGCTTAAAAGGATTCAGAATTTAAATGTTTGTAATTACTCTGAACTAGGCTTTTGAAAAGTTTCCATTCAGCTTGTAAATCTCCTACAGAGATTAAATCATCCTTATAAAAAAGAGTGTCAAAGTTTTATTTCCTCGAATCTTTAGTCTGAAATATTGCTGTTGGGCAAGTCTTTGGGACTGAATACAAAAAATGTATTCAAAACTTCATGGGAGCCTGTAGGAAATCTGTCATTTAAATTTGATTCCTCATTTTCGAGTAGCTTTTGCCATATCTGATAAAACTTTGCAGTGCACCGTTTCATTTAAACGCCTTCAAAATCGATCAGTTTTTAGCATTTCTGCTTGAAATTCAAAAACTGAGATCCTGGTGCCATATGAGGACCTTTTACTGCTTCAACAGTAGCACTAACATTTTTCAAAACTGATTATAGTGAAAACTTTCCAGCAAACGCACACGGGTTCTCTGAACTTTAATAGACGTTCAGAGAGCCTGTGTGTGTTTTCTGGGTTTGTTGCAGAACGTTTAAAATAAGAATATACTGAAATGAGAATTTATTGCATTTGTCTAAATAAGCGTTTATTTTTGAAAATGTGATTTATGACCAAATAAAGTAGATGAGCCAAACAATATCAGTTTCAAATTAGAGGACACAAGCTTGCCCGCACCGTTATTTTCTGCAGAAACAATCGGAGCTCCATCTGTTGAAAAGCTTAAGTTTTTTATATTAATCTGTTTCAATGCAAGGAATTCACATAAAACATTTATGTAAAACATTCGCACTTCCATCTGTTCCCACAGGAATATCACCCAAGTAATGGACACAAGTGGCTCCAGAGCAAACAGTTTTACGTGATATAAAGAGAGTTTTCTGACTAACAATGTCATGGGATTCATTTATCATTAGTCTAAAGAAAGGGCTGCTTTAATTTTTTTCCAGTAGATCCTCTTTGATGAAGGCACTTAACACCCGCTGAAAATCAGAAAGCGACTGACGTGACGAGTAATTTGACCTTTCACTAACATTCAGTGCTGCAAGTTATTCAACACCTTGCTTGAAATACAATGAATTTAAAGAAGATGAAAGCATACTTGGTAGTTCTTTTGCCATCCATTACATTTTGCCATCCATTTTTGAGAACATCAACCATTGGTGTTTATCTTTTCATAATAATTGCAAGAGAAATATCTTGTTCGTTCCTTTGAGATGCTTCCTCCAAAGCTTCTTTATAAGTTGAGCTTTGTGTATGCTTTTTTAAAGGATCTTTTCTGTAATTATCAGTTCCTCATGTAAATGCATTTTTTCCCCTTATGTTTAATACAAAAACGCAAAACATTTTTCTCGTTTTTCATTATTTCGAATCCACGGAAATTCAACTTTCCATTGATTGGGAAATTTCCGTTTTCCTCCAAATGCAGGCGAAGTACCTACTTCCAACTTTGCAGAAGACGCGTGCGTTTTCGACGAAACGAGAAATTTAGCTGTATGCATGTATAACGAAGATTATTGCTTACAGGTATATTTTAAATTATTAAAACTGCGTTGTGACGGTTAAAGAACCCAGGTTCGATACACTTAGTTGCAATATAATAAAAAGACGTTAAATACTTAAAGCTATTTTATTAAAAAGATACTATTGAAATATAAACTTATTAAAACGGATGGTGGTGGCTCAGCGAAATAAAAAATACATCCTATATAGACAGTGAAATTAAGATGGAATGCATTGAAAATTACGCCAGCAGAGAATTACCCATTGGCGAGAACAAACACCTGGCTGAAATAAAAAAACGCCAGTTCCAGAGCAACCCTAAAGCTTAATCCAATAAAACTAAAATGACGTAATCGCGAGCAAATAATTTTAATGATGTCGCAGGGCAACAAATAATAACTTATGCCAACTCTATGCCAAAGGAGGGGACGCAAAAAGTCGTTGCGGTAGCAAACGGACGTAATGTAATCTATTTTTAGCACAACGGTGCCACCAGGTCTCATTTAGGGAAATAAACAATTAAGTAAAATGCATACGGGAAAAGCGAATATACAGATTTAAAATCCGAAATTGCAGAAAAATGAGAACAGAAAAGATTTAGAATACATGATTTTGGATAGGTTACATTAAAGGAAGCCAAATTATATTATTATTAAAATTAAATATATGATCTCCATCACATATATACTCCCCTCATCCAGGAAAAAAATTGAAGAAATGTTTTAAAAAAATTATTGGTTAAAATTAAATATGTGATCTCCATCACAGCATGGACATCTTATCTTGCGGGACCGATAGCGAAGAGAAAAATTTTTCATAATAAATGATAATTTAAAGGATAATTTATTTTTTACAAAAGATAATTTATAGTGGACAGACTATCTACCGGTAAGAAAAAAGAATAATTCGACTTTTTCAAATTTTTGCCGCCGGAAATTGCCCCAAAGCCTGTTTTATGGGAGTGCCTCAGTTGCTACATTTTTGTTCACAAATCGAGCATGTTCGTGAACTTTTGAAAAATAATTTGACTCCGCATCGCACTATTCCCGGCCGAAAAATACATCTTTGATCAATGGTACACGTAAAACCAAATTGATGACTTGCATGTTTTTTTTCTTAGCTTTTTGTCTTAGCTCCATGGTTTCAGGTGGCAAAATTGTCGTTCATATTTACGATATTGGCGGCGATTAGTTCCGATTTGGCGAGCATTATTCCCTACTAGCACAATTAGTCCCAAAGACGTTTACAACACGTTTTTTAACGTCAAAAAACGTGTTTCCAACGTAATTTGAACGTTTTTTGAACTAGTTGTGCTACTAGGGTTGCTTTGTCGCCATGCTAGTGACATCCCTATCCATTGCCAAATGCCGTTGTGACCTTGTCCCGTTGCAAGATTGCAACGAAATCTCGATACGCCAACGATAGGACATCGTAATAAAAAATATTTAGACTTATGTTCAAATTTATCTCTGCATATACCAAAACAGGGATATTCAATGAAATATCCAATCAATGCGGTCCAGGTTTACAGCGAATGTGCTCATTCATATTGGCCTCTTCAAAGCAGGGCAGTCAATCACAGAAGCAAACAAATGTCTAAATATTTCAAAATAGACTCTTTGTTTTTTTTGTTTTGGGAACAATTTCAATATGATGGAACTATTATAAAAAGTACTAGGCACAGTCGTAAACAAATTCTGGCACTGCTGTTTCTGAAGATCGATATCTGGCAATAACTGTCCGTTGTAACAGGAAGTCTTCCGTTTGCCATCTAAGTTCAAAGCTTGCAGGTGCCACTGGAACTGCTGTATAATGGCAAGTGGTATACAGAAGGCTTTATGAAAAAGTCTTAATGCAGAAAGCCAATGGTATTTGCTTCATTGTCGCCACAATAAAATGAGGAATCGCTTTAATTGGTCCAGAAAACACCAGAACTGGAGTAAACGCTAATGGTCCCATTTTTTTCTTTAATGATGAGTCGAGATTTAGTTTAACAAGTGATTAACATCTAGAGGGAGTCAGTAATACGAAAGTATAACTCAAATGTATTAAGGAACGGACCGTTTCGGTAGAGCAGGTGGGATGGTATGTTGAGCAATAATGATCAATGAACATATGCCTTTACACATTTTAAACAGCGGGACTGTGACAGTCTAGAGATAAAGACGTGAGGTCTTAGAACCTTATGTAAGGCTTTTCAGAAGTGTATATGAATAATGATTTGTACAATAATTGCCCAAATTAACATAATACATACTTATTACTACTACTGGATTAAGAAATCTCGAGAATACGATCCCACCAAATACAAGACTTTGTATGTCATTGAAATTTTCATACGACAGAAAACCCCGTCTTCAGAAATTGTAACAGAAGAATATGCACAGTGAGCGTGAAAGTGCCAACTTTTTAGATATGGGGAAATATAATGATATGGTGTCCATACCTTATATCTTGAAGATGTACCTCGTAAATACAATTGATGATTTCGAACAGGGATTTAAAGTTTCGAATAGTTACGGTAACGCATATGTTTCACAAAAGTTTAATTCTTTTCCGTAATTTAGTATTTTTACTTTGCTGACAGATTATGTGAATACGTAAAATGTCATTAAAGATCAGAGAGAATTGCTTAGGAGCAGTGGCGTAGCCAGAAATATTTTATGGGGGGGTTACAACTACTGCAACTCACATATATGTATACGTGTGTGTGATGAGGGGGTTTTGACCCCCCTATCCCCCCCTTTGGCTACGCCCCTGATAAGGAGAGAATTATACTTCCATGTAAATTACTCTGGATGGTGAATAGATAGCATTTTAATACTTTAATTTTGCTGTTTTATTTTTATTGCATACAATTACACAATACAATTTTATTGCATACAATAAAACTGTATTGTGTTTCTTACATTGCTCTTATAATATATAAAGCATGTATCTCTCCCGATATTGAAACCATTTAAGAGAGTTAAATTGATTTGTCTGATACTAAAGTGAGTCGGGTGTTAATACGTGAAGATTCGGGCATTCGTGTGTTTTCTGTGATGAAATCTAAGAGTTAAGTCAAGCACCAAATTGACTATTAAAAGATAACAAAAAAATTTACTTATTGATTCTAACTGAATATTCACAACAGAGTTCAAATGACATTTTCCTTTTCGCGATCTCAGGACCTCAGTACGCCATCTAGCAGCCAGACGATAAGCATAGTGCAGGATGGTATTACAACGTTTGTTGTACAGTGACAGAAATTCTCTTTATGAAAATCACGAAGGAAACACTTTCATTAAACAAGGAACACGTTTGTTTACGCTGAAGAGCGTTTTCTTTTGATACTTGCAATCGCGAATAACAGAAAATGGAAAAATTAATTTTACTTAATTTGACACCAAAAGATTAAGTGAAATAGATAATCTAGCATTACAAAAAATATCTTATTGAAGTAGCTCAACTCGATATCACTCAAATAGAATCACTATCGGAATATAACTGAATATTCAAAACACAGCTCATTTTTTCATTTCGCTATGTCCGGATATCAATACGGCATCTAGCGGCCAAACGATAAAAATAGTGCAGGAAAGTATTATAACATTTGTCTAACCATGACACAGCTTCTCTTTATGGAAGTCACGAAGTAAATACTGTCATAAAACAAGAATGGAACATGTTTGTTTGCACTGAAGAGCGGCTTCTGTAACAGTGGAGTATCGTTTATACGACGCCGAAGGGACTATCGAAAAACGTCGTATAATCGACAACGTCGTATAATCGATTTTCACTTTTAAAACTAGAACTATTTTTTAAATTAATTTTAATGTTTAATGTGTTGATTTAGATAAACTTATATATTAAACAAACCAAAACAAACAAATAATAAAAAGGAAAAAAAGTATACTAAGCCATTACCTTTATTTTTCTTTTTATGTACCAAATTTGTTTTCTTAAATTTAACAATTTTACATATGTTAACAGAAAAATTTATCTATGGTTGTTTGACGTGATGACTGGCGTTGAGTTATAATTAGTCCCCCCCCCCCTCTCATAGCGCGAAAGTTGTCTTCCATTACTTAGAATTAAAAAATTTTAGGAACACCTGAAAACACAAATTGACCGCCGAAAAAAAAAAAAATCCGTGTGTTCTTAAAATACACAAGAAAAATAAACATGTTCAAGCTAGAGCAAAATGACGTATAACCGATTTTGTGTGTCGTATAAACGATTTATTTTTACATTGTAACGAATAGGAATGAATTGGGACCACACTAAAACGTCATATAAACGATGCTCCACTGTATTGAGATCGTGAATTACAGAAAACAGAAAAATTAATGCTACTAATATTACATAAAAGATTAACTGAAATATTTAATCACGTATTAGAGAAAAGAAATCGTATTATAATACGTTATCATATTATTTTATCTTCTCGTTTAAATTTAATTTTACAATCAAACATTCTTCCGTACAATTTTTTAACGAATGACAAAGTTGCTGTCTAACTTCTCAATTTCCGTCTTCAAAACTTATTAGTTCATTTTCTCAACTTCAGTAACTCATGTTGTTTTCGTGTATATTTATTTGAAATTCAGATTGCGTATCGTTTAAGCTTCTATTAAGATTGTGTGTTTGCTCTTCAATTAAACTACACCTGTTGTGCCGCTTTCGCAGCAGGTTTCTGTCATTCTTTTCACGTCGACGCCCGTAAAACTTTCTTCCGCAGCTAAGACATTTACATAATTAAATGGTTTGTCGTCAAGCAAATTAAAACCTCCTAAACTAATGCTGAATCATACTTATAAACGAAGCCGGGAAAAAGAAAGTGTGTCAGAGACGCGTTTATAATGTTAAACGAAAAGCAATCGTTTTATCGGAGAGTTAATTAACAATGCATAACATCATTGGACCGTTTATAAACATAATTGATGAGTCCTTTTCCGTTTATTACTATGTTCTTGAACGATGATTGCTATTTTAGGGAAGTTGTTTTTGCTTTATAGCGTGAAATTTCTGCTTTATGATTACAAGTTATTAGTTAAGCAATCGAATATTAATAGTCAAGGGGGAGTTAGGCTCTATCTTCAGGCTTTAAATGAAACTCACTTTTTTTCTAAAATATGATTTGATATTTTCTCATCATTTATTTCATTTAATAACGACTAAAATTAAAATACATATAACTGAAAATTGGCTGAAAATTTCCGAAATGTATTCAGATCAGTTTAGTAGTTTATACGTATTTCAATTTCATATTTCTCTGGTCCAACTTTGACTAGTAAAAATTAAAATTGCTTAAGAAAAATTATTATTAATTAAAACTAGTAGTAACTAAACACAAGCATTCTCCGATACTGAAATTCAATCGTGTACGCTTATATACGAAGCATAAATAAGCAGTTGTACTTGTTAATAAATGTATTAATAGTTCATTTAAAGAACATCACAGAAAATCTTTAATTTTTTTTATTTACACTTTTCAAAGTCGTTGAAAAACGTTCAAAATTTCAGTTTACCTTTCTCTTAGATAGTGCTCCAATTTATGTAAATATACTTGTATTGATGCGAAATTTATATGTTATTTGTATTTATTATTGTATTTTGTCTATTGAAAATAAATAGTATAATTTGAATTTGTTGTTTTCCCCTAGGAGCACAAAACCCATTTTGAACACATCGCAATCTACAGGCATTAAATCCGCAAGAAACATAATAAAATTCCTAAATTATTTCATGATAAACAAATTACGCTAACTGTTAGTAAAATGTTTAATATTTGTAACAAAATGTTTAATATTTTTTGGAAATGTATTTCATTGACACTAATCAATGTAAAGCTAAGTAAAATTGCCATATGCTTCTGAAGTTTAAAACAGCAATTTTGAATTCGCATTTTTTATTTATTTATTTATTTTTTTTTTACTAGGTCACGCAGAATTTTTATACGTATAAAACTCAGTGCACTATAACTATTTCAAATAAGAAGCCCATTTTGGAAGCAATTACAACGGCCGCTAGAAAAAATATTTGACAAAAGAAAAAAGTCTACACTCAATACATTCAGTCTTTGCCAACTTAAAGTAAATAACTAGCAATCCAAATTTTATGTCATAGCTACTAAAGTAATATTGTTGCCACTCAAACTTTTAAATTATAAATTCAAGGCTACATGCAGACGATAATCTGTATATTTTCGCGAAGCTTTTTCAAACGACCTCTTATCGTGTTCGAGTATTTTTCCGAAGCTAATAATCGGGAAACGGGTGGATTTTTAGTCTTACAGTAGCGCATCGTCCACTAAAGAGACAAGAAACAGCAATGAAACAAAGATTCCTATTGGCTAACGAAACATGACGTAACAAAACGTAACAAGTATGGTTTTAGCGATAATAATTAGTTAAGTAACATACGACTGTAATTAACAAATAGTCAATACTACAAGAATCTGGCGCTTTAATATCATTAATTAACAAAATAATTTTAAAAACCGGTGTGTTTAAAAGTGAAGCTCTCAGCAGACAAGCAAATTTGTCCCGCTGCTGTTTCCAGCCGCCTGTATTCTCCCATATTTTTCTAAACATATTTGTGCAAATTTGCAGGCCGATCGTTCCTATGGAATGAATTTTTCAGATTTTTAAAGAAGCGCAGATTATTTTTTATAATTTCTTGCATGCATGTTGTGCATTTTATTACGTTTTCCGAGCATAACTTTAAAAAGTTTTTGGAGTATAAATGGTGAAAGTTTTATTTTGGAATGTTACAGCCGGAATTGTGCCCGAGTCAGTGATTCGGTGGGTCAGGAAAACAGTGATCAGTGTCACTATATGCTAAGATACCTATAAACATAATAAAGCATCGTATAATTAACAATATATAATTAATGTCATTTATTTAGAAAAATGAGTATCATTTGCTATGAAATAATTCATGTACAAGACCCATTTTTGTTAAAAAGTTTTTCTTTATCATTGCATTTTAAGATTTTTATTCCTGAAATACATAAAAAAAATTAACTGATAAGTTCAAAGACAAGTAAAATAAAATATCAAAAACTTGGAGTGATTATTCAGGTTCTATTAAAGGAAATAGACATTCCATGCCTAGGATCGATTTGCTGTGCTTTTGTTGGTAGGAAATTAATGAATGTTTAATGTACCAGACCCAAAGAAATAAATCTATTCTCTCCGATATGGAATGGTGTTCTGGAATACTCTTCATTTTTAATAATTTTTGCGCTGGCTAGCCGAGAAAATGCGGGAAAGAAACATCGATGTTCTTCAATAAGTTATTGTGTTACTCAGAAAATAAGTCAGGCAAATGAGAGCTGAACGAAGATAAAATATGATATGAATGAGTATTTCAGTTTTTCATTTTCCGGCTGCATTGTTCGAGTTATTGTTTTATATGGACCGATAACTTCTCAATGTTCTGCGTTTGTTTTTACTGCTAACTAGGGAAATCATTAATACGGAAATAAAATTTAAATTATATTTTCGATTAAAGATGCTTTTATGGTCATACCCTATTGCATTCGAGTAAATAATAAAGAAAGTACAAGAAAGATAAATCACTGCACATTTGCAAGTGAATGACTTATTAAACATTTTCAACATATATTATTCCTTTATATACGTACGTATGTATGGAGAATAAATTACTTCAGTAATCAAATACAAGTATAGTACATCATACCAAGTAAATCTAATTGCATGTGAATTTAAATATCCATTAGATCAAGGAAAAGCAGAATGTGTATAGCAGCTTAATATAAATTAGAATACATATTTTTTATATAGGGCGGGCATTGGCTGTCTAGGCATTCACTACTACAAAGGCTAAAAGTGTTGGCCATTTTATTACTGGAGTAGTTAGCGTACATGGTCCTGCAGTAGTCTAAGAGAGAGAGGTTACCTCCTTCCAAAGCGTTGACCAAAGTCCGGCGTTGTTTGACTTTCGGTGTACTAATCTTGGCCGACCTTCAGCAGACAAGACCACAGCAGGATTAAATTAGACCATGTACAGATAAAAAAAGGGAGGGGAGTTGTTAATATGGAACTCATTTTATATTTTGACAACTATTGAGAATTAGGGAACATTTAATGCCTCAATACATCCCACATATTTTTATGAAAATGTCCCATGGCTAATTTCCAAAATTATGAGAAGGTAAGCTCAAATTGCTATTCTTTTAACATAAAAAACTACGCATCGCCACACGGGAATTGTGTTAATGTTTGTATGACTATGGCAACGCTACGGTAGGGCGATCTGCCAAGGATGGGGGGTGCCTCGGTAGGAGGACTTTCTAAGGGGTTCTAACGCATATTCACGTTACATTTGGAGAAAACCTACCAAAATTCCAGACCGTTAGATCGACAGCCGCTCGATGGGACCCGAACCCGGGACCTTCACACATCAGCCGTCTACCATTTCCAGTGACATAACCATCGTGCCATGGTGAAAACAGTTGTTTTAGACAATTCATGTACAAGATGTCGTTCCTTGATTAATGGGACCTTTATAAGGAACTGATGAATCAGATCCACAAGTCAGACTACAATTTGTTCTTTCCATGATAGGAATTATTCTAAAGACAACAGACGTTAGTTTGGGTGCATTCCTAATGTGTTAATAAAGGGTTCAAGCAGAATAAGTTGGGACAGTCTACGACGCTTAATTGATTTTTCACTTTTAATGACTTGTCTGATTATAGTTAAAGCGTGAAAAAGTAAAAAATAAAAAATATTAAGGGGTACCATACTACCCGAAGTCGGAGGCACTACTTTGAATTTTCTTTCACAAAATTGAATTTAGCTCGTTTGAAGGATAAAGGGACACAAATTTGAAATTAATGGCGTACTTATAGACCGAATACGAACAGCTAGTAAATATTTATTATAGAAGACAATACAATATTTTGAAATGCCTATATTGGTAAGAGAAAAACCAGTGTATCTTATGAAAAACCAGTGCATGTGATACTTATGAAAAACCAGTGTTTTCATAAGTATCACATGCATATGTATACTGTGATATAAAAACTATACTGTCACTTGACTACACAAAATAAAATCAGTGTAATTGTGCTATGTAGTATGTACATTAGAGAGATTGAATAAATCAACTTTGGAATACGACTGACCCTCTTAAAATTTTCTGTTCCTTTTCTCAAAAAAGTCAAAAAGTCCAAGCATTTAAGAATTTCTTAATTAAATAAGTACTGCCTCAACCGGGTCAAAGTTTAAAACATTATGCAACATAATAAAGTGTTACATATAAATACTATACTTGCTGAAGGTCCCGTTCTTCTCATGGGAATGAATGGATTTTTTTTATATTACGGTTTGTTGTAATTACTAATATCATAATAAATCGATATATCAAAATGGATATCGCATAAATATTATCTGTGTAATATTCAATAATCATGCATATAAAATTTCATGACGATCGTTTGAATGGTCAAATATCTATGTGTACCACTTTTCATAGCAAACAGTTTCACGGTCAAGATATACTGCAGCGCCATCTAGTGGTGAATTAAAGTAATAATACGCTACAGCGCCATCAAAGGGCGAGTTATAGTAAAATGGATAATGCGGAAATATTCTCCATGTTCAAATATGTATGTATACCAATTTACAGAGCGGTCAGTTGAGTGAGCAAGAAGTTGATGGCTGCAGTGCTATCTAGTGGTGAGTTAAAATAACAATGTGCCTTAGTTCCAGCTAATGTTGAGCTATAGCCAAACAAATAGTAAAAAAATATTCTCTCTCCTCATATGTGCAAGTACCAATTTTTAAAGTTAATCGGTCAAACGGTCCTGAAGTTTGTGCGCTGCATCGGCATCTAACGGCAAGTTATAGCAGAGTGGATAGCGTAAAAGTATTCTCCGTGCTCAAATATCTGTGTGTACCAATTTTCATCGAAATCAGTTGAACAGTATTTTCATAATAAGCGGTTGAACGGTACAGAAGGCGAGTTATAGCAAAACGGATGCGGCGAAAATATTCTTTGCGTTCAAACATCATGTATACGAATTTCCATGGCGATCGGTTGAACTGTCCTGAAGTTATTGGTTTGAAATGACATCTAGTGGCAAGTTATAGCAAAATGGATAACGCTAAATATCCTGCATGTTCAAATATCTATCTATACTAGTTTTCATAGCGATGAGTAGAACAGTCTTTATATCCTGCAGCGCCATATAGTGGCGAGTTAAAGAAAGAATTTGATACGTTGCAGTGCCATCTAGTGGCGAGTTAAAGTAATGATGCGCTACAGCACAATGAAGAGGCGAGTTCTAGCAAAATGGATAGCACGAAAATATTCTCCTTGTACAAGAATCTATGTATATCAATTTTCATTCAATTTTCATTCAGAGATCAATTGTTCAGTAAAGAAGTTGGTGCTCCGCATTGCCATCTAATGGCGAGCTAAAGTAATAATGCTCTGTAGTGCCATCTAGTAGTGAATGATTACTAAATGGATAGTTAGAATATATTGGCCGTGCTCAAATGTGTAAGTATAAAATTTTTTATGGCGATTTGTCGAAAGGTAAAGAACTTGATGCGCTGCAGCGTCATCTTGCGGCAAGTTATAACAAAACGGATAGTGTAAAAATATTCTCCATGTTCAAATATCCATGTGTACCAAGTTTCATCAAAATCAGCTGAACGGTATTTTCATAGCAAGCGGTCGAACGGAATAGAATTCGACGCTCGGAAGCGACATCTAGCGGAAAGTTTTAGCAAAATGGATAGTGTAAAAATATTTTGTGATCAAATATCCATAAGTACCAATTTTCGTCAAAATAGGTTTAACGGTATTTTCATAGCAAGCGGTGGAATAGAATGCGACGTTCTGCAGCGCCACCTAGCGGTCAACAATATTTTAATAGTTCTGCAATTCGGGGAACGAAAAAAAAATTTTTTTTCTTTCGTTTTTGGTTATGAGTGTGGAAAAGGTGCCAAAAGATGCACTATGTTCACGTAAAAAAAAAGAAGTTTATTGGACGATTCTTTGATTTCCCAAATATGCCGAGAAATTTTGATAAAATTCTGTCTTTTTTATATTTTTTCCAAAATTCGCATATTTTTTTTTCCGTTTTCGACAATGGATAGTGCAGAAAAAGATACCTCTAAAAACAATAAGTTTACATTACAAAATTTAAATTTGTTGGACAATGCCTTGATTTGCTTGAAAATGCATTGGAATTTCGGACACATTCTCTTTCTTTTTTTCCAAGTTCTTAAGAAATGTCGTTAAGACAGAGAAATAACTTTGTGGTTACCTGTAATAATCATAAAATAGTGAAATATACTGCATTTTACAGTTTGGATACTTTATAAGTTATGAATACCTCTTTATTATTATTAAGTGCTTAAAGTAAGAGAAATACTGAGTGAAAATTTCGTTTACTACTCAGTTTGATTTGCGGTATTTAACCCTTTAACGCGCAGTGCTCCCGCTCTGGGAACATCAAACTCTGGTGTTTTGACTGTTGCCAGTCACGAAGAATAGATTTGATTTCTATAAAAATAGTTGCGGGTGACATAGCTCCACGAGAATCCTTTACTTTTTAGCACGTCGTTTCCCGTAAAAAAATTGTCACGATTATTTTTTATCAGCACTGACATCTGTTGGAAAATCAAAGAATGCGAGAACAGTTGGAGAGATCGCCCAATGCTGAAAAAAGGACAGCTGGCTGTGCGGCACAGCCAGCTGTTCTCAAAAAAGGGTCTCTAGATCTGTGGCACGCGTTGAACGTTTCGATCGTCCGCATCTTGCTGGTAGTTAAATCGATCGATGGCAACGGCTGCCCTTTTTTCAGCATTGGGAAAGAGTTGCGCCTCAAAGGGTTTATTGCCACTGAGCTCAGCAACTAATAGTCTGATATTCGATATAATAAGAGTAATTGTTGGTGCATGTTATTGAGTATAAATTCCAATAGGAATATTTGTTCACATAGTTATAATTTTGTACATACCACATGAGTTATATGCAGTTTATGTAAACGCTTTTCGGAGAGATTTGCACAGATTTTACTTTATTTCAATTTAGATAACTTCACTCGAGATTTGATTTTTAAAAGCTGCGATAATATTCTTTAAATATTTAGAAAAATTCGTTTAAGTTAATTTGCTTTATTTAACATAATTATGTACGTACCAGTGCTAATAAAAAATTGGTTAAAGTTTTCTTTTTTCCTAATTACAAAAACAATAACATGGAAGAATGAATAAGCAGTTCAATGTTCATTACAATATGGATACAGACCATGAATAAGTTCTATACTAAACTAATTAAAGTCTTGGAGAATTCAGTTATCAAACAACTATAAGTGTCCAATGATGAATAAATTTACTATCATCTTTAACACATTAAACAAGTTAATGATAAAATATTTATTCTAATAACTAAATATAAATAGTTTTGCATGAGTTTAAATTGAATTACTGCAATACTTTCTCATTTATTAAATTATATCAAATTTGCGTGTCATTTTAATTAATATCAGGCTATATTATCAATAAATTATGAATAAAAAATCGCCACAAAATGTAATCTTCAGACAGATCTATATAAATAAAACAGAGTGTAAACTGTCCGTTTGTCTGTCTGTCTGTCTGTCTGTGTCTCGCGTAGCTCCGAAACGGGTGATCGTAGACCTACCAAATTTTGTAAGGAAATTCTCCAAGACGGGTCTCGACACACCTCGAAGCGATTTTTTCGAAATTCGAATTAGAAAATGTTTTATTTTATGTTTTGTCCGATTTTTAGCGATTTTTCTTGAGTAATACATAATAACGCCGGTAATTGCACTCGCAAGAAAATGATAGTTACATCATCGTATAGAGGAGTAAATTTTCTTTTAAAAACTGTTTGTTCGGACTGTGTAACATAATTTGCAGATTTTTGGGAATTTTTCAAATAAAATTAAATTTGACGCTGACTTTCGTAAAATATTTTTAAAACTGCTGCATCTTGAATTCTATCTGTCATAACTTTTTTATATTTCGGCAAAAGACGGAGCACACAATTAACCCACTTTTAAAAGAATAACGGAGGAAAAATATAAATTAGGAGAATTTTTACGAATTTTTAAGTAAAGAAGGATTTTCATTTCCGTAGCACCTGCTTATCAATTTCGGTTTGATATCTTGCGGTTTGGTTGTCATGGATACAGTAACAATGATTAAAATTGCCAGTTGAAAAAAATAAATAAAAACGGGTCCCGCGAGCAGACGATTTCTTTGCTTGGCTCAATTTCCTTTAATAAATACTGGATTTATTTGTGAGAAGAAAAATTAAACTGCATAATCTAGAAAAACAATTTTAAAGCCTTTATAAATAGCGCAGTCTTATCTCTTATCTCTTTTCTTTTTGTAAAGGGTTGCAAGAGAGGGTGACGTATTTTTAAAATAAAAAAAAATGTCCATTTCATGTAGTGTCTGAGGTATTTAACGCTAAAACGTGAACCTAAAAGACAGCATGTCTGAGGAAATAAGACATTTTGAAAGTGAGAAGTTCACTGCAAACGGTCCATTTTCACTTTTTTGATACCGAATGATGCTGACATAGTTTTTTTTTTTTTTTTTTTTTTGTGTCATTATATTGAAATGATCTCAGGTTATTGCATATATGACACAAATTTTAAGTCAAGAGTGAAATAATTTTGCTTTTTCTAGATTCCACATCACTGGAATTAATTCGAATTACACATGTGAGGAAATTTTTCGTTTCCTACAGTGCGAAGAACGGGCACGCAGCTAGTTTATTATAAGATTTCTGCGTAATCCTTCAAGGACAGAGATTATTTTCCCTTTTCTTTTTTATTGTATAACACACTTCTCTTACAAAAATCTTCAAATATTTAAATTTAATCAGTTATTTTATATTAAACTAACCCAATATTTATATTTCTTTATAGTTTTGTATGTGGGCATAAAAAAATAAATTAGACACGCATATGCTACTATGCAAATATCTTGCATGTAATAGACAATGTTATAGATTTTCTACTTTATCAGGGTTGTGTACTTTGTAGATTGTAATTTTTTCTTTTGTTTATTTGAATTGTGCATTTCGGTTGAATATTGATTGTTTTCTTTCCTTCCTTCTTTTTATCTTTCTTTTATCTTCTTTTTTTATAACTGTTGTTTGAATGAAAAGTAGGTTTCTTTAGCTCAAAATAAGTTCATGCTAATTTTGGGGATTTTTCAACCTTAATGTTTTTCCTTTTTTTATCTATAGTTAAGATGGTTTGTGCATTAAAAATATTTTAAACGTCACTATCTGTACAAATGGAGATATTCATTATGGAAATGTAATTACTTCCAAAAAGATTATTTATGGGTTAGTTTTAATAAACTTTGCTGAATCTGAAACGTTTGTGTGTTTAAAATAGTAGTATTTAAACAATAGTAAAAAATCTGCATTGTGGAAAAAACACGCACAATCATGTAAATCTATCAAAAGATCGATTTACATGATTGTGCGTGTTTTTTCCACAATGCAGATTTTTTACTATTGTTTAAATACCACTATTTTAAACGCGCACAGGTTTCAGATTATAAGAAGCAAACGTTTCATAACACGTTACAGATGCTTCTTTGGGAGTTTGTTTTTGTAATAAACTTTGTTTTTTGATAGATTTATATGACTGTGCATGTTTTTTTCCAATACAAAATTTTTACTATTGTTTAAATAGTACTAATTTAAACTCATACAAGTTTCTGCTTGTAAGTAACGAACGTTTCACAATACGCTACAGATGCTACTTTAGGAGTTTGTTTACTTATCCATTTCATAAAACTGCATGATGGCAAAAGACATTTTTGCTTATTTGAAGTTCTCATTATATTGTCAAACAAGCCAGCCAATAACAATACGGGTATTTTTATGATTTTAATTTCCAAAGGCTTCATTACTTGCTCTTAATTTTGAATCTTTTGGGAGAGGGAAATAAATAACATTTGAGATTTTCGATTAAATTCTTTTCTACGTCTGTTCTCTTTTCAAGATTCATCAAGTAATCCATATTAGTAACCAAAAACACTTAAAAGAAAGTTTAAAAGATAAAATAATTGAAACTTTAAAAATAATGTAAAATAGCACACATAGAAGGAACTTATCAAACTAGACAATTATTTCGATCGAAAAAATTTCGATCTTCATTAGCAACAGTAGGAGTCCATACACAAACTGGGACTGGGAACAGATAAAAAGGTTCTCTTTGATGAGTTTTGAAAACGTTAAAAATGCTGACAAACTCCCATAAGAAATTTTAGCTAATTTTAGAAAAGAATTTTTGCTAATTTTAGAAAATGTATTATGTAATAAAATATACACAAACACTGCTTAATTAATTCACGCTTAATTAAAAGCTAATCCTAGTAAATCCAATTAGATATTTGTCAGAATATACAGTGGAATACTTACAAAAAAATTTCTAAATAATGTCTTATAATGTCTGAAAATAGCAGATCATTTTCTTTGTAGTTCGCTCGCAGTAAAATTAAGCAAAGCAGTTAACTCTGACTGTGAACATTAAAACTAATTTGATGTGGGAGGATATATAGCAACACGATCTTTTTGGCAAATTAAAGTTAAAATACAAATGAAACTTTATTACCTTGTAAGAACATTTTATTATTCTATACAAGAAATGAGATAAAACCCCCTCATTTTCTAAGTACTTAAATTCATTTAAATACCATTCATTTATCTGGAAAAAACTTCATTTCCACGGTTGCAGTATTTAGTAACACTTTAATTAAATTTTACTACCTCAGTTTCGGCGGATAAGTTCAATTTCAGAGCTAAGTGAACAGTTTTTAATTTGTTACGTTATCAGATAAATAGCCGTCATTTACACACGTATTTTATCATGTGCAATGAATTTAATCAACATCATTGAAGCTATTTTCATTCCGATAGAGTTGCCTGCTGAGTCGAAAAAAAGGGGCATATATTAACCACACTGATAAGAAAATTGAGTAATGTATCAAGACGGAGATTAAATTAAAAGATCTACAAAGAAAAGAATATGACTTGCTTTCATAAAGAGCATCAGGTTCAGCAAGCAGTTTCTTGGGAAGACATTTTGTGTCTTTTTAGATTACCAATTAAACACGAAATGTTCAGTACGGAGGAAAAAAGAAATCTAAATTCAAGATACCTACTGATTGGATTGCCAAAAATACTTTTAAATGCAAAATTAGAATTATTATTTTTTAAATAAATTTTTGATAAAATGATAAAAAATATCAGAGTAAATATTCCATTGGTTAGGATTTGTAAACTATCGGCAATTCTTTAGTCTACTGAGTACATGAATTTTGTGGGAATATATGCATATTTACTAAAGTCAGAGCAAGGACAGACTGACAGACAAAATGAAATCATGAGCATTCTTCAAATTTGCTCAAAAGTCTTATTAAAAAATCTCAGAGTGGAAACTATATATCTGTCATTTTAGACTAAAAGTCACCCTTTATTATCTACCAAAACAGGAGAATTTGTGCTTTTGATAAATCGTGAAACAGTAAATTGTTAATCTCGTAATGTTTAAGTGACTTTTATTTTGCATCTTAAATAAATATTTCTGGCTAAAACTTGATCTGTATTCGCCGATAGGATTCTTTGAGTCAAAAAGAAAAAGTCAAGAAGAACTATTTTTCACACAACTGATGATAAAAAAAATGTTATCTTAAGAATAAAAAACTACAAAAATAATTTTATGAGTTTATATAAGTAGCATAATATTTCCCCCACCGTAGCAACCTATCTGTAAAAAATTAATAATGCTTGCAAATGCAGTAGATTTCGATACTTTTCGTGGCTTACCGTGTTTGAAGATCAGTGATTCACGTAGGAAGCTCTAATTAGCATCTTCAAAACGTAGATTTCTCGCTGTAACTAGTACTAAAAACAAATAAGATGGAAGTTAATTTAGCATCATATCCGAATATAACATTTTATTAAAATTACAAACTAATGTTGAAATTAAGTGGAAGAAAAGTATTTTAAACTGGTGCCTCGTAAAAAAAGTAACAGTTAGTTTTAATAACATTTTGTGCTTGAGTAGCATCAAAAGAATCATCACACAAACTCTTAATTAGATCCTTTGTGAAGCGTGAATTTTAAAGAAAAATATCTCCGGAGGAAGTATTTTTAATAACTGAGCAGATGCAACAAACATGCTCTCGACTAAATTTTCGTTATAAATTGTCTTCCTTAGGGAGTATCCATTGAAAAATAATTACTGAAAATAGTGAATTTTGAACAGAAAGGTATGTGCAGGTGTGTAGAAGCGTGTGTTTGAGATATTGAATATTTACATATATTTCTTTTTTTCATAAAAAAATTGGTATTTTGATTAATGTTATAAAATGCTGACTATTATTATTACTATTATGGCTTACAATGTGACTACAATGGCTTATGTAGTCGTACACGTCAACATACTGGTGCTGGTGTCGACTACGCAATCGGGATTTCGGATTTTGTAATTTCCCCCCGTGTTTTGTGCAGAATTTTAGCTATCTTAAAAGTGTAAAGCGCTACAACTTCCACTATCGGCAACTTTTGCAACTATTTTTTTTTTTCCGCGGGTTCCTTTTTACCCATGTAGTCAGTAGTCCCCTTAGAAAATTTGGTGGCTTTGCGGCTGATAGTACAACTTACAGAGGTCTCTGAGTACCCTCAGTAAAAAAAAAACCAAAAAACACCCTGTTTGTCCACCCAGGTTTTTGAGGTTTGCACAAGATCTTAGTATTAGATACTCCACAGTCTTCGTCCTGTTGTGACTTTTGGGAAGGTTTTTCCCATACTTAGCACTGAAGCTTCTTGTGAACGACGGTTCTTCCATTCCTTTTATACATTCTATTATGAAACAGTTGTTGTAAGGCCTTGTTTACTTTATTAATCTCTCTTTTAAATTTTATTTAAATTTGTTTAAATATTATTTATTTTATTTTTATTTTTGTGTATATGTGTTTTACTGTATAGCTTATTTTTTTAAAAATGTCATTTTGTGTATTTGTAAAAAATAAAAATCTGTGTGGTATGTTTTTGGTCTTTTTATTGCTCTATTTCTGTTCGTTTTTTAAAAATTATTATTATTATTGTTATTATTATTATTATTTTCACTGTTATTCTACGTTTCTAAATCTTTTGTTCATTTTACCATTCTATTTTATTTATTTGCATTTTTAATTCTATTTCATTAATAGTGCTTTTTCATTTTAATTATTCATATGTTTTTTTAAGTATTTTTCCTATTTCCTTCCTCTTTGGCCTCCCCCCCCCCCTCCTTCGTTCTTTTTTATTTTCTGTGATTTCTAATTTTTTCCTTCTCTCGAATGGCAATTGCCTCAGTTTGCCGTCAAGTCTCTCAGGCTTTCTGCTATTGCTTGAACTGTTTTGCAACTGAGGAAGGCCGGACCTTTTGAACCGATCGCAGTTATAATTTTGTTGATAAGATGATAAGTATCATTTATGCATCTTATTGTACAAATATTTTATTAATTTTAAAGTGAATATGGGTTAGGTGTACTGTAATGTGGTGTCATTTTTTCTCACATTAACCCATTAACTCCCAGCGATCTATTTTCAGAGGGTCGCAAAATTTGTAAGTATTGTAAAGTATTTAAGCATTAATTTTCCTGTTTCAATTTCTCGAATAATTCTTCATGTCGCACAAACGACGGAAATTTATTTATCACTTTTGGCATCAACATAATTGGAGAACGTGCTGAAGAAATCGGTTGCTATTGGGTTAAAATTAGATTACTTTCCTGTCCACATAATATTTATTAGTTCTTAGATTGAAAAATTTCATTAAAAAAATTGGACATTTATTATAATTTTACCTGTTATTTATGTATAAATACTGAAATGTTATTTAACTTCAATTAAAAAAAAAATTTCTGGTAATACAGTGGGTATTTTTCATCTTTTATCAAACATAAAGTTAGTTTTGTCATTCGCAATGCGAAAGTATATTCCTATTTAATTTCGATAAATAAAGTAGTTTTCTTACTAATAACAGTTAAAATATCTAGGATAAGAGAAAATCATTTAAAACACGTTGTAAGTGGAAATTGCAACTTCAAAAATTTTTTTTTCATTTATTTATTGGAGAATAAGTTACTAGTTTAATTACATAAACAATTAAAACCTCCACAGTATTTAAAAGAAGATCGCAGAAATCTTTCTTACAGTTTTAATACGCTGAAATTTTTATCCAAGTATTTGAAGTAAAGGCGATAGACGTCAACTATTCCCGCAGAATATTTGAATTATTAAAACATCTTTCTCTGGAGAAATTCAGGAATAGGTAGGAAAAAAGGTGTATTTAGTTTGACAAGCAGCGCAGAAACTTGTTGCGTCATCGAAACATGTTCGAGGTGTGCTAAAAATGGGAAATTGTAGGATTTCTTTTTACCTATAATTAATGCACGAAAAGTAAACGTTTTCAAACAGAAAAAAAATATTTTAGCATCACAGAAGAATTGGCGATGGTATATAAACGCTGTTATATTATGATTTCAGAAAAAGTAAGACTTTTTAATGAAAAAGAGAGCTAAGTGAGAAACGGTTTTTAACCAGAAGTATGAGGAATTTCTTAAAAGCTCATGAGCCAGTGTTTTTGTTTTGTTTGGTGCGTGTGAATATGTGTATACAACGTGTCCCTAAAAGGATGGTAACACGCAACACTCATTAATTTTCATCCATGAGAGATAAATGGGCAATGTAAAGTGAAAAAAATGTTCAAAGTAAGACAGAAAAAAAAGCATTAAAAATTCCTCTAATTAATTTTCAAAAATGACGCATTTTAAATTTGTGTATGATTCCCCTCCCCGTACCTAAAAATTTACGATTAGTAAAATGGGCCCCATGTGCTAAAGAGATGATGTACACAATTTTAGAATTATATCCTAAAAGGCGTCAGAGATATGAATACATGCTGACTTAAACCACTTTATAGTGGCTCTTGAAGGGGAAAAAATCACGTCGGATGATCCCGTTTCAGGGATCTTTAAAAAAGCTCTTTTTTTTAAGATCCCGAAAGAAAATCTTTTTCTTTTCACTTTAGACACAAAAATTTACATTCAAATTCATATCCCCTGACCATCTTTGAGACATTTTACAATGAAAGGCTGAAATTTAAAATTTTGTATATCAACTTTACTGTATGGGACACATTTTACTCACCCATTAGTGTATGGCGCACATCTTACTAATTTGGAATTTTTTTGTTATAGATACAAATATACAGGGTGTCCAGCCATAATGTTGTGACCCAATAGCTAATTCCCGAACCGTTCAGTTTAGATATGCACTTCCAATTTGAAAAATGTTTTAAAAAAGGTAAAGAATGTTTTTACGTACTTTTCGAACCAAAAAACCCATTTAGAAAAAAATTACAAAAATTAAATTTTTATATGGTCCCCAGGTCCTATCACTTATATTTAGGAAAAGATGCAGTACACAAAAACAAAATAAACACAAAAGTTTCATTTTATTACGATAAAAACTGACCGAGTTATGGAACTTTGAAAATCATACATTTCATCCATTTTCTCGGCCATTTTCAAGACGGTCCCTTACTAGCTTCTTGAAAATGGCCGAGAAAATGGATGAAATGTATGATTTTCAAAGTCTAACAGCCCTGGCCACGATATTTTAAAAGAGTAATTTTTAAGTCGTGATAGTAAATAAATAATATTTGATAAAGTTTATTAATTTTTTAACCCATTTATGACTAGTGTTCCTTTTTTGGGACGGCATTTTCGCTGTCAGTCGAAAAAGTTATTTTTCCTAGCCTTTGTTCACAAGCATTGAACCTCAACTCCACAAAATATTTTAACATGACCCAGTAGGATACTGACATTTCAAATTTTATACAAAATGATTTAAAAAAAGAATCATCCCTTGTTCAAGTGACAAATGACATCAGAAATGTATCTATTATTGCTGGTATTAGCAAACATCGAAGGTGGTCGCAAAAACATCATGGCACAAATGGTTTTAATCTATTTCCCATTTTCTTCACCTTTATGAAAAAAAACAACTCTTAAAGATTAATGCTTTGCATTTAAAACTAATATAGGTAAAAAAATCTTTTAAGGCGTGAAGGGAATGAATGCATTTCATAAAGTAACAATAAATACTGCATATTTAGCATTATTAGTAACGCAAAACAATCAGTAAATAAAGCGTTTACCATTTTACCTTCACCTTACCTTATTAAGGCATGCATTTGGAAATATTTTTAACAACTACCAATAGATTCTTGAATCCTTGGGGAAAATCTTTGTCTGCAAAACCATTAGTATGAATATACACTGGGCAATCCAAAAACGTATCTTATATAAGCGAATTTTCAATTTTCTTAATTTGCATAGTTTACAAGAGAAGTGTATAAAATCCATCGCTAAGAACAGCTTTTATACCCACGCTTTTTTATAACCGAATAAAAATCTGAAATTCAATTCAAACGAGCATAAAATGCTTTTCTTAAATATGTTTTTAAATACGACAAAATTTCATAACTGTAAGAATCATACACACTCAAGAAATGACAGGATAAAAATACTCATAACATAACCAATGTACCGCCCACGGCAGTTGCAAAATTCCTGAGTTGAAATCTGTTTATATTCTCGATTCCTCAGAAAATGCAACCTTTTGAAAATATCACATCTAATAAATTATGAATGCTCACGGAGACTGTTTTCGAGAGAGATTTTTGTTGTATCTCATTTTAACTGTAAAAAGGTGCTTGCACACAGAAAAGATTGCACAATAATAAATTGTATATAAATTTGGGCAAAAAATTTATGCTATATATATAAGTGCTACATGCACTTTCACAAAATGATTTAACTATTTAAAGCTCAAGAAAACTTAATTTCTATAGAGAATACCGAAAGTGAATGTGTTTAAAATCACCATATCGTACAACGGAATTATTTTAATTTCAGAAAGCTGCCAGGATTCCCCCCCCCCCCTATTAAATGAACAAAGCAATATACATTTGTAAACTCACCATTGAAAAATATCGTTTCCAAGCACAAGATATGTTTTCAAAAATAAATCACATTACTAAGATATAAACAAAGAAAAAAAAGCATTAGTAATTTTTAAATTAACTATAGGTATGAAAGGGGGGGAGGGGGAACGTTCATCATATGTATGAATAAAATATTTTTCCCACAAGGACGGGCACTTGCCCATCAAGATTGTTACTACTGAGGTCCGAAGTATTGGAAATTAATTATCCATTCTTCATTTCCGTCATTTTTAAATTGATTTCAATAAATCAGACATATCAAATGTCATTTGGATTCAGTAAGTTCGTTCGATTGCTATGATATTAAATCAATGTGTTTCGCCTCACAATTTAAACAAAGACCTTTCAAATTTTGAATATTTAAATGTGATCTTGGTTTTATGATCTTATTTTTAAAATCTTTTACAGTATTTAGCTCTTTACCATGAGCTTTGTCACATAACATGGGAAGCAGAATGTTTTCCAGGAGACCGAAGTATACATTACGTTGTGTAACTGGATTTATGACACGCTTTCCGTGATCATAATGTAAATGAAACATGGATTAGCTGTTGTTACTTAAAGGGAGTGAGATATTGTTTTGCAGGACATATTTTGTCCAAGCTTCAGAACATTAGCCATTATTTCTGGAATGACATATCCCAAAGAAATATTTTTGATTTGTACCTAGATCGTTTTCATACATTTCAGGTAAGTAAGATTTTATCGGAATGAAGTTTGCCACTTTCACAGATGACCCTATTTTATCCAGTTGGTCCAGTAAATCCACGTGAAGCAGTTACTGGTACGTCGAAATGTGCGAGAGGGTATCGCAGTGGTAGATCAATTCCATGTAGTTAACAAACAATATTCCACCACAATATTTTCCACACAATATTACGGTATATAATTAGTATTGACAGCTGTACCATCACATGCGATGGTAATACATCAATAGTCCATTTGCATACATAAGTTAGATTGTTTTCATTAAAAAAAGAAATAAATTCCCAGTAATCAATACTTAAAATATTCTAGAAATGAATAAAAAGTTGATATTTTCATACTCCTTCTAAGAAATGCGAAACATGTCGAAGAGCTATTTCGAATATTCGAAGTTATTTATATCCAGTAAGATAAACCATTACAAATAAGAGGTGGCATTCGAAATTATCTGCAGGTTACTATTATAATTCGGTGCAATAATTTGTTTTACCATAAATACATATAACACAAACCAACACTTTCTGTGAGAATAGATTGCAAGAATTTTATTACGATTGGCTTAAAAAATTGCTACCAACTTATTTGTACTTTTCTGTGGAAAAATCAGAAAGATTAATATCATTCGTGAGAATTTAAAGGAATAAATTTAAACTTTATCATGTTTATAACTGTATTTAACTCATAATTGACTCATCGATTTGCTTGAGACATCTTGTAGAGTTCAAATGATATTTTCTCCGTCTAACTATAACTAGGACGATATAACTCTAATTAAGCAATTATTCAAGGTGTTCGACTTTTGATCCGTTTTATACAAATAGTAACAGATTTGTTTTCATATAGCCTACGTAATTTATAGAATAATTACTTTTGATATGCTGTTTAAAATATTTTTAGCTTAACATTTCACGGCGAGAAGCATTTGGCAGTGTTACTTTAAAGCGACTGGAATATTTCGAGCATGCTTTTCCCCTTTCAGTAAATCTTCACATGAAACTGCTATTTGTACAGTAAAGAGTACAAAGAGGTTTTTAAAATACTGAAACGCGCTTTAATTAAACTGTTTAAGATAAGTGATCGATGTAAATTGCGAAATCGTTTCAAACAAGATAGGAAACATGACTGGGTTAAGAAAATATTCCTATCATTAATTTTCAGAATGTAATACTTTTTAGATTTCTTAATGGCTCCTTCTAAACTTGATCAGATAAAAATTGTTATTTTTAATTCAGAAACATAATTTGAAAAATTCACCTATCTGTGACTTTAAATTAATCATCTGATTAAAGTAAAGCAGAAATAAATAAATAAATAAATAAAAATAGAAAGAGAGAGAATTGATTAAGGAAATTTTTTTGTACTATGTAAATGACCGCTTCATCAATGAAAATAAGAATTATAATCAAATAAATTGACGATGGAAATAGTTCTAATCAAAAATAAATTATGTGTGTCATGAATATAATAAAGTATTACAGAGATCATATAAAGCAGTGGTGCTCACTACGTGGATGGTGAGATGCATGTGGCCCAAGGATGAAAATGATATTTATTATTAGTTATGATTATAAAAAACATAGCAAGAATTCCTAGTATCCATCAAGTTGTGTAGCTCAAAATTTTCGAAGTATACACACTCGGTTTGTATCTGTGAGTTGCTCTATAAAATAATGTATTCAAATCTATGTTTGAAACTCAGTTTAGCTTTTTATAGTTTTTACTTGAACTTTCGGCTGTAGTACTATAACAATGAAATAAATCTCCAGTTAAATTTAATATTATGTTTTTCTTGTTTCAACGGAATATGATGAGAAATAGACAAGGTGATTGAATACACGAAGTAGTTCAGGGAAGGGGGTGGAGAAGAAAAAATTATTTTCCTATTAAATTTCTTAATAACCGAAGAAAATTAATAATCAATTATTATCTTGATAATTAATTTAAGGAACACAAGTAATGTTTAACAGTCTAAGCCTAAAAATTTTATTACCTTGACCCCTAGACAAGATAGCACACATTGTTCGGATATGGAACGTTTTCATGCATTAGCTTCCAAAATGTAAACCATACTCTTGAAATTAAAATTCTAAATACCTTTACGAAATAATATTAAATTATCCCAAGATATTAATGTGGTTTTAATCGATACGCCTACTCTGTTGAAAGGGTGCTTCAAGCATACACACAGCACTGATTAATTAATATCTTCAGGGCAATTTGCTCTAAGTAAAGAAGTCAAACCTCCCCTTTCAATTAAAATTTGTTTATTGCTTTTATCACTAGTCACTCATTTATATAAATAACTTCAAAAGTGTCACACACTTTAGAGTTTTTACAAAAAAATACCCTATTCATTTTTTCAATGAAAAAAAAAATTGTAATGAAGTATTTAATTGAAATTATTTGCCATAATTTAATCTCATTTTACGTTAAAAATGCAATTTGATATTTAACATCTGAAGCACATTTTTATAAATTTCAAAATTGCGAATCCAATTAAAGTATTTTATTACTAAAGCTAAATATTATAGCAAATGATCTTTTTACTCATTTTCAAATTTAATTATCTTGTTTAAAACTTTACGTGATGTATTTAATTATTTATACAGAATAAACTGCTGATTTTAATCAAAAGATCGGACTAAAGAGTTAATTGAAATTTAAACCAACGAGTTATGTTATAAAAATAATATGTTATAAAAATAATGAAAGGATTATGTTATAAAAATAATATGTTATAAAAATAATGAAAGGATTATGTTATAAAAATAATGAAATTTGCCCAGAAGATTCTTTAATTGATAAAAAGGCCTTTCATTCATGAAACAAGATTAGTTATTAACTGAACGCAAGTCAAAATTGTACTTAATTATACTATATCTCGTATTTAATGTTTTTCAATGTTATTGTTCAAACACCTATAATTTCCTTTCTTGTTACTTACTCAAGTAATTAATATATTATGAGCTTGAATTTAATTTTATTATTAATTTTGCGGAATTGTCACCATTAAAAAGTAATAATAATGTATGAATTTACTTTAAAAAAATTACTTAAAACGGTATATTAAGTATTTAGGAAGAGTGTTTTATAGATAATTTAATTAGGGACGATCAAAATGACTTTAAAGAGACAATTTTTCGAGAGGAAACTAACTACATAATAATAATTTTATTGTTCCAATGTAACATTATTTTAACTTAACTTTTATAGCTGAAGGTTATATATTAAAACTTCCTAGTAATTTAAATTAAAAATATTCCTTAAAATGTCTTTTTATCATAGAAAGTTTGCGGTTTTATAATTATCATAAATAGAAGTTTCTTTCTTCATTTTAAAATTTACATTCAATAAAGTTCTTCTCTTAAAATTCTTATATATATATTCTTTGTTTTAAAATCAATGTTATTTAAGTAAAACTGTTATTTAAGTGCAATTCTTCTTCTTGTTTGTAATGAATCTAATGGAAAATACACATAGTGCTACCAGAGGCGTAGCCAGGGTTTTCAGCGCCTGGGGAAAGCTGAAAATTTTGCGCCAACTTCTATTTACCCAAATGTAATGGGGAATTTTTTATATATAATTTGGTGCCCCTTGGGTACTGCGCCCGGGGAGTACTTGCTCCTCCTTGCCCCTCTAAATTTCCCAGGGAAGGAGTTAGTACGGCGTAAACCTCTTTGCGGTTGCCGCCTTCGGCTTAGGTGTATCCTCTCCTTTCCCCCTCTAGCTACGCCCCTGAATGCTACAATAGATGAGGTATGGTAGAGGAGAGAGACAAAATATTCTTTGATTATTAAATTTCCTACTAAAACCGACTTTGGGAATTAGGAAAACAAGAAGTGCAATTCCCATTCAAAACAAGCCCATGAAATCAAGTGAGCAGAAAGCAGTTTTGAAAATTTACCATGTTAGGCAATTTGCCAATACAGTAGTTGTTGGCGAAAATCTATCGCTCAATGCAGTCTTACCACCCCGAGGAAATTGAAGATGGAGATGAGAATTTATTTGAGAATCCATCAAAATTTGGGTCTATGGTGAAAAACTACTTTTGTATTCATGATTAAATAACTATAGCACACTGAAAGCTGAGTTATTTCATTGGAGACTTTGTGAAAGGTATGAAAACGGGACGGAAAATTACTATAAATTGGAATTTGAAGAACACACAATGACATGCACCTGGTTGGTAAAACAAGACGATGTACACAATAAACGTGAAATGTGAAGGTGGCACTTAAAAAATCACGCTTGACAGACTGGTGGGCTACCAGTCTTGTCGAGGTAGTGGTAGCATATGCTGAATTTTGTGGATGTGAATTCTTCGAGGCATGTTCAGAGAAACGAATCTCACATGAAGGATGGTATCTAAGAGGATTGCACCTGGAGAAGAATCTTCAACTATTGAAAATTGAAAATCGTTTGGCTCATAAAATGACGCTTGAACATTAGTTTGCTCGCTGCAGACAAGGCAAGTAAAGGCAAAAAATAATATTAAACATGATTTTTCACACTGCACATTCTCGTTTATTGACATATCACAATGGATTTTCATGTTCTAACTTGAGATCATCTAACATAGAATTAGCCGCTTGGGTTTTGACGACTACGTTGCGCCATGAACTTGCTTTGCCTAACGGATAACGAATACGTTGCGTCATGCACTCTCTTTGTCTAAGTAGCGGATGAAAAGCATGTTTCGTCATTCAAACTAGGGCAAATGAACATGCACGCACATTCTTGTTCGTGACAAGAGACAGTAACAGTTGTAGGAAGACATTTCTTCCAGTCCGGACTGCGAATTTTGTGTCGATATCTGGAGATAGACATGCCATCTGTCCATGATGCATTTGCCATGGACATGAAAAATGCAAGAATTTCTTCAAATAAGTCTTTACCCAAGTGGTTAATACACATAACCACATAATTACAGCACAAACTGACTGCATTTCGTTCATCGTATATGCCTAATGGCCCACAGAAGAATATCCCCGAAAAAGTTTGTCTGTATGCGCCAAAGACCGATGGAAAAATGTGTAACGGCCTTCTGATGCATTGTCTGAAAATACATTTTGGAAAACTGGAACTGTGCAATAAACAAATGTCTGGAAAGTTCTGGAAATTTCGGATGGCGGTGCAGGGGAAGTCATGTTCGCCGAACGCGCTGCCAAGAACAACTAACCCCCCCCCCCCAAAAAAAAAGACAAACTAAATAAAAACTTTTGTACTTGGTGACTTGTTAGCATCGGGGAGGAGGGGAGAGGGCGTATGATATATACTTCCCATTTGCAATAAAATCTTCAGGATATAAAATTTATTTTTGGGATTGAAATACTTAATAAAAAAAAACAAGTAGAATTAAATTGCTTTTTGAAGTATTTAATTATTAGTGGATAGAAAATGAACGAATTGTGAATAATTAGCAATTTTGTAATGAAAAAAAGAAGTAATGCTTGTTTTGAACAAGAACATATGATGTTAGTAAACTAACATGACAGGACAAATATTACTTTCGGACAGTCTGTACTTCTGGGGAGAGAATTTTGAAGCCGCTCGTGCACTATTGATTTTAATTTTTCGTTAATTTGACCTAAATTATATTCAATGCAGGAAATTTCTTTTCATTTTTACGGATATTTACATCTGTATTAGACATTATACACAGATATATTCCTTACTTGCATAAATTTTATTTCGATTACCCTTTATTATAAGCAGACGATGTCTTTCATATTTGAATAACAATCCGGTTTGATGTCTAGCCGAAATTATTACAAGAGCCATTTTATTGGATTATTCGAAATGATAGGAAAGTACTCCAAAGCATTCGAAAGCGGTTCAGTTATTGAATTATATGACGTGCATAATCGGCGGCAGATATACTTAACGACTGTTCTGAGTGGAAATACAAAGCGCTTTCTCTGCATTTCCCGCTCAATGTATTTAGATAGTATTCAGCGTTGAAGCTCACAATGGAAATTATTTTGTCATTGTGCCAAGTGTAACTCTCAATTTGTTCTATTGTACCTCGATTCGAATTGTATTTATTCCGTCAAAACGCAGAGAGAGTAAAAAGTAAAAGATGTCTGTACTGAGGAAAGTATTCACGAAAGATATTTCCCAGGTGAGTAAATTAACAATAGTAACAAGTTTGACTTGAAGAATGAAGTAAAATGATGAGATTATTTTGGATGTTATTCATATAAAAGTTTGAAATAATTTCGAGATGTATTCGCAAAATTAAATAATGATGGTGTGGATGTGCACACATACCCATATATATGTAACTGGAACATTTTCTCCCCTTTTTCTGGTATTTTGTTGTTTTAATTACATATATATATAATTTAAAATTAATTTAACTACTTTTATTTATTTTATTTTATTTATTCATTTTATTTATTTTATTTTTATTTTTCCATTATTATTATTATTATTATTATTATTATTATTATTTTATATTCCTTTTGCACTCTTTAGCTATTTAAGCCTCTACTTTGTTGCTTATTGGTTTGCTATACTAGATTTTTTTGTCTTTTACGCTTCCTTCTTGAAGATGTAAAAGAAAAGGGAGAACTTGGCCTTCTACTCTCGTTGGAGGGCGAATTTAAAAAATTTCTGTCAGGTGTTTGTGAGTTTTGTATTTTTCATCAAGAATTCTATGGATGTCTTCTTTTTATTTTCTCTCAGATAGAGGGAGATATGCGAAGAGAACATTTTGCCCCCACCCCATAAGTTACGAATTTTGAAAAATGCTGTCTAATCTAGCAACTATGTTAAAAATTTCGTATTATTGGCTGCAGTACTTTTGGCTCACCGAATATTGATATACTAAACAACGGCATTATTTTCAGCTCAACATAATAGATTATATTTTCCAATAAAGTATTTTTTAAATAATCTAATACCAGAGCATACTTTTTTTTTACCAATTTCAAGAATAAACCGTATGTCAATTTGTTATTTAAAAAGAAAACTTCGATGTAAGAGTACTTTTATGTTTGTGTTTATAAATATTATGTATACTATTTTGCATTAGGTTGTTAGCATTTTTTTATGACTTAAATAATTTCGACACACCAGGTAATTTTGATTTGTTCAGATGTTATCTATTAGTATTGTCAAAGTTCTTTTCAGTGGAAATAATTTGAAAGCTGTTTATTTGAGTACTTTCTAGAAACAAAGGATAGATTTTGTGTTTTCCAAAAGTATTATTGGAAGCGATTGTCTTGAGAATTCTTTTAATTACAGTTCTTCTCGGAATACACGGCCATTTCCCGAATCAGAAGGCGATGAAGATCGATTAAAGTAAAATTTGCTTGTTATTCTTTGGACTAGCAGAGGTCCCCAAAGATATCATTATCTTATTCTCACGCGAATTAATCAATGTATAGGAAAGCGTATGTATTGTCTTTCAACAAATAATGTATGATTATATTTCTTATAATATTATAACGCAGAAGATAATAGGCAATAAGGAACGGATATTATCAGTTCGTCTAATAATGTTCTGCAGACGTATCTTTAATATGATGAAAATGTTTTTAGTTTTGTATACCATGTCGTAACAGTTTAGTTTTAAATCTTTCCAACCTTTTATAAATGTGCTCATGATTTCGATTTGTCTGTCTATTCACCCAACCGTTGTGTAAATAGACATTATTGACGAAAAATTTAAATATGGAAAAGGATGTGTATAGAATATCTAGTTCCTTTACAGGAGCAGACAAAAAAATTTCACTGTCTATTAACAACAATCATTTAATGTTGCATTTTGGATATGCTCATTAATTTCTAGTACAGTAAAATTATTATATAAATTTGAGGTTTATACCATAATATTGCTCATCGAAAAAGGCGGATACATTATTCGTAACACTTTTATAGATTCAAACAAAGTAACTCCCATTAATATCTCTAAAGTTTGCGACTGTAACAAAAAATTTAGTGTCTTATTTGTTTTTACCAGCTCGTTTCCTTCGTCACGAAAAAAAAAGCGGCTGATAAGATTCCCCTTTTGTGACGCTATTTCTACTTTCTTGATGAAGCGCAAAAGGCCCCGCTATGGCCGAGTGGATAAGAGCAAAGTAGATTGCTGAAGTGTGAAGGTCCAGGCTTCTGGTCTACCGCTGGGCTGTCGATCTCGTCTGTCAGGTCTGAAGTTTGGGGTAGATGTAACGTGAATATGCGTTAAAATATCTTAAAAAATCCTCCACCCAAGGCACTCCCCATAAGCAAATATCCATCATGTAGGTTTGCTTTAACATAATACACACACACACACATGCTCTAAACTTAGCCAAATTGAGGCTTCGTAAGAATCCATCCTGAGCAACAGTGAGAAATTGCTGCTGTTGCATTTTTGCGGCGACGGAAGAGAATATTAGTTTTACTATTTATTAGCCCATTTGTACCCTGACTTATATCATCTCATTCTTCAATTTTTGCTGATGTCTTAGATGAATTTCTGATATGAATCGTAATCGAAATTGATACTTTGCCTTTAAAATAAGTGTATAAAAGCGAAAATTTTACATGTCTCACTTTATCATCCTTAGTATTGTTTGTAAATGATATTTAATACTCATGAATTAAGGATAGGAAACGTAAATGACATCTATGAATTTTTTAAGCCAACGATGAAATGTTAAAATTTGTGTGTCTCATTTATAGGAGGACACTGGGCACAGAAAAGTAAAGCGAAGTTTATGCTTAAATAAGAATACCTTGAGAAGCGTAAGAGACCTTTGAGAAGTGTATTATATGCGTTCGACATGAATTTTTCTTCTTGATTTATTCCATTAAAATTTTAAAAATGCTTGTGGCTTCTATTACCTGCTTCTCAGTCTGTCCGAGTTCGAACTGCCTTAAGTATGTTTAAAATAATATAAGATCTACACAGCAAAATCAGTTGTAAGCGAAAGGATTAGAACAATTTGATTGCTTAAATTCCGACCATTAAAATTGATTTTGGGTGCATCTATTTAGTTTTAATTGCCGCCCAGGTGGTGTAGTGGCTGGAGAACCATTCTATCCCGCCGTGGGTCCGGGTTCGAATCCCGGCTTGGGCATGGCTGTTAACTTGTCCGTCCCTTCATAGGGGGGTAATGCTGTCCGCCCACTGGGTGCTCCCATGATAAAATGGACAGTGACTCGGGCCTTAGTAGAGGCGCATGCTTGATGATCAAGTACCCGCCCATTGGAAAAAAAATTCGTTTTAATTTGCTAATACTTAAAACATAATCGAAAGGGTGGAGCGATTAAGGTTTTGTAATAGCTGTTTAGTAGTTTTAATTTATTGCTGGAGTTAAATATATTTTAGTGCAATTTACTAATTTTTAACATTTTTTAATCTCAATAGTTAAAGTTCTTTTAAATCGAAAATTGTTTAAGAATGATCTTCCTTTCTTTAAATAAAGAACTGTTTTATTCAAACAAGAACGACATTTAAATATTTTTTTCTACACCTTTTAAAACTAACATTCACCAAATGCCAAACAACTAGATTAGAGAAAAACAATCATATCTAATTTCAACTATTAAACCGGTTAATTATTCCAAAAGTTAAAATATGATGGACCGCAAATGGCATCGGATTAAATTTAATCGCAGCCTGTGGTAATTAGCAATAAAAGAATAACAAAAATATGAAAATTAGTGCTCGGTTTCATGCAATTTTAAGTACTTTTAAAAACTGGTATCGCTTCTTTTCTTTAGGATAGATTTTTTCAATAAAGTTTAACTTAAAAAATAATTCAGACGATTAGTATTTCCTCAGAAAATACTATTTTTAATAAAATTTGACTTTTTAATTCAAGACGAGTTTTATTTAATTATTATAAAAATGTACGCCTTTAAATATTGTTTCACTTTTTCTTTAATTAGTTAATATTCTTATTAAATGGGCAATAGATAGAAATAATATAAAATTACAATTAAAAAAAGAACATTGCATTGCTATTTTAACTAAGGAATTGAAATTACCGACAAGTTTCTTTTAAAAATCGCAAAAAAAAACACAACTATTTAAAACGAAAACTAAAATTAGGAAAAATCAAATTAAAGCTTTCACGTGAGTATTTTTCTAAACTTTAATCGGAGCGTATTATATTGACATTTTATTTTATTAATTATTTTTAAATATTCATATATATATATATATATATATATATATATATATATATATATATATATGTAATGTATAAAAAGGTAATTTGGGTTTTACTAGTTTGGGTATTGTTCAAGCGGGTACTTTCACTGTAAGTTTTACTTTCCTGTCATACTTGCCACGCGCGCTCTGGAGCTATGTTTTATTTATTTTGTTATTTGTCAGACATCAGGCCGTCGATTCTGAGTTCTTTAGATGTACACGTGTCCTCACGCCCTCTTAGCCCTGGATGCCGGTCACGTTGGTAAATGTGTGTGGTTCGATCAGAGATAAGAGAGAGGAGGAGTTGTGTCTTCGCAGACCACGTGGGGTGGTAAGCGCAAATACTCCCGCACATCGAAAATCGAGGGACTTCTGCCACTGGAACGGCTTCATGAGTCCATGCTGATTCTTGTACCCGTCTCCCTTCCCCTCTTCTCATTCTAAATTGTAACTTAATTGTAATGTTCAATAAACCATATTACCTGCCTTAACTCTGAAGCTTACTTGAAATATCTGACGTCTCATATATATATATATATATATATATATATATATATATATATATATATATATACAAGATATATATATATATATATATATATATAGACAAGCATACATACATACAGTGGATGGCCAAAGCATTAGGGACCGTCACGAAAAAAGTGGTATTTCTGTACTTTAGTTAAGAGAAAAGATTGAAGAAAACACAGTTTGTATAGGATAAATGATTTTATATTTGTTTATTGCTAATTCTTTCATTATTACTGTGTAGTATTACTATAAAATTGCAATATTATTATACATCGAAAATTATGTTGTTGGTAATTCCATTTTGTAATTGTCCAAAGTTTTTAGAAAATTGATAATAATGTTTGTTCACAGCATAAAATCTTTCGTTTTATTATTTTAAGATTTTTTTTTTATTAGAGATTATACATTCCTTTTATTTTAAAGAACAGAGGATCTCGGTCTAAATTCCAATCATATTGGCTTTCTGGCTCTTGCAGATGCGTAAACTTTCTTGCAACCGAGGAAGATCGAATGTTTTATAACTGGCCAAAATGATCGCCTTGCTGAGAAGTACAATTATATGAGTTTATTTAGATGTTCGAGTAAAAGGTGTCATTCTCCCCGACATACTGAAAAGAAAGAAAAAAAAAACAGTCAAGTAGGAAGAAAGAATATTGAACCACGAAAACAAATTTCAAATGTATGTGTAGCATAATATTATAAAATAAGAATTTTATTTTTACATGCTGTCATTGCTGACATGTGAAACAAGGTCGATGTGACATTAAATTTAACACTTTTAGTCTTTATTGATTGATTTCATGGCATACGTTGCCTGAAATAATGGGATTAAATATATCACATTACCATTTCGAAAGGTGTCATGGAAACTGCGAATATAAGCACGCTGTGTCTTACTAAAATCCATTTAAATAATTAAATCAATGAAGGTTATATAAGTGCCATGGCCTGCGGATGAAGCTTATTCACTAGATCTTTTAATGTGATAATTATAGAACTTGCATGTTAGCCTACGGGCGTTTTCAGTTTAAACTATTGCATTGTCTTCAAATTTTAATAAAACTTTCTGCATTTGAATTAATATTTCTGAACACGTGGCGCATAAAATTATTTAAAATTAATTTTGCTTTATCTTTAACATTTCATTAAATTTTAACTGTAAGAGGGAAAAATACATTTAAACTCTCCAAATGCCCCCAATTCGTTTGATCTCATTTCCTTCCCAAATTTGTATAAGTTTATATGATCTTCTTTTAAAGATATTTAATTTGAAATAAAAATACGATAGTTCAGTATTATTACCGTTAGATAATTTTGCAAGCGATATCATTGACCTGGTTTGAGTTTTGGAAACTAATTTTTTGCGCAAAATTTGTTGATATTTCGATGAAAGGCTTGGCAACAGTTGTTGAAATATTTTGAATGGTCGAAAATGATTGCTCATACACTCTAATGTTTGGAAAGTCTTTTGGATGACCCTGTAAATAAAATACCCAGTCTATCGCAAGCAAACAGGAAGTTGCACAACTAAATGTTACATTAGTCCTAATTATTAAATTTTAATTTTCTGTTACTAACCGTTTTAGAGTTACGTGAGTTACATACTACGTATACATGCAAACGTCACACTAAAACTTGTCAATATGGATTCGCAGTTGCTCAAATTGGACCGCACATGCACACGCACGTGCAGACGTCGGGCAGATGCTCGTCCAAATAAATTAAAAGATGTTCAAAAGCTCAATACCAAAAGCTTTCAGGATTACTATACTTCTTTCACTTTGTACTAGGAAGCAAAAAATGTCACATGTATTTTTTATATTGGCTATATTACTTTTAATGCAAAGCAAATTACTTCACCTTTACTATTCATCTCTGTTGTGTATGCTTATTTAGGCATTTTCGGCATCGCTAGCCAGTGAGTATATTTTGGATAGTGTTTTTGTTGAAAGTGTTTCACGCGATATATAAACTTTTCTAGCTAAATTACTTCTTGTTCACTTTATTAGTTAAATTTCAGACAAATCCGACCCTTCTGCCTTTGTATAAATTTCCCAGCCACAAATTTTTATGATCATGCATAGCATGCTTTACGTTTTAGACATAAAGAATGCACCAGACAACAAAAGAAATACCAAATTTCTTATTAGAGAATCAAAATAAATCACATTCTTTCTAATCCAGAATCCAATTACAAAAAGAATTATAAGACTTTTCAAATTCAATTAAAAACAAGACATTGAATTATCAGTTCTTTCATTTCAAAATTGTTTTTTGGTTTCCTATGAAATGAATTTCTGACAGTCCTTTCATGATGAACTATGTTTCTGTCTATTATTATAAATTCTAAATTATTAATATTATTTGTAACTTAATGGTTTGGTAATTTTAACAGCGAAATTTTGCCTTACTTTTTCTTGTAACCGAATTATAACTCAGAAAAAAAAAACAATTATCAGCTTCACAACATAACGTGGAATAGATTGTGATATTTTTTTGTGAGACTAAGCATTCAGACCGAAGAAACTTTATAAGTAATATGCTTTTCAAGACATTTCAATAATTTGTGGGAACGTGTCTTTTCACCGTCAGGAACTGACAGGTCAAATTTTGTTTGGCATTATATTATTTTAAGAAATCTTTGTTAAAAGCTAATGTATTTATAGGAAAGTAGTTCTGAATAGTGTAAAACACAAAAATAATTCCGTCTATATGTGACTGTGTTCAGATTAAAAAATGCAAATCCATTGCAATAAAAACGAAAATTTAGTAAAGTTAACGTCTTAATTACTTAGGAAGTTAGCGGTTCTCTTAAAATTACTATTTTTCGGATCCTGTTATTAAATATTTTAAGACGTGTAACGAAGATTTATAAACTTGTAATAACTTGTAAACTCCTAAAAATTTTATTATTATTTTTTTAATCGTTAAGGGACATATACACCGGATAAGGCGAAACTGCATGTGGTGTATCTGCCAAAAGTGTGAGGGGACTTGTGTGGAGGACTGTGTTTAAGAGGTTTTTACGCGTATTCACGGAAAATCTGTGGAAAATAAGTCGAAACTCCATAGCTTTACATCGACAGCTACACGGAAAGCCAGAACACTGGCTTTGCACGTTTCAACCATCTACCTTGTTGATTGTCTTATCCACTGGCACGTGGTGGGACCGAAATTCATTTTAAAGTTTCATTCTACGTAAACATCATTTGCGATAACATAAATTCAAAAATCAAGGAATGGTATATTGCCAAAAAAATAAAAATTAAAATAAAATCAATTAATTACCCCTTTTGCATATTTTTACCCCCCCTTATAAACTACCCCTTATAAAACCTATATTAACTACCCCCCCCCCCTTAAAAAACGTGTAAGCAGAATTCATATTTTCAGCTTTGAAATGCAGCCATTTTGTTAAAAATGATTGAAAAATTGAGAAATAATGTGTTAGAAATATAACAGCACCTCCATGTTGAGGAAGAATTTTAAGAGTAACTAAAAGAAACACTGATGTAATTGTTAAAAACACAATTGAAATAAACAAGCTATGATAATAAACACAGGTCTTTAATAATTACCCCCGCATCTTAACAGAAACTTTAAATAATTGTAAGCTATACTTTACCTTTAATACCGAAATGCCTATACAAAATTTAGAATTCCATAAAAGCGGAATGCTGTTAATAAAGTTATATTTAAAGCAATATGATTCACAATGTATAAACAGTTTAAAAAAAACATCAAATTAAGAAATTGTTCCCAACATCGTTGATGAAAGAGCTATTTTTAGATAAATACATTTCATCCCCTTTGAAAACAAAATATGTTATTAATCTGAAATTACATAAACTAAACCTCGAAGAGATTTAATTTCTTGTAAAAATATGCAACAGAATGTTAACATATCATACGATAGTCAAATATTTGTGTTCGTATGTTGATGCAGAACTCAATGTAAAACTACAGTTTTATGCATTTAATAAAGTGATAGTAATCAGTTTAATATAACATTTTCAGAAATGTATTACAGAATTGGTTATTTATAGCATACAAATTTAATTGTTGATTATTTAAATTTCCTGTTGTTATCATGAATGTAATGATTTTCTTTGAAATAGTCAGTTATACTAATAAATAGTCAAACACCGACTAAATAAACATTTTGTCGGTGTATGAACAAATATTTGGCAATTTTATGTTTATGATGTGGAGTAATGAATCGATCTGTCAGATTATAAATATTATATACCCAGTTATCTCTCTCTCTCTCTCTCTGTATATATATATATATATATATATATATATATATATATATATATAAACTCTGCTTTATATATATATATATATATATATATATAAACTCAGCTGTTCGAGCCTCGTCAGGGAGAGACCCCCTGAACCCCCCCTAATATTTTAGTTTCATTATTGCCATATTAAAACGATATTACTTGACTATGCCATTTTATCTCACATCTTTCGTGTATTTCGCATGGTCCCTATGCTGAAATTTTTATGATTGTAACCTATTTAAAGAAAAACACATGTGATGCCTATTCTACAGTTTACGAAATATTGTAACAATTAGATTAAAGCTGTTGTGAACTAATAGTATTTAAATATATCTAAAATTATATATATATATATATATATATATATATATATATACATACATATACATATATATGTATGTATGTATGTATGCACAAGGAAAGGTTAGACTGTTTTACAAAACTTTTACAGCACCGTTGTGGTTCTCAAAAACTGAATTTCAAGGTACATCTTTCAGAAGAGCAGCTATAAAAATACAAAAGAACTTTTTTTTTTTAATCTGTAACGCCCCCCCCCCTCTCCTTTCACAACCTCCGACCATGTTCTCTTAGTATCAACAATGATAGAAAAAACACCTAAGAATTTAATTTGCTTTAGTCTGTTCCCTTACTTCCGCCACAAAGAAATGGAATTCGAAATGTCTTTTTCCGTTTAGGCATTTTTTTCGGAGATTTAAACTTTTAATCTATCTCTATAAAAATAAAAAATGTACGTATGTATGTACATTTACCGTTTATTTCTAGACGACTTGATTGACAGGTTCGAAATTTGGCGGCACATATGTAGATAACGTAGGTATTTGAGTAACAAATATGGGTATCATAAGTCAGATTGACGTCACTTTCATGTCACGAGTTCAAAAAGGTTTTCGAAATTCAAGTATGTCACAACTTATGCGACTGGTGGAATGATTCCGTCTATTCTAATTTAAAATCGGCAGTCATTTTTAGGTACGAAAAGCCTCAACATGAGTTATTTCCTCCCCAGTTCAAAATATCGCTTGCTAAGAACGAAGTACGGAAAATTTCACGTGCTATTTTTTCTTATCGATAGCAGATTTTTTCCCTGGAATCGGGCATCTAAAATATTGCTCTATGCGTTAGTGTGGCGTCGTGAATTAATAGGGAGTTTTTGCGCTACGTTTCTTCCCACGGTAACGCTAACGTTAAATGCCATCGGACAATACAGTACATGCGCACGTACAAAATCCGAAACGTGGTTGGACAAAATACTCCGTATAGCGGATAGCGTCAGAGTTAACGTGGGAAGAAACGTAGCTCAAAACCTCCCTAATATTTAAGGGAAGGCACGTATGTTGTTCAAAAAGTAAGGTAAGAAAATCTCTCAAGGGTGCACTATTCTCTGAGCCAACTGAACTCGGATATCTAGGATCGGATATTAATATCTAGAAAAAATAGAAGATCACAACAATCAAATGCCCCAAACGGTGCTAGTAGTGAAGTAACGCTTCAAAATTTGAACAAGAAAGATAAAGGCGTTGACAGCGTAAAATGGTGTCACTCGCACCATGCTCAGGGTGAATCAATTTTGGCTCTGCATACATCTAATTTAATTCTATATGTATATTTTTCAAATGTAACGCTTCGGCGATTTGTTAATATCAATACATCAAGGAAGTTTTACCAGATATAAGTCAAACGTGCATAATTTTCTTTAGATAAATTCGAACGGGCCGACCAAAATAAATGCTTATAGTGTCGTAAATTACTTTTGTAACTGTATAGTGTGAAACTGACTGGGAGGAAAGCGGGGGGGGGCGATTGCCCCTCAAAAAATTCGAGAAAATTAAGGTATCATCTATTTGGAAGTATTTTCTACAATAGGAAATACTATTTTCCCGCCACCCTCCCAATGTTAGATACCAATTTATCACAATGTATCAAAGCATTGATTATTTCGTGTCTGCTGTCTAGTTATTTATGAGTTTATAGGACAACGTAAAAACGGCAATATTTTTACTTATGCAAATAAACAAACCATCAGAATATACTTATACTGAATGTTATGTCAAACTCCTATACCAAATACATATTCATATATAGCTACTCGGATATTCGGATGAACATATTCTCTCAAGTATGCGCAGGTTTTAAACTTTCAGTAGTACCTATTATCCAGTTAGCCTGAAATAGTTCTTGAAAATTTCCATCCGCTTAATTAAGTAAAATTAAATTTCAGCAAATTCATTTCGCGATGCAGTGGCACCATCTCCCATATATTACAAAGTTAGCCGCTCATTGTTATCAATTGTCTGATTCAAATTCGTTGAGATGTTAAGCATCATATTTTACTTCGGTCTATGTTTTAAGTACTATGATTTTAAAGTACAGGAAGTGAAATATTCGTTTCGTTCAAACTAAGTGAGCCGAGTAGAAAATGCAATTAATGATACCAAGTAGAAATGCTTTATTAAATTAATACTTTTTTAACAGATTGCAGATTGTATATTTTTGTATATTTTAACCTTCTTGAATATTGTATGCTTGATCAAATAGTCTATTAAATTAAGCATCTAGTTTAAACATTCAAAATGAACTGAAAAACAATACAATGTTACGAAATATCTTGTATTATTCTTTTACATTGTTATCTTCAGAAAACCATGGATGTGAAACCTTCTAAAATCCCCTTCCTTTCTAGCTTGCTGTTCAAAATTAAGAAACATTTAAATTTTCACTTTAAGTACTGAACCAAATTTAAAACTAAAGCTTTTAAATAAAGTCTACAGTGTTGAATATGTAACTATACACGAACTGCTGCTCAGTGCTCGTTAAGGTTTTGAATTTATAAACGCTTAACAAATCATAATATGTACATTTTATATCAGTAATGGCAAACCTTTCATACTCGACATCTCAAATTTTAGAAGAAGCCTAGCTTTCCTCGGGTGTCATGCTGAAAACACAAATTTATTTTTTCAAATGATAAGAGAAAGTGGGTTAAGATGACAAACTTCAGATATTCGTCCTGCATTCAGTAAGCGGTTTAAAAACCTGAAAATCTTCAGAAGGAATATTTCCAATTTTGGGGTTTCTCTCTATTCTAAAAAAAAGTAAAGACCGCTGGCGCTGTCAAAGCTTGTCAGCTTATCTCCTCCTAAACCGTGGGGATTTGAGTTTCGACTAAGGTGCCCACAGATTCGAAAAATTCCGAGGAACCTGCTAAGCTGAGTTAAATTTCGAAAATCGAATTATTTTAGAAGATATTAATAAAAAAAACTGAAAAAATAAACAGAATGGTTGCCAGATTTGGCATAAAATCATTCATTCCTTTGCATCAAAGCGTTTCCAAGTATCTAGAATCGCGTGAAATTTACAAACATGAGCTAGAACTACGCCCATTTTACGCCAAAATAAAAACTTTCTTCTATATTAATAAAACAATGTGCAAACTGTTAGTTAGTTTGTTTGAATGTGTCTCGCGGTGATCGTAGACCTACCAAATTTTGTACGGAAATTTTCCATGACAGTTCCCGACACACTTCGAAGCGATTTTTTCAGAATTCGAATTATTTTAGGAGATATCAATAAAAAACGTATCGCAAAAGGCTTATTTTTGCTTTCCGCCATTTCGTAATTGTAACCCTACAGTGGAAAAAAAAAGCGACATTTAAGCTTATCTAGGTTGCCAGATTCGGCAAGTTTATTAAATGATTCAGACTCTTGAAGTAAAAATAAAAGATCAACGATATTTTTTTTTTTTTTTTTGGTCTAGATTATTTGTAAGGTTGTTTTTAAATTAAAATATCGTGTGCATGGGAAATCAGAGCAGGAATGAAATGTTTCATACTCAAAAGAAACATATTTAGAAATTTTCTGAGACTAAAATGTGCAACTTTTTAATTTGGCTAAAAATTAAACGGTTTTGTGCGATTTTGAGGAGATGATTCTAATGCTTGGCGCAATTTATCGTAATTTATCGTCTGCTGAATACACCTGAGAATAAGGTTTTGAAATTTTCATTCAGTTGGAATTGTGCATTTTTCTGTGCAGATTTTCTCCATCTATTAATGACTATGTCATTTTATCTCTCACCCCCTTTATTGAAAATTGTATGAAAAACGTGCAACAAAAATGCGACATAAAAGTATGCCACATAATTTTACATATATTTAAATACTATTAGTTCACAACAGCTTTAATTTAATGTTACAATATTTCGTAAGCTATGGAATATGCTTTACATATATTTAAATACTATTAGTTCACAACAGTTTTAATCTATTGTTACAAAATTTCGTAAGCTACAGAATATGCTTCACATGTATTTTTTTACATATATTTAAATACTATTAGTTCACAACAGCTTTAATCTATTGTTACAATATTTCGTAAGCAGTAGAATAGGCATCACCTGTTATTTCTATAAATAGGTTACAATAATATGAAATAAGTAACTCAAAATGTGTTACACAAAGTTGACAATTTTCAAGTAGTAAGTTCGCTTAGACAACAGGAGTTTAGAATTAGCAATTATTCGTTTTTCCAAAACAGAATAACTAATATCTTGAAAATGAAAAATAATTAAAATGCAGATTATTTTAAAGCCGGTTCGGTCCAGCTGGATTATTTGCTACCAGTAGAAATATTTGGCGGCGTTAACTATGCCATTATAGCAGTTATAGTACACTTTGGATATTTGCTAGCGCGACGAGATGGTATAATTCGTGGTGCTAAGTACGCCAATCTGCAAACGATTATATAAATGAAAATATGAATAACGGTTTTCAGGTAACCTTAAATGAAGAGTAATTATAGGTTGTGAGCATGTGTAAATCCCCAAATAATGAAAAGTCGCCATTGGTGGCAAGCTATCCTATCTGTTCCGTAGCTTTTATTAACTTTACATGTACGCAAGTCGCCAAATAATGAAAAATCGCCATGGGTGGCAAATTTGCAAGGTGTCCAATAGGTTTTACATTATTAAAAATACAGCTGAAACAGATTTTCTGATTTTATTATGCTTTAGCTACTAATTAATATAACTTTTGAATGGCAATTCTAAATATCATTGTGTTTCTGAGGAGTGCAAATAATTTTTCCAGTGGTTATAAGCGGAGTCCGCACTCCAGGTGGAGTATAGCTCAGGACACGTACAGCACGGATTCCCATAACAAAATATCTTCCGTGTTATGAGGGGGAGGGGGTTTACTGTAGTGTGAAGTTTAAATTTTTATGTATCAATTAACATGCAAGAACCGTGAAATGTGTAGCTCAGTAACATTCTATCTGATCCAATCTTCGGGTTTTGTCTGTTGAAATTATGTCTTTTTTACAAATAAGCATTATTAAGGGCCGAATGCCTCATACGAAAAGCGAGAGTAGCGAGTCTGGGGGCCTTGGCCCCTAGTTATAAAAAAAAGAAAGACATTGAAACGATTTTAATCCTCTACTTTGGAGGTGGCAGAATATGCACGGATGCCCATTGCCCATATGACTGCTTTTTGGAGGTGCCAAGTCAGAGGTCTTGCCCCAGAAAGATATTGTATTTTAGCGTTGAATTACTTCTACGTTATACCAGTACGTATATCATCATAGTAATATATGTTTTTCCTTTTAGATAGCGGGCCGACCCCCCCCCCCCCCCGCCAGGTATGGGCGCCCATTAGAATATTCCATTCCGACGCAAAAGTAATTCTCGTTATCTTACCCGCAGGGTGAGGTGAAATGAGAAATAGATAATAATGTAACAACAAGAAATTGTTATAACAGATATAGTATATAAGAAATTATATATTAACATTTTACGATAAGAAATTTGAAATTACTTCACGATTGTAACAATTATGCATTTTTTGAGATTATGCTTCTGTATACAGAAATTGTTTCGTACGGGGTCGAATAAAAATGTAAAAAGTGTAACTTTTTGAAAATTAATGGGAGGAATTTTTTCTTTACGGAGTATTACTTCCTACCTTATTTTGAATATCTTTTCATACTTATACTGTCCACTTATCTCTAACAGATAAGGAAATAAATCCAGTTAACACCTTTTGGGAACACCCTGTATATTTCCATGAGCTAAACGTATTTTCAATAGAAGATCATCTACTTGTAGCAGAAGAAACTAATTGTGTGTGAATGTTGTAACAAAATTTCGTTTCACTCATTTAAAGATTTAGATTTTTAACTATTTGACATTGACTTTTCTAATTTTTTATACTTAAAAATACAGGATGCCATAGGGAGACACTTTATAAAATTAAATAAAAAAAACAATAAGTACGAACCGGGTATTTGAATAATGCCCGGAGTGTAATTTACATTTTCTTTACCAAAGTGCTAGATGTCCGCTTCCAATAATTTTGTACGAAAATATCTGATAGATGGCGCTAACTGTCAAGAACTTTGAAAGAGTTTCAGAAGAGCGCAGTAAACATGGCGTCTGTGGCAAAGATTTAACAATGTGACTTTTCAACAGGATGGCGCACCTCCACATTGGTCATGGTCTGTGCGTGATTGCCTCATATTAAAATTTCGCAAACATATGGATTGGTCGCGGTGGTCCAATTTAGGGCCCCCCTCGATCATTAGATTTAACCTCCTTGGATTTTTTCATGTCGGGTTACGTCAAAACTATCATTTACAGGAATACGTGCAATAAATGTAAAGGCATTCAAGCAACGTATTACAGCTGTTTTATATTCCATAACTCCTCAGACACTTTCAGAATCTTGGAATAAAATTAAATATCGTTTAGATGTTGTACGAGCCACTAGAGGATCTCATTTTGAAATCTGTTAATTTTGTTATGTATACAATTAGTTAGCAAGAATATTTTAATGCTTCTACGTTTAGAATTTTTTTTAATTTTATAAAATTTCCAACAATTTTCGGGCACTCTGTATACTAATTCTAAAAATATATTTGATTATTGATTGTTTTATGTCGAATAACTATCAAAATTTATATATGTAAGTACCGTGGTTTACATTTTCTCTTAATAATTTAATTTAATTAATGAATTAATATTTTTAGTACTTCTGTGTTTGAAGTTACCCGTGAAACATACTCCATGATTTAAAGGACTGAGTTCCAAAATTTTTCACATATTTTCTCTTTCTTGTAAAACTTCCTTATTCTAATGAAACAATATTCGAAAAAAAAAATTCTTAGAAAACTGCGACAAGTAATTAGATACTTGAAAATTTAATTAACCTTTTTTCAAGGACAATTTTTTCTATTATTTTTTATTACATCGCTTTAGTTATAAAATACATAACAATTATTATTTTATGGAATTTGCATTTAAAACATTCAAATCAAAGTATCAACCAGATCATACGAAGCATCGTTGCATATACGATAGCTGTGATAGAAACTTACATAATAAATATGTTTTGAATGATGTATATGTCTTTCTTCTTTTATGGCGGTGGATTCGCATGGGGAAGTGCTGATAACGTGGAAGTTCTGTTACATTACCCTACAATTTATGGCTTCTTGGATAAAAGCGAAATAATGCTCTATCCAGACAGCAAATATTATTGTCTTGTGTCATCGCAACTTATTATTAATGAAACATACACTATGCAAATATAAGGTTTCGAATCTGCAATTTTTCGTACGATGTCAGGTGAATGCGTTGTTGGGGAAGAAAATTATAAAACAAATTCACATGCACGAAAGCGAAGAGAGATGGAAAAAATAAATAACACAAAACTAATGACCCGAGAAAAAAAGCGAAAGTTCAAAAATGTCAGAGACAGTGCCAACAATATTTCGCAAATAAACTTATTTATACTTATTTTTGCGCATTAATATTTCGAGGGAAATATGCAGCTGTGTCTGTCATTGTTTTGAAACGTAAGTTCTACATTCGGCTTGTGTGTTTAGTTTAAAATAATGATTCTAATAAGAAAATTAGCAAATCCGGAATTAAATTTTCGCACAATTGCTAATTTTAAGTCAATACTCTGAAACAGAGAAATGAAGTATTTTTATTCTATACTGAAAATTCAAAAAAAAGACCAAAGTTAAATTTATAGGCACTAAATAAAATAAACTTGTAGATGATAAAACATACAAAATCGTCGACTGTAAAACATTTCCTAGCATTATTGTCCTAAATAACTGCACAAAAAAAAAATCGAAAATAATTTAAGATATGTTCTTTCTTTCTTTCTTTCTTTTTCTTTTTCTTTTTTTCAATCACATGCATTTAAGTGTAAACTTTTGTTTACACATACGCGCCTATTATCTGTTATACTCTGAGTTTTAATTTATGCTGAAATTAAAATAAGGTCTATTGTGTGAGAAACAGCCAAAATTTGCTTCGTGTTACATGAAATCCGCCAATTAAAGATATCCTGTTATATAGTTACGCCGATCCCCGATTCACTCTCTAACAATTCCGGGCAACCTGCTCCAAGATAAAACTTTTACCGCCATTGTTGCAAAAAGATTACTAAGTTGAGCAGAATAAACGTAATAATGCCTACAGCGTTTGTGCGATCCGCTTGAAAATCTTCTCAATCATGTATAAAAATATAGAAAATAGTCTGTGCTACTTTAAAAATCTGAAAATCCACCCGTTCCCTAACTTTAAAGCGTTTTTTCGCTATTTTCAGCATTATTATATTTCCGAGAGTAAAAAAAGTTTATCATTTGCGTGACAAAATTAGGAGTGTCGAGTGATAATTACGTTGACATGACGGTTATCTGGCTTTGAAGGAAAAATTGTGATTAATTCGTTTCAAATAGAGTTTCTAGATTACGCAGCTCTTCTTTTTACAAATAAAATGATTTTTGTCTGGCATGAAACATCGATATAAGAGGGGATGTTCGCAGAGAAATGAAATCTTTCGAATGCGAAAAGTTTTCGCACATCTTTAGAAGAAAATGCAATACCGATTTGGGTTTATAATAAAAATTGAATATGAAGTTATTTATTTTAAGCGGACAAAGATTAAATGTATTGAGTGTAGATATTTTTGTCGAATGTTTTTCTAGCGCCCGTTGTAATTGCCTCCCCAACCGGCCTTGACTTCTAGTTAATTATATTCCCAAAAGTTAACCCTTAACATACCAAAGGGGTCGTCGTCGGACTCCAGAGATGTAAGGAATGCCTAAGAAGTGTTGGCGACATAAGCTTGGTATGTTAAGGGTTAGCTTTAGAATATGACTAATTAACATTGTAACACTAAGTTGCAAACAGTTTTAAAGAGGTTTTTGGTCTTCAAACTTTACGGTGTATCATTAATAGTCGGCAAACGTGGTGATCATATGACGAAATTTTGGGAATTACCTATAAAAATTTTGTTACTGTTCGAGTAATTTTGCGAGGCGTTGCAAAACTGCTGCAAATTTTATCTCTATTCTTCTAGAGATCTGCCTTCTAGAGATCTTCGAATTTTATCTCTATTCTTCTCTATATGAAGCTTAATGTCGTAAGCATCTTTATACTTATTTTATTGTGCTTGAAAGGGATGAATGTCTCTAAATTGCCGTAGACTGTAATGTATTAGAACTCTTTTCCAAGCTTCTGTAGAAGAACTATGAATTCTATATAAGCCATTTATGGTAGAGAACATTGTTCGTATGGATATAAATTAAGATATATTAATTTTGTTCTATTTAAAATAAAGATTTACATCTCTGAAATACCTCTAAACAGTGACTGCTAATAAAGCGTAATGCATCGGAATACTTTAAGAGCACCTATAAAAGAACTCTTCACGTTATATGCACCATTTTCAGTAATGAAGTAGTGCTGTACCATGCTGGGGGTTAACAAAGAGTATGAATACGCACCACTCTTTCCAATAAAGGGAAGCTAGGTAAGTAATAAGCTCGGGTTCAACTCCGGACGTGTGTTTGCTTGTTAATTCGTCTGGTCCTTTCATAGGGAGTAAAGCTGGCTACCTACTGGGTACCTCCGTGATAAAATGGGCAACGTTTTAAGCGTTTGAAATGTCGTATACCTATACGGCAAGTGCCCGTCCTTGGAAAAGAAGTAATGGCACATCAATAGCACATGTCAATTTCGTTCGCAATCGATACATATTTAGGTAAGTTACCGAACGGCCAGACATCGGGCAAACCGAAATTTCCAGTTTTTTTTAAAACTTTGTTGGAAAGTTTTAGCATGCGAGACATATAAGAAGTCAGGAGTTGAAAAAAAAAAAAAGGTTAGAAGGGCTTCACTGCCGTAGTGATAAGTGCAAACGCCTTGCGCGAGGTACGGAGAGTGCGTATAAACAATGGGTGTACCTAGATAAACTAAGGTACTTCAATGATGACAAGAAATACGCTTTCATGAAAGGCATCAGATGACTTACTCAAAAACCGATTAAGTTAAATATGAAGTAATAGCGATAATAGTACGTCACGCAAGGCCTTTTGATAGTGAGATTGACACTGACACAAGTTTATAACTAAATGGTTTATTGTCTGACGCAGCTGCCAACAATTGAGGAATATAATTAACCACTATTTGTAAACAATACATTTTGTAAGTATTTTTTCACAACAGTAACCACGTCATACATTGAGCTAAAAATTTTGCTATAGTCTAAGACAAAAATTACTGCTTACAAAAAGTGGTTAATTATTTTTCAGATGTTAGCAGCTATGGTCTGGCATCATTACCCAGCTTCAGGTCACAACTCTATCCTAGTACTCTATCTGTTATAATTTTTTTAAATCAGAATATTAATGTATAGCGAATAATTAAAATAAAGTAGGCTACGTTACTAACGCATTCATTTAATTACCGCCGCAAAACCATATTTTGTGGAAATTCTTGAGCACGACTTTATTAAAAAGCTCGATAGAGAGCTTTCTAGAGCAGATCTTAGTAATCAATATAAATATATTTAGTCAGCTTGAAACAAACATAAAAATGAACTAAAGTGATAAAGATTTTTCAACTACGTAAGAAAGTGATCATAAAATATATTGACTTTCCTCTGCTTAAAAGAAAGTCGTTTGAAAGTATTTCAAAAAATTACAACTAATGTATCCAAAAGTATTAGAAATCTTTTGTGCGCACCTGTAAAATAGTTGTTACTGCTCACTCACTATTTGCAAAGCAAAGCAATCTGTTACAATCACAATAGCTCACACTAAAAAATAAAATAAAATAAAATAAAATAACAGTACTAAAAGGCATCGAAGAAATTACTGACAATATACCCTATTGTATTGAAATTCCTTTGTGTGTTCTTGTAAAAATATTCTTCAAGCGACATTTTCAAAAGAAAATGTACCATAGAAAATGAACTTAACATATTAAAAGTTGATGCTAATCTAACACAAGGGAAAACAAACTTTTCAATTTTTCAAGCTTTTCAATTTAAACTTTCTACTTTTAAATTGATGATGAATGCAAAAAAGAACTCATAGGTATTTACCGGTAACGTTCGAATTTTCATCTGGATAAGTTAAAATTTTTGAGAAAAAGCTACCTGCTTATTGATTTGATGATGACATTTCAGAATGTCAGAGGTTGTGACTCACATAACTCCAAACCTGAAAGTTTTTCAAATTATTAATCTATTTAGAAAATACCGAAAAGCTATATAGATAATTCTTTCATTTTTATTACCTTTTATTTCTGTATCTTATGAATGTTGACGGATGCACCATCGATGCATAAATAAAAGTTAATTAATTATTCATAAAATGATACCTTGAACTGCCAAAAACACGTGCCAGTTTTAATAAGTTTTATTTATTTATTTGAAAGTATTAAAAAACTGATAAACATAACGAACATATTAAAAATGATTAATTGATTTTAGTCTTCGATTGAAATTACATAGTTTTCGATTATTTTGTAAGCATATAATTCACTGTTTATTTCTCAAGACTTCATGGAATCCCGTATAACACATTTTTTTCTAATTATAGAAGCGAGCGAGTATTTTTGAATCAAAAATCGCTTAACTATGCTTTGCGCACGGTAGCATGTCATGATTTACTGATGTATAAAATTCTAATATTATTTTTTGTGGTTAGTTACAAAATTAAAATTACTCCTTCAAGCCAAACTGTAAAATGTGCTGCAATTCTAAATTATTATTAATAATAATAGCAATAATATTGCTATTCAGAAAAGATAAATTACTGCATATGATAGCAAATTGGCAGTTTTAAAATTTCTCATTAGATAGATTTAATGAAATTTGTTTCAAAATTTTCCAAAAAAAATTAAAATTTTGAAATACTTTACAATGAATAGAGGTAAAATATATCGCCATGGTCTACTGAAACATAGGATGATATTCTTGCCACTATGCAATAAAAGTTGTAGTTTACGAGATTAAAATTGCTTAGTTACTCTTGAATGGGTTGCATCCGGCAAAGTATGGATCAATATTAAAAGAACAGTGGTATGATGTGTTATTTAATTAATTTCAGACACAAATTGCGAATATTGCTTCTTGAAATCAAATCATTTGTAGTTTTTGTTGTTTAAATAGAAAAAAAATAATGACCTGTTAAAGAAAAAAATGTTTACCATTTGTAAAAAAAATAAAATACATACAAAAAACTATCCAATACAATGATGTAATATATATATATATATATAGATCTAATACTATTCCACAGTTGCCAACTATTCCGAAATATAACTGATCACTTTTTGTATGACGTAATTTATTAAAACAGTTTTTAAAAATAGGTACCACCTCACCTTATTAGAGCGATAAGATTTTACTATATTCTAAGCCAAAAATTTCTGTTTAAAAAAGTGGTTATTCCGGAATAGTTGGCAGGTACTACTCCTTAATTTTTTTTTCTAATGGCCGGCCTCTGCTGTGAAGGTTTTGACCACAGCAGGCCGGAATTTTTGGTCTTTTGTTATGGGGGTACCTAGCAGGTGGACCAACGTCGTCCCCTATGAAGGAATGGAAATGACAACCACGCACAGTCAACGATCGAACACCGGCCGCCGGGAGTTGAGCCCGAAACCAGAGTACAGTGCTTTACCCACCATACAACTCGGTCGGCCTATTCCTTAAACTAATCATTTAATTATTACCGAAATTGCACGTAACAAATAAACAAATAGCCCAAATAGTAACTTCGATTTAAGTTCTTTTATTACTCTTCAAATAAGTTCAATAAATGAAGTTCAGTATTTTAGTACTATTACGAAGAAATTATCTTAAAAAACGCACAACAACAATACTATTCAGTGTTTTGCCACCCCATTCTCAACAGGGCCGCATGATGTTTACTTGTGATGTCTGCTGCACATTCCTAATATATGAACATTATTACGATATGTGTGTATTTCAAAAAAAGTTTTACTGAACATTTGGAGATGACTGAAGTGTGCCGGTCCAGAGTTCTGGTCCTCTCGCTCAACTGCCAATCTAACGGCCAGGAGTTTTCGTTGGTTTCCTCTAGTAGTTTCCCCCATAATGTAATGTATGCAAGCGTTAGACCCCTTAAAAAGTTCATTCGCCAAGCCACTACCCCTTAGGCAAATAGCACTCGTGTAGCTTGGCTTTAACCACAGACAAACAAACTTAAATATATTTGTTACTGGAGGTAAAAATTCAACAAACCTGAAATAGAAAAATATAAGTAAGGAAAATCACGCTTTCACACCAGAAAAATGTTTCAGAAATATGATTTTAAACTATAATTGTTACGAGCACGGAATGAGTACTTGCAATTGCCGATATCGACGTAAAATATTCTATGAAAATGCTGTGATCAGCATTGTAAATTATACTGATATAAAGTCCTTTATTCTTTGTAGGTTATAGGAATCTATAAATCAAAGTTGTCTATATGTTATCGTTAAAGTATGAAATCCGTTATTTTATAGAATACCTAGTTATTCCATGAAATAACTGACAGTGTCCGTTAAAGTGTAAAACTCTCTTGTATTTCATGGTTTAACTAGTTATTTCATAGAATAACGATCTGCAGCCCGTTAAAGTGTAAAATAATCTATATCATATATCTAACTTTTTAGTATAAGGTACATTTACGTTTCGTTTAACAATATGGAAAGTAGGGAAAAAACGTTAATTTCGAATTCAAATAAAAATAATTTTTGAAGGACGGCAAAAATACCAAAGCATAAAACAACGAGAATACTTTTTCGCCATATTCTCAAAATGTCAACGACAAATACATTTACCTTCCACCCCTACTGCATTTATGAACTAATCCAGACCATAGGGAGAGAACTTGTTTAGCGTGATATAATTTCATTTTAGATAAATTGCTTATTTTACACTTTAACTGTCTCTCATTAGTTAATTTATAGAATACCTAGTTATTTCATAGAATAACTAGTTAAAGTGTCAAATTATTAACATATTACACACTTTAACGGACACGATCAGTTATTTCATGGAATAACTAGGTATTCTATGAAATAACTGCATTATATACTTTAACGGTAACAATCGCGTTAAAATAATGACGTAAGTATACTATTCTGACAGCAGATAAAAAGCATTATAAATCAAAATAAATCTCTCCGCAGTACAAATTTCCCGTAGTGCAGAAATCTTAAACTTTTGTGGATATTATTTTCATTTTAAGATATTATTTCTTTCTAAGCTGTTAAAAAAAACATTACAGTGAAATTATATAAATCACTATTCTACGTCCCCTTCGTCAGACTCCGAGAAGAGAAGGCAAGACTCATGAAAAATGTTATGTCGTACTTGTATCAAAGCACTTGGAAAAAGCGACATACAATATTTTGTTTATCAATGCGCATGATATTGGCACTGATAGATGACAGGTCTATGTGTTGTCAGTATTGTTGTATCGAATGCATTCATCATGTTTATACGATTTATCTAGAGCAGGGATGGACAAATAGCGGCCCGCTAGGAGATATTTTTTGGGCCAAAAATACAATCAGGAAGATCCCTTTGAATTGAGATTTCTTAAAAAAAATAATTATTACCTAAGACTAAAAAATTAATTTAAAATTCCTTACAAAAAAAGTGTTCCTGTTAAAATTATTGACTATCTGCTGCATTTATAGGCCGAAGTCACTAAAAGATTTCAGGACTTTAACAAAATTAAGCCTAAATTCAATTTGCTGTCTCATCCCATCACTATGGATATTGACACAGCACCTGAAGATCTGAAATTCGAACTCGCTGACATGTAATTAAATCATACTGCGAAAGAAATATTTAATTCTGTGTCTTGAGTTGAAATTTACAAATCACCGACTGCTGAAAAATTTTAAGGCATGAAAAATTTTACTGGAAAAATGTTTTCTATATTTGTGTCTACATATGTTTGTGAGCAAAGTTTTTGCCTTGAAGAGCAGCAGAGTAAATACAAAAATACAAATGCTTTCTGACTGACAATTGTTTCCAGATTAAAAAAAAAAAATGTAGAAAAGTGTGATAGGATGCATTTGTCTCATTAACGTGATTTTAAAATTAAATTTGCTTTCACTATAATGATTTATACCATGGTAAAATTTCTACCGTTTCTAAAATGCAAAATTTACTAATGAATGCAATCATTTTAACCCTTTCACGCGCGGTGTCCTCGCCGTGAGGATACAAAACTCTCACGTTTTGACTGTTGCCAGCCACGAAGAATAGATTTGATTTCTATAAAAATAGTTGCGGGGGACATAGCTCCACGAGAATCCTTTACTTTTGAGCACGTCATTTCCCGTAAAAAAAAATGTCACGATTATTTTTAACAGCAGTGACATCTGCTGAAAAATGGAAGAACGCGAGAACAGCCGGACAGATTGCCCGATGCTGAAAAAAGGGAAGCCGTTGCCATCGCTCGACTTAACTACCAGCAAGATGGTGGCAAGAGGCTTGCGCACAGCCAGGTGCGTCAAAAAAGGGTCTCTAGATCTGTGGACGCGATGAACGTTTCGATCGTCCGCCATCTTGCTGGTAGTTAAGTCAAGCGATGGCAACGGCTGCCCTTTTTTCAGCATTGGGAAAGGGTTGCGCCTCAAAGGGTTAAAAGATTGCTGACATACTTTAACTCCCGCTTCTACAAGGTGGCACCCGACGCAAAGCAATTGTCCGCTCCTTATCTAGATGATGTGTTTATAAGCCCAAAGTCCATTTTAAAATATCGAGAAAGCTATAATGATAATAATAATAATAAATATTAGCACAAAGAATATCTACAGCCAGGAATTCAGATAACTCTGAGCGCCCAGAAGCGGAAGGTAAAACCAGATAAGATATTGACATGAATATATGGTAAAACTCTTATAGCGTTCGTTATCATTGTTTAGCTTAAAAGTTGTGAATATTTTATCAGCGATGTATTAGTTATCACCAAGCACATATGTAATCGTTAACATTAAAAATTATTTTCGAGGTAATGACTAATGACTAAAAAATAAATAAATAAAATAAAAACTTGCCGATCTCTAAAAAAGTTATTGACTAGATTTTGCAAGTTTTTTTTAAAACTCTGCCTAGCCAGATATTCCTCAATTTCTTATACATATTAGCAAATGCCTTAATTAAAACTTTATGTAAACTTAAAGAGCAATAAAAAGTTTAGTTATTTAAGCTGAGAGTGACTACATTAAAAATTTCGTGTATTTTATAAAACTGATACCACCACTAAAATCTGTAAAGTTGTCTCTTCCGAATTGCGAAAAGTTTGAATTAATAATATAGACTTTTTATGGGAATTAGACTATAATAATGGTAAAACTTGGGGAAAATCTATTTAAAAAATTCTTGTTATTTAAGTTAAGAGTGATGTGACTTCCTCTAATTAAAGAATTGGTAGATTCTATTAAACTGATTCCAAAAACTGTAAAGTTGTCTTTTTTTCAGCACCCGTTATATCCAGTCGCTCGTAAATTCAATTTTCCATGTTTACACTAGCTTCTGCAAGAGCTTTCGTTCCTCACGCTTCACATGGCAGTTCTTGGGAGAGTGATATTTTTATTCGCATGAGCGCAGCGGCTGCTAAATACCGGAGAATCAAAATTAAAGTATCCATGTTTAAAGCATGCAATTATCTAATCTCAGCAACTTATCAAAATCATGTTACTTTAGAGATGTAAAATAGGATTCTGCGAAGAAAAATTATACGCCCAAAATTTTGAGATTGAAGAGAAGTATTTGCTCATTTTGATAAAAAATTTAAGCACAAAATAAATACAAAGTTGCGAATAGTACAGTTTAAAATATTTGCCCTGTCTCAGATTGAGGGATGATGTGGTTGTTTAATTGAAAAATATACACAAAAATTTACTATTTACAAAAAGTGGTTAATTATATGCCCGGAATTCTTTCAGATATGGTGCAATGTCTTCATAATTATTCATGTAATTGTTTCTTTATTATAAGTTTCAAATTACCGTGTATGCTAATGGTAGCTGGTGCACGTAAAATCTGTTCGTAGCTCCAATATCTTACATGTTCAAACAATATTTCTGGGGGTGCCGATTTCAGGTGCTTGGTCTCTCATGCGGAATTGTCTTTCAAAATTAGAAGACCCCTCATGGTAGATTATGCTGGCTTCCCATTGGATGCCCACGTAATGAAATGGTCAGTAGTGCTAGTTTTAGCAGTGGCAAAGGCTTGTGGCAACAAGTGTTCGCTCATTGGCGTACAAAAAAGTTTCAAATTACAATAATGCATTACTTCCCTGAGTACAGGAGAGACTGTATTCTAAAAGAAAATAAATTTTCGTTGAAAGGGCCGAATTTTCATTATTCAGTGTATAATTTCAATACGATGTCATCCACCTAATATTAATGATATAGCGAGAATCATGCCAAGTAGGTTTTGTTGTTTTTATATTAAAATATTTTTAACATACTGTCAGTATTATTTTGAAAATATTGTCTTCATTCATCCTTTTCTAAACTTTGTAAGAGTAGTATTTGAATTTAGAGATAGATTGTCCTCAAAATAAAAGAATTTTGGAGGAGTTCCACATATTTCTGTTTTTGTTTTACCTCTAATCTTCCAAAGAGAACTCTACGTAACGTAAGTAAAGAGATCTCGTACCTGTAGTTACGAATTTGCTATTTCAGCTTTTTCATCTGTCCCACCCTCTTATAGCAAAACTGGAAGTTAATTTTGTGTATCGGGGATATCAAGAGATTGATTGTTCTGCTTTGTTGTGCAAACTATTCTAAATGTTTCTAACGGAGAACTTGTTTGATTTGAAAAATAATCAACCCACAGGAAATACATTAAGTTGTTTCATTGTATACCAAATAAGACATTTTGAAAATCATATACTTTACAGTATTATGTATTATCATCCTTTCTCACTTTGACTGTGATTCTACAAATCAACTAACTTAGCATACAGTTGAGGCATCCAGTTCTCTAACGAACAGTTTGCGTTGAAATGATTTATTTGCATGCCGCAGAGTTATCTTTCAAATAATGCAGCTCAGGAAGCCCTTCCGTCAATCGAGCGTCACCAGTTGAGTATAACTATCTGTGTACAATCCTTTGACATAGTTTGTTCTAATAACTCTAATTCTATTTAGGAAGCTTATATAAAAGAAGTGGTCTATCATTCCATTTTAGTTATATAAATGTGGGTATTAGTAAACTATGGGCAGATAAGTGTATAGCACTGGATGTTATTGTATGTTATATGTTGAATTAGTTTGATAATATATTTCATTTCAACCTTGTGTGACTATCGAATGTGGAAAAATGTACTTTGTACATTTCTAGTTTGGAAAAAAAAAACACGGTACATGGGATAAATGCTCCAGTAGTGGACCACTTAACCCTACAAGGCTCGATTTTTTTTCTGTGTTTTCTAGTTCTTTTTGTGTGCATGATTTTTTTCTGTTCATTCTCCACTGTCCTCTTTTCTTTTTCTAGCAATATTTTAGCATTTTTAGCACCTTCTTCCTTCTTATAATACATAATCATCAGCGGAGACCACAGCAGGTTTCTCACATTTTTTTCTTTTTTTATCATCTAGTTATCATTATTTGTATTGTTACGGAGATTGGCCGACTAGCCTGGCCGACCAACTGTTTACTAACTGTTACCTGGTCATTAGAATTAGCATTTGATGATTGTCCAATGATTTGTGTGCATTTCTATTATAAACTTTTTATTTCAGTATTTAGGCTTTTACAAAAATCACTGTTTTAAAACAAGCATTTATGTAGTAAGAAATTGCCGACCCAACTTTATATTGATGCTCTCTCTCTCTGTTTCACTTCCAAACTGAACTTGAGGTATAGTCCAGTCATTTCTGTGAGTGGATCTTCTCTTATAAAGGTTGTACAGTCCTACATGACTTTACCACTACTGAAGTGTTAGTAAACCAGAAATGGGTCATGTGGCCCACTACTGGAGCACATGAGAAAAAGCATGTGCCCCAGTACTGGGCTCCCTCTGGCCTCTTCTGGAGCATTTAGTAAACTGTTGATCTAAATGTGGGCCACACATTACTAGCCATAAATTATTATTATAATTTAATTCAATGACAGTTTATAATACATTCAGTATATGATCAAATAATATCAATATTGATTGATTTTAAAAACTAATATGTGTTAAAAAAAGATTTGAATGAAGACTTGTCTCTAAAGAAAATCACTATGAATAGGCTTAAAATGCTTCTCTAAGAAACCAACTTAGAGAAGCACGATCGTTCTTGTACCTAACTTAAACTCGAAACGAAGGCTGTACCTTTGGCATTTAATTGATAAGGTTTTCGGCCAATCAGAGGTTAATCTCTTATCTCAATGGATAGTTGGAATTATTTGTTTTTCAACTAAAAATTTCAAATGTCCCACTACTGATACATGGTCCATTACTGGAGCACTTACCTTAAAGAGCAGTTTATCAAATGTCTGCATTTCTTCAAATTTGTCAATCAGTATTCTGATGAATGGCAGCTACTTGCAGACAATAAAATTTCCCCTGTGCATTTTAAAAAGCTAAAAAAGCAAGATTACTCTTAAAAATAGCCGCCGTTCAAACTGACATGCTTGCACTAACGACGTGAAATTCCTTATTTCAAAAATTCTCTCGTCATTGATGAATGAAACCAGTCTATAAGTCCATCTCGACTCGAATGCATCATCATCAGAGAATTGCTATTATAAGTTAGCTGAATTCCTAGGCGGCTAAATTTATTGAAAGAAAAATTTCAAACTTTGTAAACCATTATGACTAGTGCTTCAATTTAAATGATAACTACGTCGAAAAATGAAGTATGTTGTATTAAAAATTCAGGGTGAACGGTTGTCTCCCACTTATCATTAAATGTAGGGATTTTTTTTTTTTTTTTTTGTTGCCGTTGTTCAAGAAATTTGAAATAAGAGTCTCAATTCTAAAGCAACAAAAGATGGTTCCTATAGCAATATATTTAGAGCCCTTTGGGGGTAATTAGTATGAGCTTCCAGGGAATCTTAGCATTTTCGCGTTTACATGTTAATGCTCTCCCTTTAATTTACTGCGGAATGTGCAGACCCTATAAACGAATCTTAGACAATTACTGATTTGAGCACAAGTCCGTCCATTCCCGAAGGACATGTTGATTTACAAATGCCGAGAGCCTGATGATGAGCTGAATGCGTCTCATACCTACTGTTTTATCCTTCGCTTAGCAAAAATGCACAATTGTAATGATTCTTTGAAAACTGTTTTGAAATGCCATAAAAAGAAGGAAATTGATACGAACTTAATGAATATATATCTATTAATGAATATATATATATTTTCATGATAATATAAATATATATATGAATATATAATATGAATATATATATATTTTCTGAGTTGGCTTTCGACTTAAATTCTTAATTTTTAACTAAAAAATAGTTTAACAAACAGCATTTTGATATACAGGGTGTCCTTGACACAAAAGTCCTTGACACACTTCAAAAATTCACAGAAAAGCAACAAATTGTTGTTTGAATATGCGGTTCGCATAACAATGCTTCTCAGTATCAAGAATTTATTTTTCCATCTTAAAACGATCTACTATCAAAATGTGTTCATAGATGGCGCTACATCAACAGTTTTCAGCAATGAGAACCAATAGGGATTTTTCGAGAGTTTCTAATAGCACTGACTGTGCGGGAATATTCATTCTAGCTAAGGCGACTACAACTAAGAAAGTGCATTGAGTAGGTTGGTATTTCGAATCAAAATCCTTAACTACATTTCAGAGAATGTTTCGTAACATGATTAAGAAAAACCTCCCAAGTCGAAACAGCATTTTGGCCTGGCATGAAAAGTTTTTAGAGACCGGAAGCGTTTCAGAGCAGGAAAGAAGTGGTCGGTCACATAGATCGGATGAGACTGTACAAGATGTTCGGGAAGCTTACTGTGACGGTACAGCGTCACCTATGAACACAATTTGGAAGTGTTTTTTTTTTTTTTTTTTTACGGTGTCAAAAAAATTTCGTGAACCCGCGAAGTATTGTTGTGCAAACCGCGTATTCATACGATAATTTGTTGCTTTTCTAAGAATTTTTTTAATGTGTCAAGGACTTTTCGGACACCCTGTATTTTCAGTTTGGAAGTGCTGCAAGCATGCACTCAAGGTTTTATGTTTGCAGTACAAATATTAATTTAGATGTAATAGAATAATTATCACAAAGAAGATTTATAAACTATTTAATTTAGAAATTTGGTTATATATATTTAGATTCTCGGAGTATGCGTATCAAATTGTTTTGAATAAAGAAAAGATTTCAACCACCGATTAAAGCGATAAAAAATATGAAGTCTATATTTAAAACTACTTTTATTATCTAACGTTTCATTACGGAGATTCCAAAAGTCATAAAAAAAGGCCAATCTTCTAACACACTTTTGTTACATGACGAAGTTCAATATTTTATGATCATTCATTACCTTCAAGTTTGCTCTTAAAAATGCTTTTTTTTAAAGTAAACCTAGTCACGTGTCATTGCAAAATCAGTGATAAATTAGATTATAATACCTGAATTGTAAGAGTAAACTGAGGGATTCCAAATCAAACCTTGATCTATTGACGGATTAAGTTTCTCAGGCAGCTATTTGATTTCAAGCAATTTGTTTGCGAATAACCCAAAGCTTAGAATCAACCTTGAAGTATTCAAATGTTGAAAGACGCATCTAACCGATGAAAGCTTTAGAGCGCATTATAGATGATCCTTATAGCATCGTTTCATTAATTCCAACTGAAACTGCGACAGTGGCGATATATAACACTACGTGGTTTTAGAACATTTATGTAAATGTGGGCTAGTTGTTACCTTAATACGTAGTTATTTACAGTTTGCGCGAAAATCCTATGTCTAACAGTCCCACAAGGACTGAGTGAACTTAGAACGTCCATGAACTTATGCAGGTCCAGTAATTATTGGAAACAGACCACTTCAGTAATATTACATTGCTTCAAAGCTGCTTTAATTGAGGTAGAGTTTGCTGAAACTGTCATACACATCAACGGTTGAAATAAGCAGGTTTTTATTTAGAGCTTTGCATTGAATTTGTCTAGATATGAGAAAAACATTTACTTATACTAGAATGACATGAAAAAACTATTTTGAATAAACTTTCCTATTATCTAATTTTCGTAATTCGTGCAACTTTTTAATCTATAAGATTAAAAAATTGCACAAATTACGAATTCATTGTCCTGCATGACGTGAAAGTGTTCATTAATATCATAGAAACGTAAATAGGAACGTAATCCTACGTTAGAATAGAAATAATTATAATTCATTTAGTTTTTATTGGTATAAATAATTCTCAGTTAATAAACATTTCAAACTAATCTCTATGAATCAAAGTTATAATAATCCTTATAAAACGATGTTATGTTAAAGCATTTTTTATATATTTTTTATTTTTTTGAGAATGTAAAAGGACCGCAAAGGCAAATCGCAGGGGACCACAGTTTGAGAAACCCTGGATTGAGACTTTGTTTAAAAACTATTTTCTCATTCTAATAAATGTCTAAGGAACAGAGGGGGCTAAATCATTTCTGGAAAGGGCTAACTTTTGGAAGGTCTAGCGTCTTCCGCTTTTAGATAAGCCCGAAAACTTTATTCAGTTATATTAACAATTGTTACTGCTTGCTTACCAAATTCTGAAAACTGCCTCTTCTCTAGTTAATAATAATAATAATAATAATAATAATAACTTATTTAAATAAGGATAGTCGTCTGTATAGACTCAAAATTAAGGAAGCTAAAATTTTGACTTCATTAATTATTATTTCTATCTGCGATGAAAAATCTGAAAGAAGCTTGCCTCATTTCTGCGTATTTTAAAATAAATGAAACACAGCCGAAATTAATTTTAATGTGAATATTTTCACGAACAAATTAGTTTTCAAAGTATGAAAATTTCATGAGATAACATGGTCTGTAAAAGAAAACTTTTTATTATTTACATAAAGACGAAATTGTGTGAAGTTTAAACTAGATTTTAATTTTATTATAATAGTTTAAGTTATGCTATGTTATACTTTTGTCGAATTTAGCTGTTAAACCAAATTCTTCATGGCCTATAGAAACTTACAAATGCACATTTTTCTGATCTTGGCAAGGATTAGCAGAGTTTTTATGGCGATTTATAATTAACTCTTGAGCTGTGTCAAAAACACACCTTAAATATTTTCACAGAAATAACGAGATGCTCTCAGATAATATCCAAATGTTATACCTGTCGCCATTTTTAACCACTCATTATTCATTTCACGTTTATTAATAGCTTGATCTATCATTATGTTGTTTCAGAATTTGCAAATTAATTTTATCGAATTTTCCACCATTCAATAGAGCTTAAATTTTGCATTGATGTATATAACACCAATGTCACTGAGCACTGCCAATTTGTTTTCAATATTTCTTAATCGAACCCATTATGGTCGAGTGGTAAAAACACTGAACATGATAGATGGCTGAAATGCGGAGGTCGAGGTTTCAGGACTACTGCTGCGCTCTGTTGCGATACGGCAAATCAGAGCAAGGGCTGTCTGCTAAGGATGGGAGGGGTGACTTGGTCGGGGGACTTTTTAAGGGATTCTAGAACGTATTTAAGTTTCATTTGGATAAAACTGACCAAAATTCCAGACCGTTAGATCGACAGCTCCGCAATTGGCTAGAAAGCTAGACCTTCACACTTCAGCCGTCTACCATTTTGAGTGTCTTATCCACTCGGCCATGGAGCGGCGTCGAATCTATTGAGCGGCTATCGATCTAAAAGTCTGGAGTATTGGGTGGTTTTCTCCATATGCAACGTGAATACGCATTAGAACCCCTTACAAAAATCCGGCGCCCAATGCATCTTTCCTTAGACAGAGAGTCCTCGAATAGCTTTGCCTTAAAACACAATACAATTCTTAATCTTTTTTCAGTTATTCAATGTTTTGTTACAAAATCGTGTCTCGCACACAACAGCTGATTTTCTCAGAACTATTAATCATATACCTTTTATGCCATCAGCCTAGTGTAATCGGGGCCCATTGGTTAAGGCGATGAGCCACGAATCCGTCACCTGTTTTAGCCGTAGATCCGAATCCTACAATCTACGAGCCTTTGCCCGTATTCTACTTAAATCGTAAGTATCGCCAGGGAAAACTGTTTCTCTCCCCCCTTTTTTAATAAGCTTATATTTCATTTCTGCAGGCTTTTTGTTAGAGTGCACTTTTATTATACCGTTCGCGTTCAAAATTTGTATACGAGTTTTAACAATTTCCTGTCGTTTGATCGAGATAATATTTCATATAAACTCTACAAAAATTTTTTATAGCAGAATCTCGAGTGATCGAGGTGATCCGGACCGAGCATCATTTGGGTAACTAAAATCTCGGATTATATACTGATAATCATTGATCAGAATTGTATTTAATCAATGCTTTGTTCTAAAAATCGTGCTTTTTCGCATAGGGGAGACCGGGGTTAGTTATGCCAGGGGCAAGTTGTACCATCGACTTTAGAACATTATACTTTTGCCAACTTTAGAACATTATAAAAGGGCTGCAATAGAAGTAAATTCCGGAAGGTGCAGTTTAAGAAAAGCCCAAGAATTATTCAATGTAAATTGAATGTCCCTTTGTAGATATATTAATAAAAATAAGAGTACTAATACGGAATAAAATATTGAGCACTATGTCGATCTACGACATACCCGGTTTTGTCAAAATAGCCCTTCCTAGTGCTGCCACTCCAAAAAAAATATTCAAGCAGGATTTCTTTCAAGTGGAATTTGGGAATTTAATAGGAAAAGTTTTACAGATGAAGACTTCCTATGCTCCTCAGAACCGAGTGCAATGTATCAACTGTAAGTTTTGTAGAAATAAGACCGCTCCCTAAAGCAGGACCTCGAAAGGGCAAGAGCTCCGCTCGTAAATGTTTGAAATCTGCCATTCTAACAAGCACTCCTATAAAAGGGAAAATTCTAGCAGAATAAAAAACAAGAGAATGCAGGAAACAAATAGAAAGATATTAAAAAAGCCAAGAAAGATATTTAAAAAATTACACCTAGAATATTGAAAAAAAATGAAGGAGCAAGAATCAGATAGCTCTGAAAATGATGAAAATTTTGCATGCTTAGTTTGCTTGGAACAACACAAAAATTCTAGATCAGGAGAAAACTGGGTGCAATGCATGACAGGTAATGGATTGGCACATGTCGAATGTACCAAAAATGATCCTTTTTACATTTGTATTAGCTGCAAATCAGACGATGAAACAAGCGATGAAAAACGGGGAATTAAAAATATAGATAGGCCAATAGGATATAGGTCTACACGTTGTAGAAGGTGAAGTCAAAGATCAATATGATGAAAGATTAGTGTTGGCTACTTTTTATTTCTTTCTTATTAACCTAAGGTTTTTTTCTTTTATTTTTATTGTTGAATGTCTCTAAAAGTAACTTTATAAAGGACCAAGAGTTTACAAGTGTTAGTAATTTAACTATTTTATTCTCATTTGATTTACAGTGTTATTAAAAACATAATGTGTTTTTATCGTGTTAAGAACGTTATAAATGAATAAATTTCTCATTATTGATTTAAAAATTTCCATTTAATTGCATTTCTTTCATAATTTGTATAGGTTACCATGGATCTGTATGTGTCACAATGTGCCCCAAGCATGTCACTACTAGCCCCGCTACGGGGCAAGTTGTGAAAAATTTCGAGGTTACGGAAATTCATTTTATGTTATCAAAAACGTTACTAATGTTAATGATAGTTTTATAAATATATTATACAAGAATTACTCTAACGTTTCACATAGTGAATGTTTTACTTTAGTTCAAATCTTGCGGATAATATCAAAAATATCGAAAATGTCACTACTAGCCCGGTCTCCCCTACATCATCTGTTATTCACCGAACTGTTGATCCGCATCCGAGTACAACGCTTTTATGACCAGGGAAGTTTTAAAACTTTTTGCGCCTATATGTAGACACTGTGCAAGTCACCATCCCATGTGAGCCTTCACGGGAATGATTTAGCAGATTCCCTTGTAAAACAGGGCACAACTGGACCCTTACCGAATAACCTGGCTCTATTCTGAACTTTTTTCAATAAGGAAAAGAAGCATTAACAACACCTAGAAGAATCTGGATATATTCAAAAGATTGCGAATAACTCTGGTATATGTAACACCTCTTATTTTCTACTAACAGTGATTAGGATTTCTGGCTTTCACCCAGGAGGCCCGATTTCAATTTCTGCCGTATGAAGTTTAGTTTTACATACAATATTTGCTGAAAACGTACACGTTCAGCATGAGATTTTTCCAGAATTACAGTCTCAGTGTAAAGAAAATCCACGAACTTTCCTTGGAAATAATGAGCAGCTCTAAAGTTCCGAGGAACGTTACATGAAAATACCAGAAACTTTACTGAACAACACAGGAACGTTCCACTGAATTGTTTTGTTCAGTATAAATTGTTCAGTAAAGTTCCTGGTATTTTCATGTAACGTTCCTTGGAATTCTAAAGTACCTCTGATGGCTATTATTTCCAAGTAACGTTCCTGGATTTTGGTTTAGAATTGGGTCATTTTTAAGTGAATTGTTCGTTTTCTAAGCAAATCGTGAGAGCAATATTTATAGGAAAACGGATTAAAATAAACAGTAAAGTTTTCAGATGGAAATGTTTATTTTCTGTATGGTATTTCTGAATCTAACTTTTCCTACTGTATTTTTTACAGTGTCATAAATAAATTATTCGTCTAATCATTATCATAGAATTTTATACATAAATGCATGAAATAAAACTCGTTATCGTGCAGTCGTGGTCGTGTTGTTAAGGCGATGTACTAGAAATTCATTGCATTTTACCTACATGAGCTCAAATACTATCCAAAAAAGCGGATATTTTTGTTTCTAATCTTCGTAAATTTTACAGCAATAAAGTAACATGAAAAAAATTATTAAATCAGTTAAACAATTATCAGACTTTTTTCTCATGCCCCATTCCCAGTTCACCTGGAGTAGTAACAGTTTGTTCAATGTATACACTAGTTATATTGTTCCCAGTTTTAATGGGAATTTGTCGGTAAGCATATTATGGTATAATCGGTTGTGTTCAATTTCATAAAGTCGAAGGTAACTTTGTTTTCTAAGCCATATTTAAGTAAAAATTTTAAATAAATACAGTTAGCTAAAAGAAATACATTAACAGCACACAAATAAAATTTGTATTTGCTCTTGAGAAAGAAAGAACATCTAGGAACGTAAAGTTTTACTTTATTTTTACGTGTTCCTTTACGTATTTAATTTAAACCATTTAAACATTCAGAATTTATATAAAAATAGTTTCATAAACTCATGCAAGAATGACAATTGCACTATTTAAATGCTTTAAAAGTATGTATAAGCTCATTAATTAACCTAAATCTGAATTTCGAAATCTAAAAAATTGGCATTTCATATTATTTTTATCTGTAACTCACCAGAAGAATTCGATATTCTTAGGTACATTTTTTCACCCTAAAAGTCTGACACAGCAATACTGATGCATGGAACCTAAATAACCGGTTTACAAATTTGATTGATGTAATTCAGATTGATTTTTGCTTAAGTAAAAGATCTATATCTTTTTTCAGCGCAAAATAAAAGAATGATGGATATCAAAGTAAAAGATTATAAAAACTTAAAGTTCAAATCTTTGAATACTTTATATAACTTGTATATTGGTTTCTTGTTTCTTTTAAATATCGAAGTGATTGGACTGTATGAAATGGAACTAAACTTTAAGTGTTCATGTCTTTGCCTACTATTATTAATTAAATTGAAATTTATTATTGCAACTATAATAGGTTAACCCTTTCAGATTTGATTAGATAATTTCTCTTTGAACTATCGTTTTTCTTTTTATAATAGACATTAAATTTGTAATTAAAAAAATAAAATAAAAAATCCTGATTATTATTAAAATTTCGAGGAAAATTGGCTTTATGTGCACAAATTAGGACATCTATGCTATGTATTGATAATTTATGTGTCTTTAATTTTGGACGCAGGACCTGAAAATGTTAATTATATCTTAATTCTCAAATATATTTAAATATTATGCTGTTTAACTGACGTGGATTATAGCTTTTTACCTAAGGGACTTTATGACCAAATTTGAACAATTGACTTTGATACAAAAACAATTAATGGTGGAATTACATTCCTACGTATTTTACGTAAGTTGATGATATTTTTAACTGCCGTAGTTGATTTTTATGGTTAAAATAACAGCCACGATAAGCCTTACGCTATTTAAAGTATTTCTTTGCATTTTTTTGTTTGTTATATGCTATATGACCTGGATTTTTTCATATTATGATTGAGTACAAGGCAACTCACGCAATTGCACAACGTAAAATTCTTAAAGTTTCTTGAGAATGAAAATGTCAAACTTCATACATTTTAGCAGAGAATGAAAGCACACAATTTAGACATTCTAAGTCTCACATTGTAAATAGTATGCATAAACTTGAAAGATAAACCACTAAATAAAACACTTTCCATGGCATGTATTTAAATGATACATAAGTACTAAACAATGATTAAACAAAATAATTAACGTTGGGTCCCGCAGTTTCCCAGTCAGCTGAAGTTCTTTAAAAGGTCTTCCATCCACGTCATCCCTCCTTAGACAGATAGCCCTCGAGTAACTTAGGGGCAGATTCAAACGAAACACAGTTCGAACGTTTCCCTCGCTTAGGGGAAAGATTTCGGATGATGCCAAATTTTTCTGTTCAAAAGAAAGAAGACGAACGCTTTTTAATCACGTGATACAGCAAAAGATAAAACGTGATCGTTTTCACAAAAACGATCTCTATGTAAAAGTAGACATAGCTCAGGTAGCGTCATCTTTTAATCATGCAATATTTTTTCTTCTATCAGGTACAGTATCATAATACAATCGGTTCCATCAGAACACCGAAAGTCAAGCAGCGCTTATCTTGGTCAGCGCTTGGTAGGGTGAAAAATCTCTCTCAACTGGATAGATGCGCGACCTTGTACGCTGAAAGGATATGGTGCACTTAAAATCTTTCGTCATTCGTATGTCCATATTAAGACAGTACTTCTGGGGTATTAATCTAGGCGCAGGTAGGTCTCTAATATCTAAAATTAGTTCAAAATCAGCAGATCCTGTTTTTTAGGGAACGACGTTGGCGTATATATAAGGTGACCCCATAATAAAGAGGCCAGTACTTCCGACCTTGTAATGACAAACGCCTTGTTGGAAGGCTAAAGCCAACAAAACAATGTCTTAAAGTGGCTTTTTTTTCAGTCACTGCCCTTTAAACAAAATGTACGAGAGTGTACTCTTTTATATGTATTTTGTTTGAAACAAGTAAACATTTCTGAAATACACTTTGAACAATCACTAACAGTGGCCTGCAATTCGACTGGAATTTCATTTTCTGAGGTTTGTAAATGAACTGTAATTTCCTAGATATACATCACTAGCCAAAGTAGCCGTTCTTCGCACGGAATGGATATTGTTTAAACCAACTAATACAAGTGGAAAATAAGTAAATAAATATTGAATATACTTTGGTTATAGATTTAACCGCCTACAAAAACTGTTTTACAATATTCGGTAGGCATATTTTAACTGTACTTGATTTTCTAAAATACTGTTTGGAATGTGCATCCTAATACGCGTCTTTACCGTATTTATTTTTCTTGTTCCATAAAATACTTCTTCAAATTTGAAATCTATATTAAAATCGTCTAATAAAACTTTAAAATCCCCGCCAGGCATTTTCTAACTATACTTCACCTTTATTTACACGAATATAGCCTCCGATATTCCAATTGAATAGTATTTGTGTTAGTTATATTCAAAAGCAAGAATTTTATCGCTATCTGTTTTTTCCTCTGAGATAGGAGGAAAACGTGAAAAGAGCGTTTTACACCCTTACCACCGTTTGAGTGCGAATTTTAAAAAACCCTGAAAAAGAATTTTTTGGTATTGCTGTTAGTTGCATAAGCAAGAATTTTACGGCTATCTCCATTTTCTTCTGAGATATGAAGGGAAATCTGAAAAGAACTTTAAAGAACGTTTCAGCCCCCTTACCCCCTCTTGGGTGTGAATAACCATGAAAATCACTTTTAGGTATTTGTGTTAGTTACATAGCAAGAATTTTAGGCTATCTCTTCTTTCTCATATGTGAAGGGAAATGTAAAATGAACGTCAAAAAAAGTTATGGCCCCTTACACCCGTTCGGGTGCGATTTCTAAAGAGATATGATGGCAAAATAAATTCTTTCCCTTTGAGATATGATAGCAAAATAACGGTTTGGCCCCTTATCCCCGCATGCGCTTTCTAAAGAACCCTGAAAATGAATTTTAAACATTTGTGTTCAATAAACTTTTAAGCAAGAATTTTACGGCTATCTCTTTTTTTCTCTTATACATGAAGGTAAATGTGAAAAGAACGAATTGGACCTTTACACCCGTTTGGGTACGAACTGCAAAAAAACTCTGAAAAAGATTTCTAGGTATTTATGTTAGTTGCATTTTAAAGCAAAGATTTTATAACTGTCTCTTTTTTTTTTTTTCCTCCGAGATATGATGGGAAACGTGAAAAGAACGTTTTTGCCCTTACGCCCGTTTGGGTGCGAATTCTAAAAAACCCTAAAATAGATTTTTAGGTATTTGTGTTAGTTATATTTTATAACAAGAATTTTACGGCTGTGTCTTTATTTCCTCTGAGCTATGAAGGGAATGTGAAAAGAACATTTTGTTTCCTTACGTCCGTTTGGGTGCGAATTCTAAAAAATCTTGAAAATAACTTTTAGGTGTTTGTATTAGTATTTTAAAGGTAGAATTTGCGGCTATCTTACCCCCCCCCCCTTAAAATTTGAAGGAAAACGTAAAAGAACATTTTGGTTGCCACCACCGTCTGAGTAACAATTTTCAAAAATCGCTCCTTAAATGATGCCTTGGGCACAAAGCTATGAGCTCCGAAAATTTTGAATTGACTAAAATAACTGTTTTCACCATGGCGCAGTGGTTATGCCACTGAAAATGGTGGACGGCCGAGGTGTGAAGGTCCCGGGTTCGGGTCCCATCGCGCGGCTGTCGATCTAACAGTCTGGAGCTTTGGTAGGTTTTCTCCAGATGTAACGTGAATACGCGTTAGAACCCCTTAGAAAGGCCTCCTACCAAGGCTCCCCTCATCCTAAGCAGATACCCCGCGAGCAGGTTTGCCTTAAAACACAAACACACAAACTGCATCTCTAGTAGATTTGGAAGGGCACTGATCGTCAATCAGTCAGTCAGTCAGTCATTCAGGACATTTTCCTATATATATATATATATAGATAGATTTTAAATAAAGTCTATTGTATGGAGCACACACACAAACATAAATAACATACATTATATAAATGCGGCTATCTATGCATATTTGACGGCAGTTAGAGGCAATGAGAGAGAGACGGAATGACCAACTGAAACTACACGAAAACTTTTCAACTTTGTTGAAAAGTGTTAAAATTCTGTGAAAATTTTCTCATAATTTTACCTGAGACAAAGTATGTGTACTAAAATATACTGCGGTCTTATTCACGTATGATTCACATATGATTCTTATTATACAGTACATAAAATCTCCCCCATTTGCAAAAATGAAATTGGAAAAAGTTGAAGGAGGTTGCATAGGAAAAAAAATAAATAAATAAAACATAGATTTCATTTCAGTAACAAATATTTTTTAAATGATATTTCGTGAGATAAAAAGTGTATTTAGAATGTGCTGTTTTAAAAATTATGTAAATGACGATGAAAACATCCTCGATTATTTTCAATTCACCCTCGCTTATCGCTTTAATGTGAACGGAGACGTGTTTGATGTTATGTGTTGCATAATTAAAAAAGTACGAAGATTAGTGTGTTTACCTAAACCAAATTAAACGTTAGCGCAGCAGCCAAAGCGGTGACAAGGCCTATGCTATCCAACGGCGCTATATGTTAACCACGGAAGCACAATATGCTAACCGTTACGCCACTGGGTTGTTTGTTTGTTTGTGGGATTATCTACACTAGGGATCTGAAAAGAACGTTAAAGAACTCCCAAGAAAAAAAGAACGCCAACATTTTTCTAGGTCAAAAATTGGGGGTGGGGTTGCCTCCGTGGGGGTGTTTCTAAGGGATCTTAACCCGTATTTACCTTAAGTTTCGGAGAAAACCACAAAAAAACTCCGAACGAGAAGGTTGAAAGATGCGACCTGGGTTGGAACCAGGCACTTTCCTTCTCCAGTTAAGAGCGCTTGGCCGCCGCGCCGGTGTGGCCCACTGGGTTTCGATTAGTGTATTTATGAAACTCATAATTTTTTCTTCCTAAGGTGCTTTTGATACTAGAAGAAACAGCAATCTCTCTCTTCTCTTAATCATCGTTTACTGATCCTTATTTGATTTTTCTTTATTTTTAAATAGTTGCTTAACCACAGCTACTAGCGTTTACTATTGTATTTTCCTGTCTTGGAAAATGATTGTTCAACTATCCAGTTTTTCGCCAAACACAGAATGAACACAAGTACCTTATTATTAAGGTACATCATTAACGCAAATTTCTGAATACATTAAACATTTAGCTAGTAGCAATTAATTGGAAGAGAAATTAATGTGATTTATTAAGGTGATTATCACCCTAAATAAATGCAATATTTTCAAATTTAATCATATATATTCATGTAACTAGTTTACTATGTAGATTTCTCATACGAGAAACAAAATGTCAGACACTCTAACCGTCTTTCTTTTTGTGGTGTAGTTTGGCATTATGTATTTAGTTTTTTACACAAGGTTAGCCTGTCAACTAAATAAATGAGCTTCCGCTTTTGATTCATGCACATATTATTGATTACCTCACCAAAAATACGCATAAAATTAGTTATAATAATTCTTTATTTTTCTGCACCATATAGCACTTTAATTCTTTTCAGTTTGAAACATTATTTGAATATGAATTGCTTTGTTTAAAATTTTCCCCACGATTAAAATTAAAATGTGCGCTTAAAAGCACTAATTATAATGTATATTTTTTGTATTTGAGAGTATTATATATCGTTATAATATTTTTCAGTTTTTTTAAGCTAATAAAATGTTTACTAAATTGCATTTTAACTATTTAACTCATTGCTCTTTTTTCGTTTCGTTCTATTTGTCAAATGATTCATTAACATAATTACCTAAAAGAAAACTATACTATTTAGGCAACTGTAAGTAAACACTAAACATAATAAATCAAAGAAAAAAGTATTGAAATTTATGAACAAATAAATATATTTAATATTGTATTGTTTTAAAGGTTTATAGGTGCTTATTTTATTACTGTTGATGTTTTTACACAGTTCAGTGGATTTTTTTTTTATCTTCTTGGAGTTTATATGTATGATAATAATACAGTATGCTTATGCTCTGTTCAACAAAAGGCGTATTTAATAATACTAGTTGTCTGCCAGTGGTCGAAATTTGACCATAAAGCATTACTTTTTTTAATTCGAGTGTGAATAAAGTTCTTCTGTCAAAGAATATGTCTCACCATTCCATACACACTGGAACCTATTAAAGTGACCACCTTGGCTTACAATTTCAATTTACAACCACCTCACTTTTCTGTGAAGACGGTGTTTTTGTAAAAACTCTATCCGATTTTACTAAATGCTAAGGCAGCTCCAGCAAATGGGTCATAGGGCCATCTCCCTCTACCGACCTTGGATTTCACACATTCAGTTTGCATTTTGAACAATTTAAGCTAACCTAAAACGTCTAGTGGGCCCCTCCGAAAATTGAGCCTGGACCTATCCTCGGCTAAAGGCCCATTATGTGTGGGGTATCTTAAAAAAGTCGAATGATTCAATTGTACTTGCTGAGGCGCAACACTGACCATGTATGAAACTTTGCTGCCTCAGTAAATTTGCCTTTTTTTCGAATGATTGTCCTTGAGATTTATTTACTGTGTCGCTAAGTTATTTACTTAATCGCAAATGCAGGTATATTAAGAAATTGAGTTTTTTAAAGGATATGGTGAAATAGTGCCAGAATATTTTATAAGTGGAATTAAAATTCTTTTATTGCCTGCGGTTAAATTTCAAATTTCGCAATCAATAGCATTACGATGTATAAACTTCATGCTCATTAATGTTCCATTGACTAATGCTTCCTTTCTATTTACGTTTCTTATTAGTATAACGATGCAATTTAATAACTTATAAGTGGTGGAGCTATGTTACTTTTTGTTAGCCAGGTGCAAATCTCGCCAACTGTTTTTTCTGCGAAATGTTTAAAGACTACTTCTGAAAACTGTCTTTTCCCCAAAAAAAGGCGGAAATTTTAATCCGCATACAAAATAGTATTTAGATACACAATTAAATAAATACCAAATATCAATATACTAAAAAGAAATTTGTGTGCTTATTGGTTACATAATGGGGAATTTCTGAAAATGTCTGGAATCTCACTATTCTAAAAAAAAAGTAACATCCGCTGTCGTCGCCGCCGCTGTCAAGAGCTTGTTTGGCTATCTCTCCTAAACCTTGGGGATTTGAGTTTCGAATAACGTGTCCACGGATTCTAAAAATTCCGAGGAGCCTGATAAACTGACTTAAATTTCGAAAATCTAATTATTTTAGAAGATATTAATAAAAAAACTGAAAAAATACTCATAATGGTAGCCAGATTTGGTATAAAATCATTCATTCTCTTGCAACAAAGCAATTCCAAGTATGTAAAATCTCGTAAAATTGACAAACATGAAGTAGAATGACACCCATTTACGCCAACTTAAAAATTATATGCAATAAATAACTCAAAGTGTGTTACACAAAGTTGACAATTTTCAAATAGTACGATCGCTTAGACAACAGGAGTTTAGAACGAGCGATTATTCGTTTATTCAAAACAGAATAACTAATTGTAACTTATTTTAAAAGCGCCATCTTGGCATTAGGTATACGATCCGGCAAAATGGTATCTTTCCAAGCAGGGTGAATCTAAACGGCGAGTTCAAAAATGTTAGAACCCAATATCTTGAAAATGAAAATAATTAAAATACAGATTATTTTAAAGGCGGTTCGGTCCAGCTGGAGTATTTGCTACCAGTTGAAATATTTGGTGACGTTAACTATGCCATTACAGCAGTTCTAGTACACTTTTGATATTTGCCAGTGTGGCGAGATGATATAATTCGTCGTGCTAAATACGCCAATCTGCGAAGGATTATGTATATGTAAATATGGATAACGGCTCTCCGGGAACCTTACATGAGCAGTAATTACAGGATGTGAGCATGCGTAAATCGCCAAATAATGAAAAGTCGCCATGAGTGGCAAGCTATCGTAGCTGTTCCGTAGTTTTTATCAAAGAAAACACATGAAGTACTGTTTTCTTAGAGTTAATAATTAACTATACATATACGCAAGTCGCTAAATTATGAAAAATCGCGATAAATGATTATAAGCAAGGTGTTCCATGGGTTTCACATAATTAAAAATAGTGTGAAGTTTAAATTTTTATGTTCCAAGGAACATGCAAGCACCAAGCAATGTGTAGCTCGGTAACATTCTCTCTATCCAACCTTTAGGTTTTGTTTGTTGAAATTATGCTTTTTTACGAAATAAGCCTTATTATGGGCCGAATGCCTCATACGAAAAGCTAGCATCTAGGGGCATTGGCCCCTAGTTGAATAAAAATACGAAATTAAATTAAACTTCCAAAATACGGAAAGGGATAAATAACTATGTACAGGAAATCGCTTTAGGTTTGTAAGAATTTCGCGCAGATCACAATTATTTGGCAATTTTTCTCTTGCTCCCGGCTAACTGAAAAAAAAAACCATTCACAGTCAAATAATTTAAAAACTCTACGGGACTTTGGAAAAACTTTCACTGTCATCATGGCAAATTATTTTATCGTAGCTACGTAGCTACGGTGATATATTCTCTATTCATCAGATATCCGATTATGCCAGCATTAATAAAAGTTCAATCATCATTTTTAGGTTCTATTATAACTAACTTCAATATGTTATCTGAGAGTATGTTTTAGGAAATATTTCCATACACTTCATTAATAATATTATTTTCATTACCTCTTAATTGCTGAGGTATTTCTTCAATAATATTTTGGGAGAAAATTTGCTTTAGCATACTGCCTGGCGGGAGTTTATGAAGAAATTGTCGAATTGGAGCATTTCTGCGCAGCGTCTCTTGGATTGCGACCTGCCCGGAACGAATAGTTAATATTATTCTCTCCTCCAAGGTTTTTCTACAGCTTTTAAACATGGAATTTACAACATTTCGCGCACTTATCGCCCTCTAAAAAAGTCGCTAATCACATTGCTAAAGCACATTTTAGTCATTGGCGTATCACCAAACTGGGGAATAATTCCACTTTTTGCAAATTTTGTTGTTATATTATAACCCTATAGTACTGCTGAAACTAAGTGTTGTTAATTCAAAATTGACACAACAGTGGAACCATCGTCCGACTTGGCGCGAAATACTGCGTTCCAAATTACTTTTCTAATTTTTTACGGTGCATTAGCATACTACACAAAAATTTTTAACATTCGCACAAACAACTCCATACGAGCTTTAACTGTGCCGAATTTCACGGTCATCTGTTCGCGCAGTGCGCTGCAAAAGTGACATTAAGGTTTTGCTTAGCGTATTTATATATGAAGGGTCCACGGGAAGAACGACGAGAGTCCACTTTTCGCCAATGTTGAGGTTTCTACTGCATTCTGTTGTTCATTAATGGCACTATTAATAACCGAACCCATAAGGGTAAAGAACGATGAGAATAAACTGAAAAATAGCCCACAGTTTACTGGGGAAGAAATAGGAAAGTCCCGTGCGCCTTTCGATTTTTCGGAAAATCAGCTGTATTGGACATCGTTCTTCCCCTGGACCCTTCATATACATAGATTTATATAATACGCAAAAAGTCCATCAAATTTATTTATAATCTCTTACTATTACGTATGTAAGTACATAGTTAAGGTTTACTAACCGTTACAATATAAACTAATATTAAAATTTATGACTGATTTTTTTAAAGAAAAGAAAAGCTAAAGTATAAGCATGTCATTCTTTTAAAAGATACTTAATTGACGTACTTTGTAACATTCATTATATCGGTAGGTGTGCAATAACTTTAACATAGATAAGGTTATAATGCAAAAATTTTTAACTTCAAGGCCTTCTAATCATTTTCAGCCTCTGTCCATTTTCGTTTATTCATTTGTTTTTCTTTTTACACACAATGCCCCGAAAACATTCAGTTATAACTTTAGACTACATGTTGTATTAATATGCTAAAGACTCGCAAGATAAAATTATTGTGTATGATGAGTATTTCCTAATTTAATTTTTGGGGGATGGGATGAAAGGGTTAGTTTATGAAAAAATTATACCCATATTACTTAAAGCAATGTAAAAATTGTAATATGTGTATATATAATGTGTTTTGCATGAATCACGTAACGGTTTTCATGTTTACATATATATATACAGGGTGTCTCAAAAGGTCGCCGCGAAACTTAACATACTGGTCTGTCATACCATGATGCAATGTTCGCAGGCTTATGGAAGCGTGATCATTTCAGCATCGGACGTTGCCAGAGATGGATCAATGCGCTTGCTAACTCAGAATTGGCTGATATGTATTACGTATATGACACCATGAATGGGAAGTCATATTAATGATTAAGTCACTTGATAAAAGTTACACGTCTTTTGACATCATTTCTCCCTCCCCTCTACGCCTGCTAACGTTGCACTCAAGGTACATCCGTACGACCTCTCGTCCATTCCCGCCCGTGGCACCATACGCGTAATGCATATCGGCCAATTCAGAGTTAATAAACCGACGGATCCATATCCGGTAACGTCCTAGGCTAAAATGATCACGCTTCATAAGTCTGTGAATATCTCCCTCTATCGGTCACCGTTTGCATTTCCGGACACAAATTCCATTAAAAATCTTGTTTGTCATGGTATAACTGACCGGCATGTTAAGTTTGGCCACGACCTTTTTAAGACACTACATATATATATACAGGGTGTCCCAAAAAGTTGGTAACGGGCTTTAATTATTTATCTATTAGAGATAAGCGGGCAGTGTACACTGAAAAAATGCTCAAACTAAGGTCGGAAATAAAACTCCGTTAAGAAAAAAAACTCCTCTCGTTAATTTTCAAAAAGTTACACTTTTTAAATTTTTATACGACCCCCGTACAAAAATATTCTGCAGTAAAATAGGCCCCACACACTAGTGAGGTCATGTACCAACTTTGAACCTTTGTCTTTCGAAGTCGCAGAGATATCTTTAAAGAAAGATGATCGGGGACTTACATGATTTCGTATGCAAACGTTTATTTGTAGAATGAAAAAAAAAATTTTTTCGTAATTTCTGTACAACCCCTGAAATGCGATCATTTGACGTGATTTTTTTCAGTCTGAGAGCCATTGAAAAGTGGCTTAGAAGTGGTTAGTGGTTTAAGATAAAATTCCTCGTTAATTTAAAAAAAGTTGCACTTTCTTCATTTGTATACGATCCCCGTACAAAAATATTCCCATTGAGTAAAATGTGCTCCCTACACTAATGAGTGGGTGTACCAAATTTGAGCTTTCCAACATACAACGTCGCAGAGATATTTTAGAAATTATTTTAGATATTTTAGATTAAAGAAAGATGATGGGGGACTATACGTGATTTTGAATATAATCGTTTATTTCTAAAGTGAAAAAAAAAAAAGGATTTTCTTTCGTAATTTCTGTAAGACACATGAAATGCAATCATTCGTCGTGATCTTTTTCCCTCAGAGAGCCATTGAAAAGTGGTTTAAGTCAGCGTTACATTTATCTTCATATCTCTGACACCCTTTAAGTTATATTTCTCAAATTTTGTATGTCACCTCATGAGTGTATGTGGCACATTTTACTATTTGGGAATTGTTTTGTTAAAGGGTCGTTTTCAAATTTAAAAAGTGTACCTTTTTGAAAATTAACGAGAGGAATTTTTTCTTAACGGAGTCCTATATTATGAAATTTTTTTTTTTCAACTTACACTGCCCACCTATCTAATAGATAAAGAATTAAACCCAGTTTCCACCTTTTGGCGACACCCTGTATATTTATATATATTTGTGTGTATATTTATATATAATATGTATCTTTATATTCATAATGCAAGTTTTTATAAAATAATAAATAGGAAACTGGAATACCATTCATTTAGACTTTTTATCCATTTTTTATACATTGAATAAAAAGCAATCAATGTCAAAACTCAAGTAATTTTTCATTTCTGTCATGAATGTCAAAAGACCTACCAACCAGCTTAGAGAATTCAATAATGAAATTTAAAAATTCGTGACAAGCCTTCATCTCTCGCTGGAAATCTGACACTTTTATAATGAACTTAAACATATCATTTGCTCCAGTCATAAGATAAACTATTTGGAAAATATCAAGTACAGTAGGAAAGAATATTAATTTTTCACGTATCATTCCCAACGTTTCCTTCTTTGCGGTTCAAATGCGGTATGAAAAGTCATGCGTCTCCTTACAAAAATTACTCACCTCATAATAAGATTATTAATCTTACTTCTCTGGCATGTAGAATTGAATAAAAATATATACAGAGTAGCAGCCAGCAATTTTCCTATTCTCATTTCGCAACCCATTATACTTCTCGAAATGCAGGCAGTTCAAATTAAGTTCAGAATGTCATATTTTATTCTGAATGATATTTCTGTTTATAAGTGAAAGGTTGAAGAAGATTAAATTGGTATATTTTTTCAACCATTGTCAAAGAATATGACTGATATTGTAAAATCTTTGCGTCTCGTGCTATTTAAATCTTAATTATTGAGAAGAAGGATTTCGTTTTAAAGTTGTATTTTTGGTAATTTCCGACAATAGGGGAAATACTCAAGAGACAAACGAGATGCTTATAAAATGTTCTCGTGAACTTTCGAAGAATAAACCGAGTAAAGCAAACTGAAAACTTTTGACTTTAGAAAAAGTTATTAAGTTTAACGTTACGTTTATTTTGAGAATTTCCAAAATGAGAAACATGTTTATAGTGGACTCGTGCAACAAAGTGATCTATCTTACGCGAATGGGTTATTGCGCGAGTTTTTCGTGAGTAACGTATCTCAGAGCTAAAAAAACGCGGACTATTCGCCTACAGCACGAAATTGTTTTCGCGAAAAGTAAGGAGCGCAAACCAGAAGTGCGGAGAGTGAGGAGTAAGTATCGCCTTCGTGATTGGCTCCTGAAGAAGAGAGCCAGCCTATCAGCGAACGGTATCTCATCTCTCGCAGCATCACTGAAGTCGGAAGCACCCAAACCGTCCCAGTCTAAACCTGGATTTATTTATTAGTTTATGTGGGAAATGCTAATATATGTATTTTTAGGGATTGGTTTAAAACAGTTTGAGGGGTGTTTATAAGTGTCTAAAATGACTGTCTGTACGTTTCAAAAATTCTTATATGTACCCGATTTCACAACGCGAAATTTTCCTTTATGCGAGAGGTCTTGGAACGCACTTCTTGCGTAAGTCAAGACTCCTGTTCAGATACTTCAATCTCAAGTCTTTTAGAGTGTTTATCTTGAGAAAATTATGCCCTTTGTTTCAGATGCTGCCCATGTGTTGTAGTGGCAATGCACTATTCTACCATGAGTTGTATTCGGGTTCGATTCCCGGCATGGGCTTCGGTGTTTATGCTATTCTTGATAGGGATAATGATGGCCGCCCTTTGGGTGCCCTTTCAAAAATGGCCATTGCGTTCGCGAACGGAACATTGGTATCAAAGTGACGATGAAACGTTGTTATCAAAGTATTTTAGAAGGGTTATAAAAATAAAAACTGGTGTGTTGTTATAGTTATGACATGACGTTTGAGATAATATGTGTATTTGATAGAGAATGGAATCCTTGAATATAATAGTTCAAAATTTGAACTACGAGGATGTCAAATAAATTTCGGAACATCACAGAACAGTTCTTATGAAACAAGATGCAAGGCGATTTTTGGATTGGTTAAGGGGAATTAGCGAGAAAGTACTCAGGACTCGCATGACACTTCAACAGTTTCAAAAATTAATGAAGTCTTGAAGCTAGAAACCTGACTGTATAATCTAGTCAGGAAATGTAGAAAAGATTCAACCGAATATACTCTTGTCTGAAGTCGGTTAGAGTATTACGATGACGTTTCGAGAGAATGATGGAAGGCGTTGTGTTAGCCCAACTTTTAAGCATTACACCGGTCAACAAAATAAAAAAAAATTTTGGGTTTCTGTTCTCGTGTTTAGATTCAGATTCTAGATATTGAAAAACACTTAAATTTTCATTTTTAGTTCTTAAAGTTTGTTTCTGTCTGATTTACGTCGATAAGTGTATTTTAATTTATTTCACAAGCGAAAGATGGCAGCACTTTAATTAACCCGAAAGTAAACTGTACTACTATTTTAACTCTGTAGTATTGCTTCTGGTATTATTTGTAGTATTATTTGTAATATTATTTGTAAGTAAGCAAATTGTAGTTCTACGGAGGTCTTTTGTGGACCCGAAGTAAATGTAGTATTAATTGCAGTATCATTTGTAATATTATTATTTGCTCATACGAACATAAAAGAAATACGAAAAATATTAACTTTTAGACATTAATTTCTTATTATTTTACATTTATATGTTACTAGCTGAAGTACCCGTTCTTCGCACGGGAATGAATGGACTTTTTGATATTACGATTTGTGGTGATTACTATTCATTGTAATAAACAGATATAGCAAAGTGGATATCGCGTTATATTGTGTCCAATAATCAAGCATACCGAATTGCAAGGCAATCGTTTGTACGGTGTAGAAAGCCATGCGGCGTAGCGCAATCTAGTGGCGAGTTTTAGCAAAACGGATACGGCGAAAATATTTTTCGCATTCAGATATCGATGTATACGAATTTTCATGACTATCGGCTGGACAGTCCTGAAGTTCATGTGTTGACGCGACATCTAGTGGCAAGTTATAGGAAAATGGATAGCGCCAAACTCTTCCCCGTGTTCAAATATCTATGTATACCTATTTTCATAGCGATCATTTGCACAGTCAAGAAGTGATACACTGCAGGGCCATCTAGTGGTTCAATAAAGTAATGATTTGCTACAGCGCCGTCAAGTGGCGAGTTATAGCAAAATGGATAACGCCAAAATATTCTCATTGTTCAAATAGCAATGTATACTGATTTTCATAGCGACCGTGTTCAACTATCTATGTATACCAATTTTCATAACGATCATTTGAGCAGACAAGAAGTGATACACTGCAGGGCCATCTAGTAGTTAATTAAAGTAATGATTTGCTACAGCGCCGTCAAGTGGCGAGTTATAGCAAAATGGATAACGCCAAAATATTCTCATTGTTCAAATAGCTATGTATACTGATTTTCATAGCGACCGTTTGAATGGTCAAGAATTTGGCCTGCTGCAGCGTCATCTAGTGGCGAGTTAAAATAATAATGCATTGCAGTGTCATCTAGTGGTGAGTAACATCAAAAGGAACGCAGTTAGAATATATTCTTCGTGCTCAAATGTGTAAGTATAAAAAATTTTATGCCGATCGGTCGAACGGTATAGAAGTTGATGCTTAGCAGCGCCATTTAGCGGCAAGTTACAGCAAAATGAATAGTGAAAAATATTCTCCGTGTTCTAATATTCGCGTGTACCAAATTTCATCGAAATCGGTTTGGACGATATTCGCATAGCAAACGGCTAAACGGAATAGAATTCAACGTTGTGCTGCGGCACCAAGTGGCAAGTTAAGGAAAACGGATAGCATAAAAACCTTCTCCATAATAAAAGACTTAGGTGAACCAAATTTCATCGTGCAACGGTGCTCAACGGTGCTGGAGTTTTTCAATCTCATAAACACATACCAACATTCATTTTTATCTATAACCAGTGTTATTATATGTACCAGTCTCAAATAAAATCCAGTTTCAAATCTAAGCCTCGCCAAAGGGCCAACATACGCCATTTTGCAAGAGTTTTTTCAGGGAATCATTCGAAGCATTGACTTAGCAGCAATCAATATGGGAAATGGTTCGACCGCCAAAGAGTAGCACGCATTTATTTGAAAATTGGAATCCCTTAATACAGCGGATTTTTTTTTAAATTATCAACTATAATGTGTTTTATTCATCGTTACTCCGATGTACTAAATGAGAAGATTTCAATTTTCTGAAATTTGGCGGAATTCCCCCAACTTAAATCAATGTACTCAATTGGCGAGAATTCTGAAGTTAGATCGCTTGAAATCCCTTAATAACTGCATTATTTCTTCACGGATAATTAAAATTTAACGCTGTATTCTAATAAAACCTTTGCACTTGTTTTCAAAAATCTATTTCCTTAAGCTCTCAATAAATTGCGCGAAGCCGAAAACTGTGCAAACCGCTAGAACTCACTTACTCAAAATCCATATTTCAGCCATTTTATTTTTTCGCCAAACTAAAAAAATTTACACATTAGCCTCGGAAATCTTCAATTCTTATTGTTTTGCGTGTAAGCATTACATTCCTGCTCTGATTTCCCATGCACACGATATTATAATTAAAAAAAAATAACCTTACGAATATAAACTAACAAAAAAAAAATCATTATTATTCTTTTATTTTTACTTTGAGAATTTAAAACATTTTATTCGGCAAAATCGCCACACATGGCAACCACGATCCTTACTTCACTACAGGGGTTACAATTACGGAAAGCTTTTTGCGTGAAGAGCATAAAAAATCTCTTAAATTCTGGGAACGTGTGGACTTTCAAAGTTTTAAAGTGGACTACGATTTATTCTATATTATTTTACATATCTTGTGCTAAATTTCAGGCTGATAGGTTCATTTTTGTGGATTTGTATACGAACGACATTTTATTCGGCAAAATCGCCACACATGGCAACCACGATCCTTATTTCACACTTTTTTCACTACAGGGGTTACAATTACGGAAAGATTTTTGCGTGAAGAGCATAAAAAATCTCTTAAATTCCGGGAACGGGTGGACTTTCAAAGTTTTAAAGTGGACTATGATTTATTGTATATTATTTTACATATCTGTGCTAAATTTCAGGCCGATAGGTCCATTTTTGTGGATTTGTATACGAATCAAATCCACAAACAAACAAACAAACAGAATTTCATTTTTATTTATAAGATTGTTTATCACAAATCTTGAATAAAAAAGACTTTTATACTCAGCAAAAACTTTTCTGATCTTAATTTAGAGTGGAATTATGAAGAAAATATAAAAATCAGTGATTTTTGCCAAAAAGTTGAAAAATTGCTTTAATTTTTACAAAAGCAAACTTTCATAAAGAAATTGCTTTCCTAAGTTTTGGCGTAGGAGAAACTAAAATTTAACAAGTCAGACCCAAAAATCGTGTTGACCGGTGTTATAGAAGGATAACTGTCTAAAATAAGGCTATGAATTAGCTACTTCAACGCCATTTTGTTGAACCATCATGCTGTCTAGGGAGTACCTATCTTGAACAGTTTCAAAAGAAAAAAAAATATGTACATTACATCTAATTTTTCGCAAGTTATTTTATTCATTCTTTTTACAAAGTAAAACTCTAAATGACTTTTAAAGAGTAATAAGCAATAATCACAAAATCGCTCTTAATAGTTAGCTGACATGCAGAACATTTTGAAATATGTTGGGTTTTTAAGATTTGCTTAATAAAGATTTTATAATTCTGATGCGTTTACTGTTTTTGAAAATATTTTCTTACAGCTTGTTAAAAGAGAATCTAAAATTCCTCTAATTTCTGACTTCAAAACTTTTCAAAATTTCATGATTAAAAAAAATGCAGAACTTTCTTTCGGTGGATAAATTTATCACGTAATATAAAATTGTAATGCCATCTTTTAAACGTATACAAGTTTCAGGAGAAATATTTGTACTCTACAATTAGAGGAATAATTTATTTGGGTAATATATCCTTTTCCTTTCCGCTATTGAGCATAACCCTGTACAAATTTCGTTTTAAGTCAGTACATATATACAGGAAGTCACACTGATGACAATCAAGTGTCCTCATTAGCTCATGCAACTTATACACTTTGTTTAATATCGGAGAGCTAAAAAGAAAGTATAAAATCAAAAATGTTAAATAATAACCAACACCAAAGCAAAAGCAATTTACGCTTGCTACAGAATTTATTCATGCCGTGCCTGACTCATGTTTAATTGATCAAGGGAAAAAAATCGATACCAGTTATTTTCCATAAAATAAGAGATTTTTCTGCTTCGTTCTGCGAAATTAACACATGTAATTTAGAAAATAATTTTGAAGTACCGCTAACTTAGCACTAGAGTGTCGCAGTTTGATTGTTAGCCGAAAAAAAGAAGGTCGGAAATTTCCTCTGTACTAGATATTTTTAAATCGATAAAATTGAGAAAATGAAAAATTACTTTTTCCAGTTATCTATTGATTGATGAAAAATGTTATTAGTTTTGAACTTTCTGAACTATATAAATTATAGAAAAAACGCACCATATAATTAGTTTTATGTTCAAATCTGGAAAATTTTGTGATCGATGAAAAATTGTTTTTTAATGAATATTTACATAATTCTAAATTTCCTCATGAATCATGTTTGTTGAAAATGTATTTTTTCACGTTAACCCTTTGAAGTGCGGGGGTTGCGCCGTGTATCCAAATTATTTTAAAATGCTCTCACTGCTCCTCGCAATAAAATATGGTTAAATTGTTCCAACGCTTAGAAAGTGCAGCCGATGCCATCGATTCATTTAACTATCAACAACATGGCGGTCGATCGAATCGGCCATGTGGGGCCACAGAAGTTTTCTGTGTTTTCTTGCAATGCGATTATACTTTTTTGATAACTAAATTTTAATTACTTTCTTGTAAGAAGTAAAAGGAAGTAATGTGATCGCGATAAATTTCGGTTTCAAGATTTTGAATAAGTTCAAATTTACTTTTAAGAGTTTTTGCGAGACATCTTATCGTACACATGTATGTGTGTTCATATATATGCATGTGCAATCCATTTTGACCGACCACAAGTTCGTCTCTCTCACGTATGTACGTACGTACGCGCACATCTCACAAACTATTAACCGTAAAAGTTGAAATTTTTAGGATTGTTCTAACATCTAGTTGTGCAACTTCATTTTTGATTAAAATCGACTGGATAATGTTTTTACAGGACCACCCAAAATAATTTCAGTACATTAATATATAAGGACATCTTCAATACTTTATGTTTGTAGTCAGTCATTGTTTGATTCATGCCCAAAATTTTCCGATTTTTCATCCACCTTGGAGAGTTTTACCTAATTAAAGCCAAATTTGGCGTCAAAAATTATTACATTCGTATAACTCTAAAACTATTTACCGTAGAATGTTGAGACTTGTATTTAGAACTAGTGTAACATACAATTGTGCATTTCTTTTTCGATTACGATCGACTTTTATCGTAATTTATTTACATTGTCACCCAAAAGACCTACAATACATTAAGGTCTATGGATAACTTCAATCAATTCGCCTTCCGTCAATTCATTAAAACTCTGTGATGAATCCCTATTTCGGTTATGACCAAAATCTCGCCAACTATCTCAAGTTTGTCGGTTTTTGGCGAAATATCGCTCAATTAAGCGCCAAAAAGAATCTTTCAAATTAAACTCAGCTTGGCGATGTTTCAAATATCTAGCTAGAAATCGCTAAACCTTGGTACTGTTGCAGTATTTTAATCTCTTTCAAGCAAAATAAGTTTAGATGAAGTGCACCGAAAATATTTGTGATTTAACCCTTTGAGGCGCAACCCTTTCCCAATGCTGAAAAAAGGGCAGCCGTTGCCATCGCTCGACTTAACTACCAGCAAGATGGCGGACGACCGAAAAGTTCATCGTGTGCCACAGATCTAGAGACCCTTTTTTCACGCAGCTGGCTGTGCGCGAGCACAGCCGGCTGTCGTCAAAAAAGGGTCTTTAGATCTGTGGCACACGATGAACGTTTCGGTCGTCCGCCATCTTGCTGGTAGTTAAGTCGAGCGATGGCAACGGCTGCCCTTTTTTCAGCATTGGGCAATCTATTCAGCTGTTCTCTCATTCTTCCATTTTTCAGCAGATGTCAGTGCTGTTAAAAATAATCGTGACCATTTTTTTACGGGAAATGAGGTGCTAAAAAGTAAAGGATTCTCGTGGAGCTATGTCACCCGCAACTATTTTTATAGAAATCAAATCTATTCTTCGTGATTGGCAACAGTCAAAACGTCAGAGTTTGGCGTTCACGGAGCGGACACACTGCGCGTTAAAGGGTTAACAGACGTAGAAGAAAGTCACGTGGTATAAATATATCAGACTTTTTGTTCATAGAAACATTTGAAGCTCACTTAATCAACCCTTTCACATTTTTCAAACATATTTTCAACTTGGTTATAGTGCCCTGCGAAGTCTTCTCCTATATAAATTTAAAAATATCCGTTAGTGCATATCACTGAAATGATTAATTGAGGCGCAGCATGTTACGACCATCATCCGAAATGTTAGCTCGGATGTTTCTGATGATAAATGATCTTAACGTAGTGAAATATTTAAAATCTTATTTTTCTCCAATGAAAAATTCCGTCTTCGATATTAATCAAGCTTTCGCTAGTTTTGAAATCCAAATGCAGAATGAAAGTTAATGCGAGCCTTTCATCTGATATTAAATATGAATTAACTTAGTTAATAACAGGGGTAATTTATATTTCTCTTAATTTTTATCTTTTTCCATTTTGGCAAGTTTCATCCTGACGCGTCTGTAAGTCCGAAAAATTTCGGTACCCAGATTTTGACGAAAAAATCGACTTTGGCTACCTCTCAATTTACTTTTAAGAGCTTTTGCGAGACATCTCATCGTATGCATGTATGTGTGTTCATACTCTTATAGATTGTTGAAATTTTATATTTAGGGTTGTTGTAACATCTAGTTCTACATTTCCCTTTTTGGTACCAATCTACTGGATAGGTTATTTACAGAACAACCCAAAAGAATTTCAATACATTAAGTTCTATGGACATCTTCAATATATTATTCCTGTAGTCAACCATTATTGGGTCCATGCTCCAACTCTCGCCAACAGTAATCGGCCTTGGCGAGTATTTCCTAATTATCTCCAAATTTGGCGCCTAAAATAATTAGTGTATATTTTAATTGATATTTTGTATTTAGAACTAATGTAGCATCTAATTGTGCATCTCTTTTTTGATTGCAATCGATCGGGTGATTCATTTGCAGGGCCACCCAAAAGACTTTCAATACATTAAGGTCTATGTGTACCTTCAGTTCATTGAAAGTCTGCAGTCAATCATCATTTCGTCTATTCCTAAAATCTCGCACTCAAACTTGTCCGCTTTTGGCGAAATATCGCCAAAGTGTGCAAAAAGTAAATCTTTAAAACTGAACCGAGCTTCGCAATATCTGAAATATTTTACTAAAAATCGCCAAACCTTAGTATTATTGCAATATTGTATCTTTTTCAGATGGAATAAGTTTAGATGAAGTGCACAGAGAATATTTATGATTTAATAGACGTACAAGGAAATCATGTGGTGTGCACACCAGATTTTTGTACTGTTGGTTACAGGTCACATATGGAACTTAATTTCTCTGACTAATAATTCATTCTGTCTGAAAATTAGAGAGATGTAATTAGTACTGAAATGTAACGTACTACTTCATAAACTCTGTTGGTCTAAGGTAGTTATACTTCGTTTGTATAGACCGAATACAGAAATCTGATTGATTATTGAATCTGCAGAAATTCAATCTAGTTGACAACTTTTTGATATTTTTGAAATGTTGTCAAAGGTAGTCACAACGGGAAATTTCATATAAATACAGCGCAAGAGGAACATCCATTTTCAAAATCATCTTAGATTTTGCTGGAAGCAAGTACTACCATGCATTACTACCATGATGCAATACAAAAGTCTGCAATACTACCTCTTAAAGTGATTAGATAAAGAGGATTTCAAATTTCAAAAACTTACTTCATTAAAGACATTTCTCAAAAATCTGATGCGAGAGTAGCGCGTTATTGTGAAATGAAATGTTAATAAATTAACTTTGCTTAAAATCCCATGCACTGTAGCCAGATAATACGAAAAGTTTCCTATTAGATTTTGCAGGTATTTGTAATCGTGTATACATATTTTGAAACCTTAGTACTAATTTTTATAAATACCACGACAACAGTTCAACGAAATGCCGTTTAAGAGTTAGCGTCTTAAATATCATTTTTTAAGATTGTTTTAATATGTATTAATACACTAAATTAATACTACTAAACTTCATATTTATGACGCAAGCAATGTGTTCATTTGCCTTTCAGTGCCATTAAACTGACAAGAGCTTGATAAACTCGTTAATAATTTAACTTTCATGTATTTCAGAATAAATTTCTAAAACCTGTTCAACTGAAGTTCTATGGTGTATTTTATAAAATATGACATTACATGAAATGGTAATATGTCCGTTAAATGGGTACTTAAGCAGATTTACATTGCCATTCTCCCGTTGATGGATGAAAATTGGATTTCCTTGTGCGTTTACAGAAGTGAACGCTATTTAAGATTATAGTATAAACTTGTGATTGATACGATAAAATGCATAAATTTTGCATAGGCTGAAAGAAAGGAGCTATAAAACATCAATTTTCTTGTTTTCACTAATCTACATGTTTGGTAAGACAATATTTGACTTCGAGCAAAAAGCAATTTACATATTTTTACGAAATTATTTAAAAATACTCATGCTTTATACACACACAATATGCCAAAAATGAGTATATCAAGAGTTTTATATTGAGTTTTAACTGTTGCTTACACCTATGTTTATTTTTTAATGTTTTTTATGCATATAAATATTTCTTCTTCCTTTTCTTTTTGTACGGATCCATTTACATACTAACATAATTTCAAATTACATTTGGTACTTATAATACACAATTTTATTTATTAGCTACTCGTTCGACAAATTGAGTTTGATTTCCTCAAATATAAAATTTTGCTAAAAGTGGGCGAATTATATTTTTTTTTCTTTCTAATGACCAGGTCAGTTGCCTACTGACGGCTTGACAGCTGTAAGAGACACAGATATTGGTCGTTTCATTATGGAAATTTGCGCATCAGGCAGACCAACGTTTCTTCCTATGAGTGGTCTCCTAATTTTGTAAAAATTCCAGATGAGATACCTAGTGCCTGAAATAGGCACTCCTGGAGGTACCGTTTGAATACACTGGTTTCATGAGCAGATTTTGCGTGTACCAGTTCCCGTTAGCGTACACGTTTCCACAGGAGTCCAGCCGAGAGAGGGTTTCACCCTGCCAAGCACTGGCCAATCTGGTAATGTTTCACTTTCCGTGTTCTTATGGATACGTAGGCCACTTATAATACACATAGGAGTTTACGTAGGCCACTTCAGGACAACGAATTATAATTGAAGCCTGTATTAATTTTCAGATTCGATATTTAAAAGCTGAATATTGAAATACGAAGGATTGTTTAACTTGTTTCAATAAGGCTCCATGTTAAACATGTTAGCTCATATTTTAAAAAAATACTGTAAAACTGTAACTACCCCATTGATTCTGATGAAAACAAAATTTATTAATTTATCAATATGGCTCATAATTAGTTTCAATATGAAACAAACTACATTTGGGAAAAATTGTTTATGTTACTTTTAAGCTTTTTTAGATATCAGGTCAAAAGGGAATATTATTATATGTTATATCAGAAATCGTGGCTTAAATTCTTAACTTTTTCTTCAAATGTATATGGACTTCAATACTTTGCAATTCATCGAGTATTCACTGAAATTCCTGAAAATTTGTATTTTTCTCCTTTAATGCCGAGCTCAAACATGAAGTAAATAAAAAGAAATTAAAAAAATAGGACACTATTAATAATTAAAACTTTTATTTCGATTTCAATTTGTAAATGACACCTTAAAAGTAGCCGCATTATAAATAATAATACAAAGTACTAACTGATTAAAAAATAATGCTTCTCTGTTGGCTGTACATCAGTTAAAATCAAAGATGTCACAATCATAAGGATTTATTTTATCTTTCCGTCTTTTATTTAAACATTCACTAAGAGTTTAGGAAAAAGAATTTTCTTCGATTTTAGTAAAGGATTAATTTTCTACAAAATTTCACTTTTCTAAATTACTAAAACGATGCTTTTAATTATAAAAAACTTTACATATATCAAAAAGTGTGTGTGCTTGAACATCATTTCTTGGATCGCACCTTGGATCGGATAATTCATTAATATTGGAGTTTTCAAACTGGTTGAAAATGAAATTATAAATATTACTGGAGATAGGGGCATCCTAAAAGCTACAACCAGGAATGGAGGACAAAATCTAAATTATTCTAGTAAATTGCGTTTTGATGTCAGAGCATCAATGTCGAGCCCTACCTGGTATAGCACGGTATGTTTTTTTTTTTTTTTTTTTAAGCCGCGATCGCGGTACTCTCCTTTATTTTTTATATCATAATTCATAAAATATTTTTCTGCTGCACTTTTAAAAATTTTGTATTAATTTTTATCACCCAAATGCCATATTTGACTATATTCACCTACTTTCAGATAGATTTCTTTCATTTGGAAACAATAATGACCTTATATCGAAATGTCTCAGAAAAATAATGAAAAAATTGACTATTTCTGTGCAATTTAGAGAAACCATATGGAAGAAACCTTAAAATAAATTATTATTTAAAGAAAGAGAGTGGGAAAAAAACTCCGTTTTACTCATGCTGTGATTTTTCATCCTTGTGTAAAGCTTGCGCGATTAATTTGATCTTTAAGATATTTTAGTCTACATACATTCGATTGCAATAACATACTAGCAACTAGCTCTTGCAGTGCATACTTTTATAGTTTTATAAATGCTTTTTTATGGTAAAATGGTATGATCCTTATCTACAACCGTTGGGCCACGGGGCCATATCTGTCCGATAGACATGCAGATGAACGCAAAGTCACATTAACATTAATTTCTATAGTGTTCTTGTGAAACTATGACGTTATTTGTAAATACTTCAACGTGTACCAATTGTTATTTAAGTGAAAAACAGTGAAAAACAATCTTCTGAAGATGTAAATAGTATTTTGTAACAAAAACCGTTTGTGTTAACTTTTAAAGATATAATTATTGCTGATAATTCAAATGAAACCACCATACAATTCAAGTTTTTTTTTTTTTATTGCATAACACAAATTTCTTAAAATGAAAAATAATCTTTAAGAAAAAATTAATTATGATGAATACTTTTTTATTTAACTTTCTATAATTTACTTTTCAAATTCTGATTTTACACTCATGTCCATAAATTAAGGATAATGAAGTTCAGGCAAAGCAAGAGAAAGAAGCAAAACAAATTTGACTTATTTGTAAAGTCTATTTATTAAACAAAAAGTAAAGAGCAAAAAAGATGCTATATGTTTGACATAATTAATAAAAATTGCAAGTTTTACTCCCTTGACCAAATTTCAAAAAAGAACCTATTTACAAAAAACAGTAGAACATGGTTAGTAGGATGGTTAATACGGAGTATGTCTCCCGGACGATGCAATACAGGCCTGACAACGCCTACGTATGCTGAGTATCAAATGATCAATCTGATCTTGGGGAATATTACACCACTCATCAAGCAATGCACTCCGAAGTTCCGGTAGACAGGTGGGAGGGGGTTGACGGGCTGCAATTCGTCGGCCAAGCATATCCCACACATGCTCTATTGGATTCAAGTCCGGTGAGTATGCTGGCCAATGCATACGTGTGATATCCTCCGATTGAAGGCATTCGTCTACAATGTTTGCACGGTGAGGACGGGCGTTGTCATCCATAAACACAAATTCAGCACCCATGGCGCCCCGAAACAAACGTACATGTTGTTCCAGAATGACATCCCGATAGATGTGGCCTGTCATCGTTACACTCTGAACATGCAGGTCAGTTCTGGAACCAAGAATAATTCCTCCCCAAACGAGCCATCCTGCACCACCGTAACGGTGTCTTTCAATGGTGTTCTCTTGGTGGTAACGGGTACCTGGCGCTCTCCAGATGAATGTTCGGCGACAATCAGACTCCAAACTAAACCTGGACTCGTCGGAAAACATCACACAAGACCACTGTTGCGGTGTCCACAATGCATGCTCTCTACTCCAGGTTAATCGCAGGCGACAGTGAGTTGCGGTAAGTGGAACACATCTGACAGGCCTACGAGCATATAGACCAATGTGCCCTGAGCGTCTGTACACGGTCTACCTTGAAACTGTCGTACCGGTAGCTGAAGAGAGCTGACGAGACAGGTCTGATGCTGTACTCCGTCTGTTTCTTTTGGCAGTAACTGCCAAATAGCGGTCCTCATTCGGCGTTGTAACTCGGGGGCGACCTCTGCTGTAACGTCTACTCACATTACCATCATCTTGGAATCGTTGCCAAAGCCTGGAGATGACACTCTGGGCGATTCCAAGTTCCTCGGATACTTCCAGCTGGGTACGTCCACATTCCAGTCGTCCGATAATTCTGCCACGTAAAACATCATCCAAATGCCTCCTTTGTGCCATAACTATGCGGTTTTTGCACTGAAAGGCTTTCACAGCGCTTGTGAACAATTTTACTTCTTTGCCACCATTCCTTATATACCCCTCTCTTACACTCTCGTCATTGTGACGTACCATCCACGCCATCTGGTGGTTTCCTGTAATTTGCATATTCTTCTTCAAGATGTGTGTGATCATTCCACAGGTGAAATTTTTATTTTAGAGATCAATTTCTGTGTGATTCTGAATTATCCTTAATTTATGGACATGAGTGTATTAATAGTAGTGAAAAATTTAAAATAACTTGCAGAAATAATCATTCTTCGTAGAAAGTAACTTTAAGCATCAAAGAATTAAGATTGAATTTTCTGCATTTCTCAGAATGCAGTCCTCAGACTTACTGACTTATTATTTACAATATTACATAATTTAAAAATTTTTAAACGTTAAGCCTCTTTTTCAAATGAGCGAAAAAGATCCACATCTGTTTGTCGTTTATGAAATACACAACAGATCAAAGTAAGCACAAAACTTTCTCAAAAATCTAGTTATTAAAGATGAATAACTGTTAAATTAAATTTGGATTATTTGTTATCGTACAACAAATATTTTTTACAAGTTCTTTATTCAATAAGATTTTTAAACTATGTTATCCTGCAATACGTGCGTAAGGAGTAGTTTAGTTGTTTACCATTCAATTGAATAACACTTCTTGAAAACTGGATGTAAGAAAAAGTGTTACTTAAATAAGTATCATACAGTTTTATAATTAAAAAAAACATTAAAGCTCTTTTTTTTAGTTATTGTCAATGAATTTTGCTTTGGATAATTAATTAGCTAAAATATAATAATAAAAAGTGACGTTCAATATAAAGGAATCTCGTTTGGATAATAATATTTAAAAATACTTTTATTTAAATTTGTTTGAGTTTTTATGTGTACATCAATAAAAACAATAACATAATATTACCGTTATATAAAAAATACACTAATCAAGTTTCAGAAAAGGATTCAAAGTGGAAACAAAAGTATAAAATATTAATATATTTATTCGTAAAAATTGGGCATCAAGAAGAATTTTTTGGTCATGACTTTATTCTAAAGAAATAATTAGCAATACCCTTGCTCTGTTATTTCATCTTTTTCCGCTCTTGAAATTCTTATTTGATACTCAGAACTACCTCGAATTGTTGGCTACATTAATGTTACATTGAAATTCATTCATTAGAGTTAAAAGTAAATGGATTACAGGAAATTCGTATATAACATAAAAAAGATCTATTTGGAAGTAGTTATTTAAATGACTTATTAACGTGTGTATGTGCTTGTTTTAGATCACAAAAAATTAAACAGACCGAACCTATTAAAAAATCTTTAAAATTGAAATTTAATTCAATCATAACAGTTTTGAAACTGAAACCTCAGCAAAGCATGTATTTATTTGAATTCACCTACACTGGTGAAATTATGTGCTCACATTTTATCAAAGCAAATTATTATTTAAAATAAAAAATCTTGATTTAAATATCAGCTTTACAGTGCAAAAATTTTCATAATGTTTGGAGTTTAGAATTTTTTTTCTTTTTAGTTTAAGAAAAATGTAGAAAGAAGTATTAAGTCCATGGCTGCATACATTTCAAATCTATTTACGTAAACATAGTGAAAATGCTAGTGTATCACACAAAATAACATTTAAATTAATACTCCATGAAACCCTTTAAAGTTTTCATGCTTTGTAAATCTATTAACGGAGCTATTTCGATGGAAAAAGCTTAAGGATGTGGAAAATATCTGTAAAAATATCATTTTCTTATTGTAATTGCATGAGAGAAGTAAAAAGCATAAAAGCTTTTAAAGTTTCACTTTAAGCTATTAAAATTTCAACTCTGCCAGATAAGTATTTTCCGGTGGTCTGCATTTCATAAAAAAATATTTTAAAACAGAGACAAGTGCCTTAAAAAAAAAAAAAAATTGAATTTTTCGTAAGCCGTTCTTCAGTTCGCTTGTGCAAGCTTTTTTTAAAGATTATTTTTATTATACTGTAAACAGACACATTATCGGTAGTCATTTTTCATCTTACATGTTAAAGTTATGTATGCATATATAGTTTCAAACAGTTATCACTATGTGCTTGTATACCTTTTTTATTTACATTTTTTAAACGTAGGAAAACCTTTTTTAATTTTCCGATACGCATACATAGTCACTCGAAAGTGTATTCGAGTGTAAGCCTCAATTTTCATAGTACTTTCGCGAAAGTACTTCAAATATATGAAGGTGAAAATAAGTTTCAGGAGCCATAATTTTTTGAAAGTAAGTAAACAAAGCTTGGCAGTAAAACTCGAAAATTTTTAGGAATATCTATTGATGAAAATGTGAGGAATGCTTTGGTAATTTCTGTGTAAATGCTTCCTAATATTATGCTATGGATATCATACTTAATTTAAATGCATGCTGTTCAATGAGCTACGGTATACCTTTCTTGCTGTTAGAAAAATAACAAAAAACTGCAGTGAAATGATTACACTTTTCCTGTCGCAAAAATGTATTTTCCGTGAGCTATTTCTGGCGACGAACGCTACCGTGCATTTCCAAAAAATCTCCGAATTTTTCTTATGTTTTTTATAATTTTAACGCATGTCCTGTAAAAGTATTCATGAGTGATTGGATCCTGTACGAATTTTCTAGGAATATGCATGTAAGTGACGTACTGTGCTTTTTCCAAAAACAAAAGTACTAAAAACAAGACGATTCTACTTTGAAAAGGGGTGTTAACGCTAAGACAAATACTTGCTAAAGTTTAATTTTACGTGCGCTATATTTTGTGAAATTATCTATTTTCGATTTCAATCTTTCTATTAAATTTAAATAATTTTTTTCCACATTTAAAAAAAAGTGGCAACATTTAATAATCGTTCCCCAGAAGCTAAAAAAATAAAACAAAAAAGAGTAGTACTGGCAGTTGGTTTAACGTAAAACGTCTATGCCAAAAGGAGCGGATTTTAGTGCTAAAGATTAAAACAAAGGCCAGATTGACTTCGTTCCAAATAATTAAATAAAATACTGACGTAGAACAAGTAGTACATAAAAACTTATTAGTAAACGACAACGATTTTGTTTTACGTTGTTTTGTGATATGAAAAATAAGAAATGTAAAAATAAAGTCAGCATTGATATTTCTGGTGAACATACTATTGTCTGGAGAACATGCATCTAGTGAACAAGCTATTGTGGTAAGTTAAATTGTTGTTGGGGTTGTGTGCACGTAGTTAAGCCCGAATTCATTCTTGATGAAGTCAACAAGATAGTCGTTGTGCCGTGGATCGTTACTGAAATCGCCGTATAGAACGATAGGAGTCTCTTTGAAGCGTCCCCGAAACCACCTCGCTCGATCAGCGTCGGATATTGAGGTACCTGTGCGCGGTCCATAGCCTCTCCTTTCCAACGATAGCCGTGATTTTACGGCTGGCTCTAGCACGGGCTCAGGTCGATTTATTGAATTTTTTAATAATTTTTTTACACACGTCTTGATTTATTTTACTCGTAAATATCATGCAAATTACACTAATTTGTATTTGAATCGAACGATCTAAATTAAGGTGACCATACGTCCTCGAAAATCGAGGACAGTCCCCAAATATAGATCTTTTTTTCATTTTGTCCCCAAAAATAATTCCCAAATGTCCCCAAATTTAAAGATTTGTACTTTTTTCCCCTAAAAGTTTCCGTTTAGTTTATTTCTTTCAGAAAAAACTGAAGAAATAAGAAAAATAAACTGACTAAAAGCGCCATCTACTCAGAGCAACAATGAAATTCGATCTCTGAAAACGTCTGTTGTCATTGTGTGTGTAGCGTGTACAGACATTCAATAAAGTATCCGACTATGTGCCAAATTTCCCATTTCAGTTTTGTTAATGATTAATCACTTTTCATGAAGAACCAGGCTTGAAATATGAAATTGGCGTACGAAAATTTTCTTGCACTCGAATACTTTTTTTAGAGGGTGTACAAAGTTCCATGAAAAATAATCACAAAATGATCCAATGTAAATGTCTTCTGAAAAATACAAATACTATCAAGGAGTTAAATTTTGAATAAATTGCAATATTTTAACATGATGTTCCTTTCATATTTCTGGTTTAAATATATATTTATAAATGAATGAAATACTTCCATTAATTTATTAGAAATAAGAATACACAATTTATATAAAGAGCTATTAGAGTTCATTTTTAAGTATCAAAGTCAGTCGAGATTTAAAGTATGGATATACATGGTAATATGTTGTGTCCTCGAATAAGTCCCCAAAAATATTTTCTAGTGTCCCCAAATTTTCCTTGTATTCGAGAACAATGCTTGATTTGTCCCCAAAATACTGTTTAGAAATATGGTCGCCTTAGTCTAAATAAACTCTGTAAACACATGAAAGAATCACCCCGCTATCACGTCTGAGTCGTGAGTTACACTGAATAGAAAGGAGAGAGAGCACTATTTTCGATCATTCTGCGCAGTGCCCTTCCCCCACCACCCTACCTGGCCCCGACGCAAACTCAAGGTCATAACAGTGATCTGACTATAAAAGCTAAATAATGACCAGTGGCGGGTCGTGGGTTATTTAAAAGGGGTTCACAAAACAAATTCGAAAATTAAACATATAGATACGACGCATCTTACAAATTAAAATATATTTGCGTTTTCAGCAGTCAGAGGAAAACATTGCACGCGAATGAAAGAAAACAAGTCATCTTTGGTCTTACATTTCGTCACCAAGATAAGTTTTAGCAAAGGTGCTGTCTTGATTCATTTTATTTCAATTTCTTTTTAAAGGATAATATTGAAAAATGCCATTACTTTAGCTCCGAAACACGTCTTTTACTCCTATCTTAATTATTGACACTAGTTTGTAAAAAAAATAATGTAGTGAAAAATGATAGAAATAAAGAAAATATTAAGAAAATGACATAAAAATTTATTAACTAACCGAACGTAACCAACCAAGGGAAAATCCGGAAGCGATACCACAAAAAATGGCCCTGTGTGCACAATGAAAATGTGTGAAGGGAATGATTTCATCAGCGCGGTACTTCTTCTCAGCTGTCTCCGCTTCTGATCTCGGAGACCGGTTCAGAAAGGAAATTTTCCGTTCGCACGTGCGATTTATTTAAGATTGTGCTGTAGAAGCCTACGATACAGTGCGTTAGCTATAATAAGCGTATTTAATAATAGTTGGGGGAGGGGGAGAGAGAGTAAAACTCACGTTTCAAATTCAAAAATATCTAGAAGCTTGCTTAATATTTCTTTTAAATTTAATTTTTTAATGTGTTTATTCTTTAGTTTTTCCTTTGGGGATTCACGTGCTCATGTGCTCAAATGGAGGAGCCGCCACTGAATGACACTGGATTTATGCTTCTAAGACTAATAGTTATGTGATTATGAATGTAAGACAATATAGACCTTTTCGTTACGGTCCACTTTTATGGCTTGGTACGAAAAATTTCGGTACCCAGATTTTGACGAAAAAATCGACTTTGACTACCTCTAAATTTACTTTTAAGAGTTTCTGAGAGACATCGCATCGTACGCAAGTATGTATGTTCATATAAATGCATGGACGATCCATTTTGACCGACCACAAGTCCATTGTGACCAGTTTTTCCCTGACCTGTACGTAAGTACGTATGTATGTAACTCGCGTATCTCAAAAACTGTTAGTCGTAGAATATTGAAAATTTATATTTAGGATTGTTTCAACATCTAGTTGTGCGCCTCTCTTTTTGGCTCCAATCGACTGGCTGGTTCATTTACAGGGCCATCCAACAGATTTCCCCAAAAATTGGTATGCTTGAAATGGATGAATGTCTCTAAAACTGCAAATTGACCATAATGCGTTGGGATCCATTTGAGTGTTCCTGTAGAAGAACCATAAATGATAAAGACACTATTTTCGGTGGAGATATTCATTTTGTAATCCTTAACAAAATATATAACTTTTGATTCGTTTGAAATAACTTAATACCTCTAAAATACACTTTAATGAATTTCTGCCCATAGAGCTTTAATCTTTTGAGTAGAAAACGGAAACAAATGACCCATAAGGTTGTGGTAAATGTACGTGTCGATGTTAAGGTGTGGAATGAATTGAAATATTCTGTAACTGTTCTGGTAGAGAGTGTAAATAATTGTACCTTGAAAGAGTGATTCAGAAGAAATTGAAGAAGACTATTTGATCTAACAAGAACACGCGACAAAAATCTATAGTTAATGGTAAAATTATTAAAAACCTTATAAAATAACACACATAAAATGGAACTTATCAACAAGATGATCGTTTGGGGTACTACGGAGGGTCTCTGCCCTCCATCAATTGTAAAAAGGTTCAGCCTTTGAAAGCGTAACATTTTGACAGCTGATGAAGGGCGGACTTTTTGCACCACCCGAAACAATCATCTTGTTGATAAGTATCATTTTATGCGTGTGTGTTTTTGTGCTTTTTTACATAGTTTTCATAAATTTTAGTAATATCTAGCTTTCCTCAATGTAATATGCAAGAATGACGAAATACATTGTGCATTTGTAAAAAAATGCATTTTGATTAACAAAAATATTATTTTCAACACTGCATAAGCTATCAGTTTTTCTAACACTTTTATATATTTTTTCTGTTTAAAACTTTTTTTTTGTTTATAATGTTTTTCAAAATGAAAATTTGCTTAGCTTAATACCCCACACATGATTTTTATGATTTTCAAATATTTTTCAAGATGGTGGCCAAAAATGGCATTTTGCGTTCTCAGATTTTTCTAGACTTTTAGTATGTCAAAAAGATACTAACAACGAACTAAAAAATTCAATCCCTGTGGGAATTAGTTACACCTTTGGCCTATTTTTCGTGTATATCTCCTCTACTTATACTGTTGTAGACAGAACAGTAACTGAAAAAAATCTCGGCCGAAAAAGTTTTTATACCTTTCACATTTTTTTTTTGCATGCATTTTTCTCTTTTACAATGCAAAATTTATCACATATTTAGTAAAAATACTGGATATGATAGTTTACTTTACAAAATAACTTTTACTTTTATTAATAAAATCGCTGTAACTGGTTTTGGAACCTCATAAGCACTTCTAATGCTTAAGGATAAATACACCTTTAGTTGAAAATAAACACTTAAAATACTCGTGTGAAACGTTTAAGTAAATATACACACATAAAACACACATAAAATGATACTTATAACAAGATACGATCGTTTAGACTGAAAATTTATTCAGTTTTCATCAGTCAAAGCTCATCGTCTCACAAAACAGCGGGAACTGAAAAAGATAATCAAACAAACATGTTGCCACTTGGAAAAAAGAAAAGGCGCAAAACCACGGAGATCAAAGAAAGGCGGTGAAAGGGGATGGGATAAAAAAGGAAAAGAATAAAATAAGGACAAACAAAAATACATAAATAAATAACACCAATAATAATAAAAAGTAAAAAAGAACACACGGACACAAGCACACACAAAAAAAAGAGGAGAGAGAAAAAAAAGAAACTGGCAGCTGAAGAAAAAAAAAGGGGGGGATTGGAGGAATGGAACCTTACAACAATAGCTTCCAAGCAGAATGAATAAAAGGAACGGAAGAACCATCGTTCACAAGACGTTCCAAGTTCTTTGTAAAGGAAAAACCTTCCAAAAAATCAAGATGTGTCAAAGACTGGAGAGTGTACAATATCTTAGCCTAGAAAACTGAAAAGGATGATTAGAATTCCAGCAATGTGAGGCAATAGAAGATTCCGCTGTTTTGTGAGACGATGAGCTTTGACTGATGAAGACTGAATAAATTTTCAGTCGAAACGACCGTATCTTGTTATAAGTATCATTTTATGTATGTTTTTTTCACAAAAGTTTTTATTTATTTTTACACCTTTGGTTGCTAGCGTGACATTCACATTTGACATACTGAATATGTATATGGTTAAATAAACAAATTGTATGCACATCGATTTCGTTAAAAGACATAAAACGTGCAAATCGGCCATTTCTTAGCAGTATTTTAACCCCAACCATTCTTTTGAGTTCCGATCTGCTAAAATAACTTCCAAACATTGCTCTTCTACAGTATTAAACTTTTTGAGTCTTTTAAGTATTCATAAAAATATAAATAGCGGTGTTAATGTATATTCAGCAGTTCCTGTCAGTGTGCCGAAAATCAGTAGTAAAAATGTTACTTCACAAACCTCTGCTGTTGGTATTTTCTCTTTCATCAGTCTAACCCCGCTCAAATTTGTGATTAAGTTCACTGTTTGACACAAAAACTGTCGTAGCGATCTCTCTATTTAGAAATAGATTTAATTTGCTTGGGATTATTTGTCCATGCCTTCAGTATGCATTAGCTGTTGAAAATTCGTACAGAATTTTGAAAATTTGCATGCAGAAAAGTTCTGTCATATTTTTGTGCATATTAATTTTCTACTAACTAACTAATCTTTTTTGAGTTAAAGGAACTATACATTATATTTGCAATAGCTTTTATTACTATTACCCATTTGATGCAGTCCCTTTTAATACTGTTTTACTGAAACAGCAATCCAGATTACATATAGCTTTTATTATTATTGCCCAAATGATGCAGCCCTTTTCAGTACTTCTTAACTGAAACTGCGATCTAGATTACATTCATAGACTATCAGAATTAATTCTGAGTTGTATTTTTGTTTTAAGTTTTTATGCAAATTTCAGAAAACATGTATATTATTTGTATATCTTCTTCCATAAATATAAATGTAATACAATAAGATTTGCAGACTTGCATGCATTAATAAATAAAATTCAGTGCTTAATGCTTCTAAATTATTAGAGCTAACTTAATTTTTTTATTGAAGCATACATTAAACATGCACGAGAATTTTTCTAACCTCGATTAGTTTTACGAAAAAATTTCCTGAATTCGAGTGGGCAGTGAATGTTTGATTACTGAAGAGCCGTTGCATCTTTTCAAATGAATGCACAGTTTTATTTTGCTCTTATGAATGTTCAAATTTACTTAATTTAATTAGAAACCAGTTGAATTTGAGTGGCCGTTAGCCTTGCAAACATTAGACTTTTGCGAACTTACGAAAGTAAAGTTTAAATTAAAGTCTGTGTCACAATTCCGTACACTTCTTCAAAAGTGACGGAATTGTGACACAGAATACTTAAAATAGATTTGAAAAGCAGCACGGGGCACGAAATCGCCCACTCGACGCTGTTCTATGCTTCCAATGCAATGCTAATCACACCGTTTTCCTTTATACTAGCGTAACGTACGAATAGCATGCATATTCGATGAGCCATTTGATTTATTCATGAAATTCCAAGACAGATAGTTTTATTTTTTGTTTTCAGTAAAAAAGAGAGTGTAGGAGAAATTTGTTTCGAAAACTTTTAAATATTTCAAATTTATTATTCTTTGAAAGGCGAATAGATTCTGCAGATGTGATTCTTAATAATGTTTTTTTTTTTTTTTTTTTTTTTTGTTCTAAAATATTTTTACTAGATCGTAAGTGATAAAAAAATCATTTGAGCCAAAATAATTTTCGAACCAGGATAGATTTACAGCGTGATATTGGACAAAAATATGCCAGGAGATACAGGAGAAATTACAATGGTAAAACTTTTCTGACTATTCCTGGATTTGAAGAATCTAATTGTCTTAATGATACAATAGTGTATCCTGAAGCAGCTATTTTGGGCATCTTTCAGGATTATTGAGTTTATTTAACCAAGAGTTGTAATGATACTGAAGGCAAACGTGAAATCATTACAGAAGCTTTAAATCTTTTCTTTATCACATTTGAGTTTTCATTAATTTAAGCGGATACTATAATGCCATTCTGAAACGTGATACTTAGTTTTGCAAAACACGCTGTAATATTATCTCTTAAAGTGTAAATCAGAAAAAGTCAAAAATAGATGTAGATATTACTAGATATTAAAAGTTTGAAGCAAAAAAAAAAAGAAAAAAAGAAAAGAAAGAAATATCAGCGAGGAAAAAAGCAAAATCTACATTTGCATACTATACTGTCCTCGGTTTTTTACATCCGTATTTAGGAAAGTCTTGTGCATACAAAAACATCGCAAGGTTAAAAATTTAGGCATTTGTTCGACTAATGTTCTCAAAGAAATTCGAGTTCAAAGATAAAACGTAAAGCGTAAGGACTGTGCACAAATGAGATGGGAACATTTTTCCCAATAAGAAGAACGAAATTTTAGAGTAGGTATGATAATGAAAAAAGGTGTTGTTCTAGTCAAATAACAGTATAAAGATTGCCTAATCACTGATGTTGAAAGTAAAAATGTATAGGGTCAGGTAGGGGAAAATCGTGGAAAAATCGTGCATTTTTTTAAGTCCTAACTCAAGCTGTTTATGTTAATTAAACTGTTGATGTAGTATATTACATACATTTGATTTATATAGATTGAAAATACAACATTACTTTTTAATGTTATCAAAATACTTTACTACGGTATCAGTTTTAGTTAGGCAAGTATTGATACCACCACTTTCCCCCATGCTGGAGGAAAATGGGGTTAGTGCAAAAGTACCTGTATATTTTTAATAAAAATCATGTTAATGCTATGAAAGAAAGAAAAGGCATTAAATTTTATGTATTCTTAATATACTTCAACAAAAAAAATCTGATGTGTCCAACACATGACTTCCTTGCACGTCCATTAGATCAAAAATATTTTCGACGCACTTCCTCTAAACTTATTTGTTTGAAAGAGATAAAATATCAATAATAGTAAGGTTTAGCGATTTCTAGCAAAATATTTCGATATCGCCAAGCTGAGTTCAATTTGAAAGATTTCCTTCTGACACTTTATTTGGCGATATTTCACCAAACGCCGACAAACTTGAGATAGTCTGCGAGATTTTGGGGATAGCCAAAGTAGTCATTGACCACAGACTTTCAATGAATTGAATGCATCCATACACCTCAATGTATTTAAAGTCATTTGGCTCACCCTGTAAATAAATTCTCAGTCGATTGCTGTCAAAAAAGATATGGAAAACAGTTAGATATTAATATAGTTCTAAACACAAAAGTTAAAAAATCTACGGGTTAAAGTTTTAGAGTTATACAAAATACGAAATAATTTTTGGCGCCAAATTTGGCGATATTTCGGCGAAACTCGTCAATATCGACTACATTTGGCGAGATTTTCAGCATGGACAAACAATGACAGATTATCGCCAAATTTGGCGATGTTTCGCCAAAACTCGCCAAGAACGATGACAAATGGCGAAAATTTGGGCATGGACCAAATGACTGACTATCGCCAAATTTGGCGATATTTCGCCAAAACTCGCCAAGGTCGAGGACAGACGGCGAGATTTTGGGCATGTACCAAACAATGACTGTCTACAGTTGTATTATATTGAAGATGTCCATAGACATTAAAGTACTAAAATTCTTTTCGGTGGTCCTGTAAATAAACTCTCCAGTAGATTGGAACCAAAAATCGAGATGCACAACTAGATGCTACAACATTCTTATATATGAAATTTCATAATAGTTTTTGAGATTTGAGAGTTAAATATGCACACACGTACACCAAAAGTCGCCAAGCTTGGCGACTTTTGGCATAGTTCTTAAGGGAGGCACGTGACCGTGGTCGGACCATTACCTAACTTATGTGGTAGGACGGTATTGTGCTTGAAATGGATGAATGCCCCTAAAATTGCCATTGACCGTAATGTATTGTAAATCTTTTGAGTGTTCCTGTAGCAGAACTATAAATTATAAAGACACTTTTTTTAATGGAGAAATTCGTTTTCTAACTCTTTACAGCATAACATCACTTCTGAGTCGTTTGAAATAGCCCAATACCTCTAAAAAACGCTTTGATGAATTTCGGCCCATAGAGCGTAATGTATTTCGAATCTTTTGGGCGGTTCTGTAGATAAACTATCCCGTCGAATGGAATCGAAAGGGGAGGTGCATAACTAGATGTTACAACAATCCTAAATATAAAGTTTCAACATTCTACGCCTAATAGTTTTTGAGATATGCGAGTTTAATGAGTTTCGGCCCATTGAGCGTAATGTATTTCGAATGTTTTCGGCAGTCCTGTAGATAAACTATCCAGTCGAATGGAACCAAAAGGGGAGGTGCACAACTAGATGTTACAACTATCCAAAATATGAAGTTTCGACATTCTACGCCTAATAGCTTTTGAGTTAGGCGAGTTTAATGAATTTCGGCCCATAGAGCGTAATGTATTTCAAATCTTTTGGGCGGTCCTGTACATAAACTATCCATTCGATTGCCACCAAAAGGGGAGATGCACAACAAGATAATAGAACAATCCTAAATATCAAATCTCAACATTCTACGACCAATAGTTTTTGAGATATGCGAGTTACATACATACGTACGTACGTACGTACAGACGGCATGGAAAAACTGGCCACAGTAGACTCGCCGCTGGTCAAAATGAGTTGCAGACGCGTTAATATGATCGTGCATGCTAGCCTACGATGAGATGCATCGAAAAAATTTTTAAATTAAATTTAGAGGTAGTCAAAATCGGTTTTTTTGTCGAAATTTGGCCCCCAAAATTTTTCGGGATCACATTACTTCCTTATACTACGTACAAGGAAGTAAAAATAAAATAAAAAATATATATAAACGCAACTTTTTTAAATCTGTAAAATTGTTGATTTTTATAGATGTCAACGGAGAATATTTTTATTCAGATCTATTTACTATCCCATATATTTTTATTATTATTATTATTATTCAAAACAAATCGCCCTAAAAAAGTGTTGGAAAGGAATGGGACGATTTGGAGGATTGCTTCAAGTTTTTTTCTAAAGAATAAATGTATATATCAAAGGGTTAAAATATGATCAAAACTTTGACCAAATATTTGCATACTTACAACGGAAAAGCTGGATTATTTCGTTCTCAAAAGTTTTTGAAAACATGTATGTAAATCTATCCAATACAAAATGCTCTGTTTAAAATGTATAAAAAAGTTAAAAGAAACTATATAAAAGAAGTATAATCACTCTGGCAATGTACAATACTTTAAATTAAAGATTAGTTAATTTAGTGTTAGTTTGTGAGATTGAACAAGTTTTTCAAGGAAGTATCCGACTATGTATGAACAAAATTTTTGAAAAAAGAACAGTTAAAAAAGTATAATGTAAGAAATGATTTTGTTAATATAACTGTCGAAAAATATTTGTAACTGTTATTAATATTTATTCATTTGCCTAAAAACAAACTTAAGTAAAAACAAAACACAAGACTGAAAATAAATCAAGTGTGATTTGACGAAATAGCTATTTTACGTGCAAAATAATAAAGAATATATCCAGCTTATTTATCTAGTTTACTCAGAAAGTGAGGTTTTAGCATTATATATGATTTATTTGGTCTTTCTCAATATTAAGCTGTTTGTCATTTTCTTCTTTGTGTGAAAAGAATGGTTATTTTTCTAGGTCTACGTCACAACGATTGAAGAAAAAAGAAAGCTAATATTATGAGCTCGATACAAAAGGTATTGTATATCTTTTAGCAAAATAAGTTTTAGTATTACTTGAGGTATACAAAAAGTGGTGCAATAAAATTTCTTTAATGCATGCTTTTACATTTAATTGAAGCCACATTTCATCTAGCATATTAAGAACTTTAAGATTCTACTAAATGTGTAACTTAAATTAGTTGTAGATGCAAACATTTCAGAACATGAGAAACTATTGATTTTGAGATTCTATTAAATGCCTCATTTAATTTAACTTGTAGATGCATAAAATGTAGATTTTATAACATCAGCAACATTCACAATCAGCAACATTTGTCACATCAGCAACATTTTACAACATCAGGATGTAGATTTTATAACATCAGCAACTATTGGAAAAAACACTCAAAATACTGGTGTTAAACAATAAAGTAAATAAAAAACTTCAGTCCAAGCCCTTCGTTGCAAGCAACACAGTTCCCTGTGTTGCTTGCAACGAAGGGCTTGGAAGGCCAAAACAATTTGAAGGGCTTGAAGAAGGCCAAAACAATTTTTGATTGAAACGTGCGTATCCTCTTACCTATAACATCTTATGTGTGTTTTTTACAAAGTTTTTTATTTACTTTATCAGAAACTATTGACTTTAGCACTAGACCCCTAATTATAAAAATATTTATGACATGCGATTAATTTTTAGTATGTCATAAATTTATTTTACTAGAACCCGCATATTTAAAAAAAAACTTTAAAATAAAATTTTAGGGCTACCGTGCCGAAAAAAAGAAAGAAAAAAATGCAATTACAAATGAGATCTTTCTTTTAAAAAGTCATTTGTTAAAAATGCATTTTTTAAAACGCAGTTCATGTTAAACTTAAAATTCAAAAACAAACTTTTTGAGCAAGCTATTGCTACTTTGAAGATAAATTTACATTAAAAACCTCTAATTTAAGCAATCGATGAAGTTTTTTTTATCTTTAAATTTATTTTTATCCATTTAATTTTATTTATTACTATTATTTTATTTATTTTTGGTACAGTCTTGAACTCTTGAACTGTAGAAATATTTCTTTCACTTAACCATTTTTTCCATTTTATGTATTTCCCTTTAGTCATTGGCGATAACCGCTTAAATCTTGAAGCCAAATATATCAGTGAATATTGCATTTACACATATACAGTTATTTTGTGAAGGATTTTTTAAAATTAAAATTTCTGGCATTGCCATAAAAAGTGTATGGTTTTTTATAATTATTACTTGACCCCTACTAAAATTTATGGCCTTGGTCGATAATCGCCTAAATCTTTAGTCGAATAAATCAATGAATATTACACTTGCTCGTGCAATGTTATTTTGTGAAGCCCTTTTTTTAAATTTAAATTTCTGGTATTACCACAAAAAGATACTTATATTTTTAATTACTCGGACTCTTCTAAAATGAATGGCATAAAGAGTAACTGCATGTTATTAGAAAAAAAAATTAATATGAAGTACAGTGCTAAAGTTAATATTTTAAAATGTGAGTGTATGATCAAAAGTTATGAAATATGAGGTAGACTTAGTTAAATCTCTACGTTTTATTTTAGATTTTTAAGTATTTAGTTTCTCTAGCTCACTATATAAAGCCAAAACAAAGTATAATTAGTGAAAACTACACTGATGATTCACTTTTCATTTATAATGTAAAATAATAAAGAACGTGCTGTATGCTTCTATAAATAATTTTAAAAAAACATTATTTATAGAAGTTTAAAATTAAGTTCATCACGACAACAGGATATGTTTAACAAGATTAACAAGATATGTATGCATAGTATAAAATTATAGACATGTAAATAAAATATGTCATATTTCATGTTATTACGTTAAGAACACTGTAATGACTTTACAAATAGAATGAATCAGTGATTTAGATATTATCTCAAAATTATTCTGTCTGTATGTCAACCTATCACTCTCATAGAGGTGAATAATACAATTAAAACTGAATAGTTGAATTCAATTCAAAACAATTTTTCAAGAACGTACTCTTTCATACAATACGGTATCCGAATTTAAAGAAAAAGAAAACCACAGTTTAAAAATTGCAGGAAAATCGCATAGGGACCCGGATACACGTATTTGTAAATGGCACTTATAGATCTGTATTTATTTTCTCTTTTTAAATCAATTTCAAATTAAATGCTATTGAAATTTTTTCAAAGTATAATGAAAAGTTTTTCCCGAAATATTTCTGTTTAATTTCAATTCATTGTCTTGAACTAGGAAGTGTCCCTGCATCACAATTATTCCTGTATCTTTTTTTCGAGCATTTATTCCAAAGTCTTATCGGTATCTGAAAAGAAACTTAAGAAAAAATCTCCTGTGTTTGGTTTACGGATGAAAAACGTGAAGTACTTCATTAAATGTCATTGAGTTTTTAATGACTTTGAAAATATTCATATAGTCTGTTCTGAATTTCCAATTAACTGTTTTTGTTGAGATTTCTTTTTTCTTCTTAGTGCACGTGCCTTTAGAACGCTTTTTCTCGTCTTTTATTTGATCTAAATACCGTAGAAAATAATTTAAATGCATGTTGAGAAAATATTACATGTCAATATTAAGAAACCAAAACAAATAGTTGAAACCCAATCAATTTTTTTGTCATTGAATACTTAAAAATGCAATTTAGAACAACCTATTCATGCTGATTTTTGCAAATCACACAATGAGAGTAATGCTTCTTCTTGTAATTATACGAATATAAATGTGTCCCTTTGAAATTCTTTTTTAATATAATTTGTTCAGTTCAAGTAAAAAAAAAAAAAACAGCTAAATATCACTTAAGTCTTTGTTCATACCGAATTGAACAAAAATGTAAAGTATGTTTCATTTGGTGAGTTCTTTATTTAAGATTTGTATGGTTCACAAATAGTGATAAAAAATTGAATTTCTTCCTGTTGTGTGTGTAATGAAATATAAATGCTGTTGTTGTTTGACTAATACGAGCATACTCTTTGTTACACATTTGCATTAATTTTAACGCTGTGCCTTTAATGTTTCCGAAGATATTCAAATATTTATTTCGTAAATGATACTTCAATACTTCAAGTTTCATGATGAAAACTTATGTCATTTTTTGAACTTATATATATATATATATATATATATATATATATATATTTGTTTAAAAGTGCTCGATTTTTTCCCCTTTTCAATTGATTTTTATAATTCTTCATATTTTTTACGTGTGTAATAAAATTTGTGTGTAAAGAAAAAGTTACAGATTTGAGTTTTTTTTATATAACTATGCTTAAAGACAATTTTATCATTTTGCAATTTCCATATTAATTTTACAGAAAAAGTTGAACTAAACACGTCTACATGAAATATAAAGTTAAACATATCTAAAACCCCCAAAACACCCATTTGAGAATTGTGCATTGCACAATCTCCGTATTATACTATATTAAGTATAAACAAGCGAAAATGTTGAGAAAATGTGTCAGTATGAAAAAAAATCCCAAAAAAAGGTGAAATTCAATTCAATTTTTTGTCAAGAAATGGTTAAATATTAAATTTCAGAATATTCCACTAGTATTTATTCATACAAATATCAAATATATACTTTCGCTTGAAAATTACCCTCGATTTCACCATAATCATTTAATTGCTTTAAAAAGTATTGTACCCCCTTAAGTTATTCAAAATGTTTGTTCTCTCTGGAATTTAATTGGTTTACTTTGTCAGGAGTTTCTCCATTTCACAAACAAAATATCGCTGTGATCATTAATATTTTATCCCAACATTATTCTGTACACGTTAGCATAAACAACTACCGTAAGTTGAAGCAAGATCATACAAAACTATCTGTTTTTATTGCTCATTATGTATCATACAATGAGTAATAAAATATTTTATGACTTCTGACTCTGTGTGCGTAAAATGGAACATAACTTTGAAAAAGCATAGAATTTACGGCTTTTATTCCTTTGATGCGCAGTGATTGCGCCATGAAACCACCTTCACTGCTGTTCACAAAAAATATGGTTAAATAGTCCCAAGGCTGAAAAAGTGCAGCCCTTTTCATCGATCCATTTAACTACCAACAGCATGGCGGTCGATCGAATAACTGGCTGTGTCAGAAAAGTTCTGTGTAGCCAGATGGGCTATTCGATCGACCACCATGTTCTTGATAGTTAAATAGATCGATGGCAATGGTTGGACTTTTTCAGCTTTGGACAGTCTATCCAGTTGGTCTTCTATATCGATCTGAAAATGCTTGCGTTTCAGGAGGTTAAACATTGGATTTTTTCTTTTCTTTTTTATTCCTTAAGATATGTCTTCCGCTTTTTTTTTTAAAGTACGTTCATATACGAAGTAGATTGTTAGGCATATTTATAATCTGAAAAGCTTTCTCGAGTTCTTCGAAATTTTATTTGTACAGTTTCTCTTTTAAGCATCACGCAATACTATCCTTTTCAGTGGAATTTAAAAGTCATTTTTCTTTCGTTTTCAATATTCAAAAAGTATTGAAAGAAAATTCTTTTATTGAAGACAGTTTTATACGTGTGAAGAGTTTGAATAAAAACCTCTTGAATATCAAGTGAATAAATCGGATTTAAAGTGTTAAAAATAATATTAGTATTCAGCACCCAGGAAAAGTTCTGTTTCTTCTTTTCCTTTGATCCCAACAGTTCACGACTTTTAACGACTTTATTTTAATTCAGACTGAATAAATAAATGGAACTTTTTTTTTTCGGCGGGTGGGGATGTTGTAAATTTTCTTTCAGATTTTGGTATGTAAGTAATGTAAGTAGCAATTTCTCTTTTTTTCTTTATTTTTTTTCTAATCTACATTCACATTTTAATGTGATTTGGATAAACTGCTACCCGCTGTTATACATTCGTGGCACGAGAAAGTTTTCCTCAACTGTAGGGCAGCTACGAAAACGTGTTTTGAGACTTTCATAGAAATCTGGACAGTCACAGTCCAGACAGTCCAGACAGTCTGGACAGTCTGGACAGACTAAATTTTTCATTCGGACCTCCACAGTCATTGGTGACTGATGCGGCATTCAGCGTGTTTAACTCTTTGTTTACGGATTTATTTGAGAAAATATTTGCATGTGGAACGGATATAATTTTTGGTTGCTTGGAGTAGTATGTAAAAGCAGTACATTTTACGTAAGAATTTATTTATTTCTAAAAAATTGGTGACATATGTAGTATTAAGATGTCTTCAAATAATTAGAATTGCAAAACAAAAATAAATTAATAAGAACAAAATAAAACTAAATGAAATAAATGCAGGCTATAACAAAAAAAAAACAATTACTAATAATTATGCAGAGTGTGATATTTTTCAAAGCAAGTTTGGTACCAAGCGTTTTCATCCGCTCCTAGGGAAAACAAGTGAATGACGTCTCTGAGACGTCAAATGTACCCAAGGGTTTAAAAAACATTTCTAAAATGTTTATAATATTTTGTAATAATTTAACACCACAAAATTAAAATTAATATTTAAAATTAAAATTAACAACTCCGGTACCACAAAATTAAAACAAATAGCGTAACTAATGGTGTAAAATAACCATAGCTAACAGCAATTTCGGATTGTACCATTTTTTGTGAACGATAATTATACTGCTTACGAAAAGTGATTAATTATATTCCGGAATCGGTTAATTATATGTTGCCAGTGAGCGGCTGTAACTCCCAGAGAACCTTTTTGGCCTATAATGGGCGACATAATCTTTAGAACCGAAAGGGTAAAGTAAAGACTTTCGAAATTTCTATCATTTCTATTCATAATTGATGTTTTATATTTGATTTTTTAACCCATTTAGGTCTAGTGTCCCTTTGGGACGGCATTTTCGCTATCAGTCGAAAACTTTATTTATTTTTTCTATCCTTTATTCACGTGTATTGAACCTAAACTCCACAAATTTTAACATGACCAAGTAGGATGCTAACATTTCGATTTTTATACATGATTTTAAAAGAAATAATCCCTTGTGCAAGAAGTTGATATCAGAAATTTATCTATTGTTGCTGGTATTAGCAAGAATCGAAGAAAGTGTCTAAAATATCAGGGCACAAATGGGTTAAGATAGTCTTGTATAAAAATGACTACCAGTCTGATAAAAAATTTGACTCTTTTTTAAAATGCAAAACCGGCCAGAGAAATGCGTTCACAGGATATGTGCGTAGCGCCTTATTTCCTCTTGAAAAAAATTGCTTTGTTTAAAATACGTGACGCTCATCCCACAATTACAGTTCAAAGTTAAGAATCTGATGCAGCTGTCTCAGATTCATAATTATAATTTCGGCCGAGTGCGTTTTGTAAAAGTGAAATCCTACACAAAATGATAAATAATAAAATAATAAAAGATTCTGAACATCTTACAATATAGTGTCACTGATACCTGACTCACTCTCTAATAATTCCGGGAACTCACTCCAGGATAAAACTTTTACCTCCATTACTCCAAAAAGAATGAAAAAGGGAAGCTCAGAAAGACTAAAACATCTACACCGTTTGTACGATCCGCTTGAATTATATATATAAAAATATAGAAAACAATTTCCGCTACTTTAAAAATATGAAAATCTACCCGTTCCCTCATTTTAAAGCGATTTTTAGCTATTTTCGGTTCCGTTTTATACCCTAGAGTAAAAAAAAAGTAAATCATTTGTGTGATAAAATGAGCTGTTTCAAGTGACAATGACGTCATATGGAAATCATGGTTATAAGGCTTTAACAGGAAAATTGCGATTCCAATTCGTTTAAAATAGTTTTTCCAGATAACATAGTTTATTTATTTACATTAAAATGATCGTCTTCATAAAGTATTGATATAAAAGAGTTTGTTTACACAAAACGAAATCTTTCAAATGCGAAAAGTCTCCGCGCGTTTCCAGAAGAGCATTAAATTCGATTTGGGGATATAATAAAAATTGAATATTGAGTTATCTATTTTAGGTGGACGAAGATTAAATATGTTGAGTGCAGACATATTTTCGTCAAATGTTTCTTCTTGCGCCCATTGTAATTTCTTCCGCAACGGGCGTTGACATCTAATAAATTGATATTACACAAATTTCAGATATACCGAGAAGATAGAGCGCGCTATTCCATTGCGCAAGGTTTGACGAACTTTTGAGGAGTTCCGTTCAGGAGCTAAACGGAAGGATCTTTTTAATAAAGTACGAATGCATTGAACGGTAAATGCGGAAAAAAAATTAATTGTTTTATTATTTCAGTAAGTAAGTATTGACTTCTATTCGTTAAAAATATTGTCATAACAGCTGTGGCGTAGCGAGAAACTTTTCATGGGGGGGGGAGGGTTATGACTACTGCAACTCATATATATGTATATATATGCTGTGTATATGTGAAGAAAATACAGTTTGTATGACAAAAAATTTCCTCATTGGGTGGGGGGGAGAGGTTATGACCCCCCTAACCCCCCGACTACGCCACTGCACAACAGAGATTCTGCAACTTAAATTAAATGATGTTATTTTGAACAGTATTTTTTTTTCATACAAAGTAAATTGCTTTTTTTCATACTTCATGCTCCATACACTATATTCCGTCCAACAATAGTGGAAAGAAAAAGATTGTTGCTTTATTAAAAACTTTTAAGAAACTTTTCTTTTAAACTTGCTTTTTTATTTATAATTGTTTCGCTCATGCTTATCTACCTGTTCTTCTTTTTCTTATTTACAGGGTGTTTGGAACGTCTGAAAGTTTTATTAATGTTCACTTTTTTTAGAAGACTTTTTAATAAACTTTTTTGCAACAAATTTATGGTAAAGGTATGTTATTCGTTTATGTAAAATAGTTACTTAGAATTTTATTATAAGTATTCTTTAAAATTTTTAATTCTAATTTTTTAAAAACTTTTAACAAAAGCATTTTTCTGAAATTTTCACTTTTCACTCTTAAACTTTTGTTGGAATATTTTTTATAGTACAACCTTTTTTTTTGAACAACCTATTGTTGGTAAACTTTTGTTGGACATTTTTAAATGAGACAAAGTAAAAATAATTTTATAAAGCAAACATAAAAATTGGATTCTTTTCAGATTTTATATATTCAGAGTTACACTGTTTAAAATGTATCTGAAAACTATTGGAGGACTGGTAGCAAATTTGTAAGAAAACGTCCGTTCTGTTTTTCCTTTTTCCGTTTTCGAAGAATCCGTATTTTTACTTTTTATATTATACTAACTGTTTTTTCTTCATTTTTGGCAAAGCGATTGGTAAATGGTGTATTATATTAAAATGCACAGCAAATATTGTTTTAATTCACCGTTAATAGAAGTAATTCGACATTTCACCAAACAATGGAACTATTAGCTGCAAAATTTCTATGAGGAAACGTTGAACTGTGATTTGGTTCCATTAATCAGTTTAAGCAACAAATCATTCTTCAAAGTTTCTAAATTAGCTGCAAAAGATTGCAGCTAATTTAGCACCATTTAATGGTAAAATTTTAACTACTTTATTAACAGTTTAAGTTTTATTTTGTCATCTTTGAAATCGAACAAGACCTGTGGAGTGAGAGATACCTGCTTTTTTCCACCAGATCTACTGGATTTGCTTGAGTTTACAAAATGAGGAGGGAAAATGAAATTTCTGGAAGTTTAAATATTTTCTTCTCTTAACAAAAATTTATCAATTCATTAAGAAAAACAATATTAATACATACTGAATTTTGAGATTTTTTTTCAATATGTCGGCATGTTACTTACGCCACTATTTACTGTATTCATTCCTATTTTAAGTAATTTCCTAAATGATAGTAACTTCCAAGAGACCAATTCTAAAAATTAGTTTCGCCTATCCCTATCTTTTCGGTTTAAGAAAGCCTCACCATGGCACAGCGGTTATGCCACTGAAAATGGTAAATGGCCGAAGTGTGAAGGTCCCGGTTTAGGGTCCCTGTCGATCTAACGGTCTGGAGTTTTGGTAGGTTTTCTCCAGATGTAACCTGAATATGCGTTAGAACCCCTTAGAAAGTCCTCCTAACAAGGCACCCCCTTTGGCAGATCGCGCTAGTGTAGCGTTGCCATAATCATACACAACACATCACATCGGTTTGAGAAATTGACATTTCCGACTAAAAAGGAAATGCAGATAACTGCACAGGAAACGAGAATAAACTATACAGAAAAATGGAAATGCAACATTTTATGTTTCACTCAGTACACATTATTTGTATGCATTTTATTGTTCAAATAAATAAATAAAAATAAGAGAAAGAGAAACTTAACTGGGCTCGGAACCCTAAACTTCTTTTTATTATCTACTTTTTAAACATATCTTTTGGTTTTTATTATGTGAATGTTAAACACAAAACACTTAACACAGACAAAAAAAACTTTTTTTTTATGTTTTTAAAAATTACAATTTTGCTACTAATTTTAAAATGCTAGTCTTTCTTTTGTTTTTTACTTCAATTTTTTTTATATTGTAAAATGTAAATAATATTTGGACAAATTTAAGGATTGGACTTTGACTATTTGTATTAGTTTGTCAGAAAAAAAAACTAAATTTATGTATAAAAGAGCGGAAAAAATTGTGGGTTATGTCCCTTGTGGCTATTATTATTTTTTTCTACTTATAGCTTATCTGGTTCAAAAGAAGGTTTCAAATAGAAAAATTGTAAGATAGGTTCATCAACATGTGGCAAAGCTTTAGCATTTCAAAAGTGCATTAGCATTTTCAAATAAAAAAAAAAACAATAAACTGGGATAGAAGCTATTAATTTTCACTCAGTTATAGAAACAGAGGACAGGTGTTCAAGTAAGCTGTAGTTGGCATTGCAATTGAAATATGGCTTAAAAATTTTAGTAAGTTTTACTTTAAGGTGTATAGACTATCTTAGTAAATAAATCTCAAAATCGATATTTTCACCCAATTCTGATTTTGTAGGGTCGCTGAATCCCTTTTAGAAAACAAGTCATTGATTCTTAAAATTTAATTTGCATAGTTTATAATTTGTTTTAAAGTAAGAGCCTACATTCGGGGAACTTTTAAAAAAAGCAAAATTTTAATAAACATCTACCTTTTTAATTAAAATGGGGTACAAAACTAAAAATTTAAATTCAGTTTTAATAAAATTTTATGCAAGCTTTGAAATATTGGCAAACTTTGTTAAAAAAACTTCATTTACGTCACGCCTCCTATAAACAATTCTAATAAATATTTTTTAAATAATATTTATAGAGTAAATTTAACATATTTATCTGTGTTATGAACTAAAAGATTTGAAAATTTCTAATAGTTATGAAAGTATTTCAAATTTTTATTGAAAACAGTCTTTTTTCTAAAAAAAAATAAAGAAAAACAATTTTTTGAATCAAAAAAGGTCGAGAAATCACGAAAGAAACACAGGAATTTTCTACTGATCAAAATATGGTCATAAAATCATTAAATAAACCCAGAAATTTTCTATTCTGCTTCATAACACAGCTAGTAATCAGGGTCACTGACAGGATTTTCGGGCCCCAGGGCAGATATTTACGACGGTCCGCTTCTCCTTAACCAAAATAAATAGATAAGTTTTCCATTTATTTTATCGAGAAATGTTTTTTAAACACTTAGAATTAGTTACACTTTAAATTTACCGTAGGCCATATTCACAAAACCTTGTACATGATAAAATTTTCATTAAAAAATGCAAGTATTTTATCAGAATTATTTTAGAGTAATGTAGGTAGAAGGGGGCTAGCGTGGACAATTTTTATAAAACTGAACAATTTTTATAAAACTGAACTATTTATACTAAATATCAGTTTTAAGACATCCAAATATTTTTTATTCAAAAATTTGCTCTATTACCTTGATTTTTATTAAAATATAAAATTATTTGGCCCAATAGTTTTTTAACAATAGTTTTTTTTTAAAGTTATTTTTGCCCAGACTAGCCCCATGTCATGGGGCTGGTGTGGACAAGCTGGAATACTAATTAGAAAATGTAAAACAACTTATAAACGCTTACAGAAAACTACAATGAAATAAATTCTAACCTTGATAGTGCATTCCTTAATAATTGTTAACCATAATAATACATATTTTTATTTATATTAATCCTAATAATTAATTTGTATTGCTAATTAAGAATTGTGCATTTTTGAGTAAATGCCAAAGACAAAACAACACATTAGAAAGCTATTTCACTTTTATTTATTTAATTGGAAAACAATTATTCTGCTCCTATTTAATGATGTAATATGACATGTCAACATTTAATGTCAATTGAGATGTGCGAATCGTGCTACCAGCAATTAAAAGAAAATTTCTTGAGTTTTTAATTTTTCTATAAAAATAAGATTCTACAGGCTGCAATTTTGATGAAAAAGAAATAATTTGTGAAAACAATAATTTCTTTAAATTAATTTATATTGTGTACAAAAATAAGTGTACAAAAATCATTCTAATTCATTGAACTAATCCTTAAAATAAAAAAATAAATAAAAAATGAAAACCTTTGTAAATGAACTTATCACTGTAAAAATCTAATTTCGTAAATAAATAGTTTAAAACATAATTCTAAAGCCCATGATTTTCCTATTGAAAGCTGAATGGGGCTAGTGTTGACATGTCTTAGTAGCCCCGTAGAATTATTTGTTTATCTAGTCTTGATGCTGGTTGATTCAAATCATGAAAAACAAAAGGGAATATTAAAATATGTAAAGAATATATTAATTTATAACATACTATCTCCTTTAAATTAAAATAATGAATTAAAAGAGTTAAAAATAGTAATTAAAAAACAAATCAAGAACTTACTTTTTAAAAAAAAAACCTATTTTATAAATTGCTGCCAGACTATGAAGTGTACTGTCATGTACCTACACATGTAAGTATATACCAGTGTTGCTAATCTACAAAAATTTACACATAAACTTTAACTGATAAATAGCAGAATTATTAAAGTTGTCCACACTAGCCCCCTTCTCCTCTACATGCAATTCTGAAATTCTTTCTTAATGTATTCAGGAAATCACTTGATACAATTAAATCTTAGACTTTTTTAAATGTTGAGTACTGGATATTTGAAAACTAGTAGCCCAATCAGCAGCGCAAAAAGAAAACGTTACCAAACACCAATAAGAGTTAATACCGCAGACCGATTTCGGTAAGTATGGCTTAAAAACATCAGTACGGGAATGTATTCTCGCACTGATATATGTATATGTACCGAAACCCGTTTGCGGCAATAAATCTCATTAGTGTTTGTTAACCTTGTTTTTTCTGTGTTAGAGCAGAGTTACTTTCTTTATCAAAGGTTTTGGAAGAAACAAATATTTTATTTTCCCGCGGGATTTGTGCGCTAAAAATTCGTAACATACGTCCTCCAGGCTCGAGCCCCCCCCCCAAGGCCCTGGTCAAGGGGAACTGTCCTCCCAGTACTCCCTCTCGGCGGGCCTGGTAGTAATGATCAAAATGTCGTGGCAGAATTTCAAGTCACTATCTTAACACGTTATGAGATGTGACATTTATCGTAAAGAAAATTTCCGAAAACACTTCTTCTGAAAACACGTTTAAAAATTTTAATACTATACAAATTACTATCCTTCTGGTTCCTTATTTCTTGTATATCTTAGGTTTTAGTTGTTGCAGGAATAAAAGTGAAATGGTTTTGGAATTCTAATCGTGTGACCTACAAAATAAGCAAATAATTAAAAAAAATCGAAAATTTACACAAAGTAAGGAATGTTTGGATAGTCTCATACCTTAAGCCGTATTAACTAAGACAATACCTGTCTTGTTTGATTTATTTATAAAACAATATAAAACTTTCATTTGCATGCACATCTATCAAGCCTTTTTTAAATTGTCACACCTGAAACTGAAAAAAAAAATCAAAATAGTAAAAAAAAATTGTAAGAGTCAAGGTTGAAATATATGTATACTTTATTCTAATTAGAACATTTTGCAATATAAAAATTCCCTGTATGTTTTTCATTCAAATTATATAATTTCTAGAATTTGAGTTTGTAAATGCTTTTCTTATTTTAATGCTCACTTTTCGTAATTTTAAGAATCTTTCTTTAAATTATCTAAGACGACAGAATTTTTTTGTCATAGTTTTTATATTAATTCATACTTTTTTCTTTACTTTTAAGAAAAACTGAAAAGAAAATTTAAATAAAAAAGCATTATGAAAGTTGAAAGGCAACCTCTTCACTTCGCTAAAGGAATTTTTTACATATTTTCTGCCTTCCCTTGTTTAAAAAAAACGTTGTCAGATTTTAAGTAAAACAATTATCTAATTTTAATGTTGTACATAATGTAAGTATAAATATAGGTGAAACTACTTACATTGAAATTTCTAAATTTTATAAAAGTTTTGAGAAAACACTGGATTGATCTGAAAAGATCAGTGTAGCAATTACCAAATTACTTTTTTTTTCCATATAATAATCTTGTACTGAATAAACACAAGCTTTTGAGAACTATTGCATAGAAACTATTTCACTTTTTAATTAAAAAAATAATAATAATTTCAATTCTTCTTTTCATTATGATGTTAAAATGTCAACAGTAGTAGCTTTTAAAAAGTATCAGAAGTATTTCGAAGTTATGTTGGAATGTGGACGAAGAAATAGTTACATTGAAGTCAATCAAATGGCATTTGCTATCAGAAGAATGTACTCTTGTAAGGTATTGTTCTACTTGAATTTTTTTATTTAGTTTAATTATCTCAAGTATCTATTAAAAAGCCCTTTTTGTGAAGGAAATCAGACTTTTTTATTGTTTTAAAAGAAAATGTTATTAAGATTCCAAAACTGTTTCACTTTTGTGTCTATGATAAAGAGAACAGTACGTGCAGCCGTTTGAATGTACCTTCTGGTCACTCTTTTTTTTTCAAAATAAAATATTTAAAAGCGTTTTCTGGAAGTTTATATTAGTGTTTTTCAATACTTTGTTTCACGTTAAAGTTAACTGTTCTAAAAGTTTTAACAATGAAATTTTACGCGAACATTCTATTGATACTAAAATGTGCATTTAACTAATGGTAAGTTATACATTTTGAATTAATAATGGTGCAGGTATTTTAGGTAAAAATTATTTTTTTTTCCTTCGAAAATTTCTACATTGATGTACATCTGCGGAAAAAAAAAGTCCCACTTGCTCTTTATTTCGCCGTCATTCGTCGTACAGCAAAGTTATATATACCATTCGTTTGCAAATAACGCGTACTTTAATTTACTATTAATTTAATTTGCATAAGGAACCGTCTTCATATTTAATTTTGCATCAACTTCGTTTTTCTCAATGGCAACCCTGCATTTTTACTTTATTAAACGAAAGAAAACCTTCAAATTACCCTAAATATAAATTTTCACCAATTTTCTACCATAATTTCCGGAGATATTGTGAATTAATTTTTGCGCGTTTTTAAGGGACTTTCTGCAAATTGAAAAACGCTATTTGTAGGTTCCGAACTTTTCGCCTTTCATTAATTTCGCTCGTGAGAGTTAAAAGAAATTAATATTATTTTCAAGGAAAATATTGTTTCCATCTCTTAAAGTTTTTTGTACTGAGAATATCAAGGGTAGAAATTAGAATATTTAGTCTGTGGTCCAAATTACCCATGAGTTCATAACTTCCTTGGTTCGTACACATGATTTAAGGGGAAAATGCAAAATGACTGCTCACGATTTTGAAAATCTTTGTAATTTTGAAATTGTTATTGAGTATTTCCCTAGATGGTTCTCTTAGACAGGTGAAATGTTGGCAGGAGTTGGAGGCTGCTCTCTGCTCTTCTGACTGCAAGCATGAATATTACTCAGCTATGGTCGAACTTGAAGAATGATTTCCTGATAGAAAATTTATTTGTTTGAATTTCATGTAAAAAAATGCAATTAATTTTTTGCCGACCCAATATTATCACTGTGTTTGTTATTTCACTTTCTTCATTTAATACTATCGTCTGCAATGTGCAATATTCTTAAGACTTTTAATTTATACTAGTTAGATGAAAATTTACACAGAAAAACGTGATTTTGAATGTTTGATAAAGTATGGGGAAATCCAAATACCTAATGTTTCCGATATTAATAAAGGTCACATTCATGCCTGGAAAGTTGAGGATGTTAGTTTTTCAGAAATAGGACGTTGTATTAGAACATATACATCTACTGCATCTAATTCTATAGCTGGAAAATATTTTATTTGGGGGAATATGGTAGCGGACGCAACAATACACGCTTTATAGAATCCCCATCAAACTTTAAAAACCTCTAATTTATTTGCTTCAAAATTTGATATTTTTTAATACTGGTATCTTTTACTGTGTTTTTGCACAAAATAAATCTAAGTTTATTTTATGCAATTTTCAAAAATTTTTCACTTAATAAATTTATATATGGTCCCTTAACTCAGGAAAATAACATATTTTATTTAATATAAATTAAACTACTGAACGTAAAAATTTGAAATTTTGCACAGCCATGTAATATTACTTTCTGCATCTATTTCCATCGAAATTTGGCTAGGTCGCTAGTCATAGTTTTTTTTAATATTAATTTAATAATTCATAATTCATATTAATAATTTATTAAAAATCATAATAACATTAAATTATGTTTGGGTCGTTTAGTTCTAATAGTACGAATAAAATTCAGATTCTTACTATCAATATTATATGAGATATGAATTGAATTATGAAAAAATATTTTAACATAGGGGGAGGGGGATTTTCGGTGCTCATAACTCACTCTTTTTCAGTCCAAATTTATTGAAAATTGGTGTCCGGGGTTAAAATTAGCTAAATTTTTGAAATATGAAGTGAAATCTAGGGGTTGCTATTGAGAAAAAAAGTTGGTGCGAATTTTAATATGTAGATGGCCCCTTATGCAATTTTTATGTATAGCAAATTAAAGTGTACGCCAATCGTAAACGATTGGTATCTGTAACTTTGCTGTACGACGAACGACGGCCGAAGAAAGTACAAGTGGGACTTTTTTTTCCGCAGCTGTACATAATTCATCATACTTCGGTGAACTTTAAAATACGATAAAACTTTTAGTTGACTGCACAGAAAAGTACTATAGTAGTATGCAGTACAAAGGAAAATACTTTTGGATACCATTTTGGATGACTTGTTTTGCAAAGAACTTCTGAATGTTCCAGAAGACATACAGGTTCAAAGTTTACACAAATACATAATTTGATGAAGAAACATTATTAATTTTTTCGAGTGTTTAACATCATTCTCTTGTTTAAGGCTGTTCAAAATCCCATAAGGCCCATCGTTTTTTAAGACAAACAGTTATCAATCTGAGATTTTATTAACTTCCGCATTATATATATATATAATGCTATTTATTTAATACTTAAGTAAAAACAGAAAACTCGTTCAAAACAGCTTGTTTGCAAATTGCACTAACATCACGCACTACATGTTTTTCGATTTGACATTTTAGACACGTAGCTCGCATCGAATTTCTCGCTTCTACAGTTGGAATTAATTTCGCCGAATGAAAATAGGTCCCGTGTCGAAGTTATCGTCTTCGAGAATCTAACAAATGAAAACAAATATGCATGTTACTTCGAGTTTTAAAACTAATGGCACCATCTCAGATGTGCGTAAATTGAAATTTGAGAACGAGTCTGTCGATCTCTTGTTTGCAAACAACTGTTTATTTTCGACTAGTAAGATAAATTTTATCATTTGGAAGATATTTCTTTGGCAAAAAATATAAATGATATCAAATGCCTTCATTTAGAAACGCTTTCCTCTGCGAAAGGTCTTTATTTTTAAAAACGTACAGGGTACCCCAGCTAGAAAATGTTTGAAAAAGAAGTATAAAAAAAATGCACAAAATCCGAGCGTATTTGGCTTTTCTGCTATGCATGAAAAAGGCAAACTAAATTGTGCAAAAAAGTGCACTGATTGATTAGTGTTCGGGGATCTAGATGGAAAAATAGAGGGGGCGTTGATTGATTTTAATGAATGAAGGTGCAGCTATGACGTCACGGGTAGAGTACTGTTCTTGACTACTGTCATATTTTTCTGTTTTTAATGAATTATTAATTTCAACCAATCTTCGTGCTGCCATCTGTTATTATACATGGAAACGAACACGGTGGCTACAATTTATTTTAAAACTACGTTCCTCTGTATTACGGGCCCGGGGTTCGAACTCTCGTCGCGAGAAGCCAGAATGCAATACACCAGGCGCCTTTTGACTGGAGATTACATAACTAAAGTTTATAGTGAATGCTTGCGTCAGTTTCAGAATGGGACGCTTTATTTTTTTCAGAGTTGACTGAGAACACAAAAACGGAATGCATTATAGCTTATAAAAATCGACATAACATATCTTTTTTTTGAAGGAAAGGTGGGGGAAGGGAATGGAACCCCTTTACTTTGCCTACAAGTGTTCGATATAAAAATGAATTTTTAAGAAAATGAAAGAAAAATATAAATAAATAAGCATACATTTGAGAAAATATTAAATTTGGCTTATGTTCGTAGCTGAACCTCAAATTTTTCAAGCGGAACTTTCAAATTTATCCCCAAATACGAAATCTTTTTCATATCTTCCGTTTACTTCTTCCGGGGTGGCTACAGCCCCATCAGCCATCCTCTGTCTACACTCCTGTGTGGAACCAGGTAAAATGTGCCATATACTGAGTGAACCTGAATTTGATAATCATGGACATTATTACCTCAGCTAAATATTTTGGGAAATAATCCTTTCCTGTGCATCTTTTTCTTAGAGTATATTTAGAATACATTAAATTGAGTGCCTTTTCCTCCATTCATTGCAATTTGACATAATTTTTATTAAAAATATACAGGTACTTTAGTTTTACCCCCATTTCCCCCCACCATGGAAGAAAATGGGGGTATCAACACTTGTCTTACTAAAAATGGCACCGTAAAAAGTATTCTGATAATATTAAAAGTATAATGCAATATTTTCAATCTATATAAATCCAATGTATGTAATATGCGGCAATGATTGGATTAACATAAATTTAGCAGCCTGAATTTAGGACCTTTAAAAAAATACACGATTTTCCATCTATTTTCCAACGCCTGACCCTATATTTCGAGATTTTGCGAAAATCGTTTCAAACCGGGTAAATTTTTGTTCGCACTCCACGCAATAACGCAGAAAGCGGAAGGAATGAAATTCACTCGCATGATAGGTGATCACTTAACTTAAGCTATAACCGTCAGATTTATTTTTATTTATTTTATTATACTTAGAGATTTTTGCGAAAATCGTTTCAAACGCGTAAATTTTTGTTCGCGCATAAGGTGAAAACGATTTACCGATTTTGTAAAAATTTATTTAAAATTTTAAATCACAGCTAGAAAATTTTCGTAAACAGTTGTAGATTGTACACAATTTGCGTATAAAAAAGTTTATATTTTTTAATGCTTTGAAAAGTATACACTTTTTGTGCACAGTTTTTGACAACATAAAATATGCATTTTTTCGTATGCATATAAACTGCATATAATTTACACAAAACGTGTATACTTTTCAAAGTATTCAAAAATATTCACTTTTCACACACAAAGTGTGCACAATCGGTACGTTTTGCAAAAAAGTGCAAATATTTTCTAGCTGGGGCCTGCAAAATTTGCAGTCACTAAGCTTCAATAACCAGAGTTTAATTTCGACAATTGAATTACTCAAATTAAAAGTGTGTAAAATTATTATTGCAATGCACTTTTGTCAAAAATAAAAATTATTGCCAACCAATTATTGAAAATTTTTAATTTTTTAAAACTAATTATCGCCTGGTGAAAGATAAAGTTTGCGACCCTATTTATATGGAGAAAATAGTTAAGTATAATGCTTCGATAAGTGCTTAGATAAGTATAATGCTTCAATGGGATGATTTTGTTTATTGAATAAGCTTAGCATTATTTTTTTTAATTTACTTGAAACAATATTATCTCATATTTTCTAATATGTATTACAATGGTAGGAAACCTGACAATAATTGTAGGAAACTTGTTTATATTTCTTCTCAAACGAATACAAGAAAATTTAAATGAAAAACAAATATATCGCTGTTAAATTAAAATTTCTCTGAAAACTGAAATGAAATATCTCAGAAATGTAAATCTTTTCATCTGAAATGTTTATTTTTCCATTTTTATTCGAAAAGTTTATCCATTTATAGTTACTATAAACGTGCCATTCTCATTTTACTATTTCTAGTAGAAACGCCTAGTTCATCTTAGAATGGTGATAAACTTTAATTGAAATGCATAGCTAATTTTATTCTTATTTTTAGATCTTAAATATCTTGTACTTTAAATATAGATAAGCTATACGTTTTGTCAATTATATGAAAGGGTAATTTTAGATGAAAGTATTTTTTTCTTCAATTTTCGTATCAGTTCATTATAATGGGATTTGAGAACTACGAAATTGATTGCATTCAACATTTTCAAAATGCTAATAAATATATATTCTTCATAGTTTAATGTATTGTTAGTGTAAACTAAATAAATAATCAGCTTGTTTCTACATTAAAGTAGAATAACACTGTTCCTAGTCCCGCTATGATTTTTAAACTATAATTCACTAATTGAAAATGCGTTGTTTCATTTGTAATACTAGTTTGTTATTTAAATATTGTTCCACATAATGTATTTTGGTATTTAAATGTTGTCTTTAACGCCGTTCTTCGTTTTTTTACCTCTTGGCTGAATATTTGCAGACAGCCTCAATAAATTGACAATAATTGAAGAGTCCACGGGAAGAACGATGAGAGTCCAATACAGCTGATTTTCCAAAAATCGAAAGGCGTACGGGATTCATCGTTCCTCCCCAGTAAACTGTATCTTTGGGCTATTTTTTCAGTGTATTCTCATCGTTCTTTTCCAGTAAAATGTATCTTTGGGCTATGTTTTCAGTGTATTCTCATCGTTCTTTCAACTTATGGGTTCGGATATTAATAGTGCCACTAATGAACAACAGAATGCAGTAGAAACCTCAACATTGACGAAAAGTGGACTATCATCGTTCTTCCCGTGGACCCTTCAATTATTATGAACACAATTTTAAGTATTAAAAAATTATTACGTAGTTTAACATAAAAAACTTCATAATAATTACAAAAATTAAAATGTTCATTTTTGTTTGTTTGTTTGTATTTCCTGTAAATTTATACCCGCAGCATTTTCCATAGACTGCCTGCTATTGTAATCTCATTAACAAACAAAAATTAATTTTCTCTTTAAATAAAACAAACTTTTTTAAAATGGATTTCTAACAACCATCCACAGACCAGTGGCTGATGCAGAAAAGTTTCAATAGAGAGGTGATAATTAGGACAAAGCATATCAGAGATGCGTCATTCATATATATATATTAACCTGTCGATTTTTAATCTTGAATTAGTTATTATTGGGCGTAACTGTGCTTAAGGCATGTGCGATCTCCTCTCCCCCTCCCCATTGAATCCGCCATTGCCGCAGACAGTAACTTATCGGGGTTTTTGCGTGTACATAACCGTAGGTACTCATCACGAAATTTTGCTCAGTGAATTAAAATGATACAGATTTCTTCGCAACCGAGGCGTATTTATAGATATTTAAGAACGGGGAGACAGATTACTGAAGCTATAAATACTTACCAACTATAACGTAAAATATTAAAAAATAATATGTTTGAATATTAATAGGCTTAGAATTCATAGTGAAATTGGTTACGCTGCATGCATTTAGTTTTTACCTTCTTCCAGTTTTTAGGATATGATCAATAGCATTCTTAATATCTATTTTTAGAGATCATTTCAGACGATCATCTTACATTATGGAAAAAGGGTAGATGTAGTCATTTTATCCTACTTTGTTTATAGAAACAGGTAGACCCCCCAACACATTCGAACGCACCGTTAACGTTTCAAAAGAGTTTTTAAGAAATTGTGGAAACTGGGTATTAACGGTACCGGATTGAAGTGTTAACTACGACGACGTCTTATTTGTCACACTTATTTCTGGAATTTTTTATAATTCTAGATATAATAATTTTTTTATAATTCTAGATTTAAATTTTTTTTAATTTTTTATGATTATTATAGTTTGTTTACTTTTGTTTTTCTTTCTGGAATACACCTTATATCAAACAAATGCTGACGCCGATATCACCTTTGAGAAACCGTTATTTCTCAAATGCTGTCGCAAACAAGTAAGCTAGTAAAATCTCCCTTACTGGTACGTAATAGCTTCCATTTCTTTCTAAATTGTAAAGCCGCTTTAAAAAATATATATAAAACTTTTGAAAATTCCCCAGCTTCTAAACTTATAAAAAAAATTCTATAAAATTTGAAATACTTTTCGGAAGTATCAACTTCACGTTCCGTTTCCGATTTTTTTCTTTTTTTGGAAGGGGGTGGGGGGACTTATTTTAAACTAATTCATTATCATAAAATTTTATGGAGTATAGAAAAATTTTATTTATATAAGGAGATAAACTCCAATACCCAAGTTTATACAGGATACGTTTTTCCTGATATATCTTCCGAAGAAATCTTTTAAAGATATTGATTTTGAACGTTGCAGTTTCCACCATTTCATCATTTTTTATTTTGCTATTCACCAGCATGCAATTGCACACAGGGACACAGACACACACAAAAGGAAAAATATCACACTATAGGAAAACTTTCCTGTTTGCATATCTTGTTATTTGTCACGAATGCATTCAGCTATTGTAAAAGTTGCGGGAATTCTACAGATTTATTATCCATAAAATTTAAAATATGATTATGAATAAATAAAAATATCACATTTTTCTAGATTCTATCATTGCACTGTATATTTACAGCAGAATCTGCATTAACTAAAATTCTTTGTTTACCGAAATAAATTTTAATATATATATATTTTTTTTAATCCGAAAGCTCTTTGCTAAGCGACATTCTTTTTTTAAGCAACTGCATCATAGAGTTTCTAAATACTGGCAATCAAAAGTGCACCAAATTAAACTTAATTTTATACTTTTTGTGAAACATCTAACATACACGTAAAAGAAATTTCGAAATTAAAATTCAAGTAACTATGTACTAGCCTACTTGTGTTCTAATTAATTTATTTTTGCTTTTATTTTGATACAGCTTTATTTTCTCTAAAGCCCTTTTTATTGTAATGAAAAATGGCATATGTGTAATTGTGTGCATTACCTGAAAATTGAAACAAGGTTATTCAAAAGTTTTGAATCTCTCTATTCTAAAAAAAAAAGTAAAGGCCGCCTGTCAAAGCTTGTTGGCCTATCTCCTCCTAAACCGTGAAGTTGAGTTTCGACTAAGGTGCCCACAGATTTGAAAAATTCCGAGGAACCTGCTAAGCTGACTTAAATTTCGAAAATCGAATTATTTTAGAAGATATTAATAAAAAACTGAAAAAAATAACCAGAATAGTTGCAAGATTTGTCATAAAATCATTCATTCCTTTGCAACAAAGCGTTTCCAAGTATCTAGAATCGCGTGAAATTTACAAACATGAGTTAGAATCACGCCCATTTTACGCCAAAATAAAACTATATGAAATAAGTAACTCAAAATGTGTTACACAAAGTTGACAATTTTCAAATAGTAAGTTCGCTTAGACAACATGAGTTTAGAATTAGCGATTATTCGTTTTTCCAAAACAGAATAACTAATATCTTTAAAATGAAAAATAATTAAAATGAAAATTATTTTAAAGCCGGTTCGGTCCAGCTGGATTATTTGCTACCATTAGAAATATTTGGCGGCGTTAACTATGCCATTATAGCAGTTATAGTACACTTTGGATGTTTGCTAGCGCGACGAGATGGTATAATTCGTGGTGCTAAGTACGCCAATCTGCAAACGATTGTATAAATGAAAACATGGATAACGGTTTTCCGGTAACCTTAAATGAACAGTAATTATAGGTTGTGAGCATGTGTAAATCGCCAAATAATGGAAAGTCGCCATTGGTGGCAAGCTATCCTATCTGTTCCGTAGCTTTTATTAACTTTACATGTACGCAAGTCGCCAAATAATGAAAAATCGCCATGGGTGGCAAACTCGCAAGGTGTGCAATAGGTTTTACATTATTAAAAATACAGCTGAAACAGATGTTCTGATTTTATTACGCTTTACGAGATTTTATTACGCTTTAGCCTAATTAATATAACTTTTGAATGGCAACATTAAATATCATTGTGTTTCTGAGGAGTGCAAATAATTTTTCCAGCGATTATAAGCGGAGTCCGCACTCCAGGTGGAGTATAGCTCAGGACCCGTACACCACGGATTCCCATAACAAAATATCTCCCGTGTTATGAGGGGGAGGGGGTCTACTGTAGTATGAAATTTAAATTTTTATGTACCAATGAACATGCAAGAACCAAGGAATGTGTAGCTCAGAACATTCTACCTGATCCAATCTTCGGGTTTTGTTTGTTGAAATTATGTCTTTTTTACGAATAAGCCTTATTAGGGGCCGAAAGCCTCATACGAAAAGCGAGCGTAGCGAGTCTGGGGGCCTTGGCCCCTAGTTTCCAGAAACATTCGTTCCAATTACTTCGGATTATTCGAGGTTCGATTGCATGCACATGCAGATAACTCTCAATTATCCTAAGAAGTAGGTGGCTTGGCAGCCACATGTAATTTGCAAAATGGCCGACAAACTACACAAATCAACACAATCAACAACAAATCAACACAAAAATTATTTTGAAAAAAATTAGGTACAGAAGCGATCTAAACAATATCAGTTGCCTCGAAATGTATATAAGTATCTTTTTTTTTTTTTTTTTTTTTTTTTTTTTTTTTCTTTTTGTGTTATTTTAATATAAAATTCAACCAAAAAAGATTTTTTAAGAAGTTTTCATTTACAGATTTACAGATTTCCTGGAAGCAGGCAACCGACCAATTGTTTGACGGTTTACATAAGGCTTGCTCACCAACTAATCTGTGAAATTACAGCCGTAGACCCGAACAAACCGAACCCACAGGGAAAGACTGGATGCGATTATTACATAGCAGAATTAATTTTTTTACATAATTAACAAACAAACAAACAACAGATAAATTAGAAGCAGAAGAAAGAACCTTGAGTACAGTGCTGATGTACAACGTTCATTATTATTACTAGTTCTTCTAAGTTCAGAGAGGGGGCAAGAAGAATTTCGACTTCCTGAAAAGCCCAGTTTAAGATAACTGTATCTTCGCTATTCGAAATATCTCTTGGTTAAACAATCATTAATACAATTTGAAACGCACCTCGGTGGTGACGGAGATTCCCTTGTTAATTTTATTTTCTTCTCCTGGACAATACATCTCCCTCGTTTTATTTTCTTCTCCCTGATTAATATAAGAATACAGGATACCCTTTGGACCCAGCGTTGTTCTTGTGCAAAGTGAGCCATGCAACATTTTACGCCAATAGCACGAAGAAGCAATATATTATTATACTAGCCTATAAGAAATCCCTGATCTTCAAAAAGCAACCTACTAAACCCTTTTACACACAGAGAAATTCAATTTCGAACTGTTACACTCGTACAGCAGCACTAGCTTAAAGATGACAGAAACAGATCACGCCTCAAATCCTTAAAAAAAACTTTTTCGTCAATCATTTCATCAATGATCTGCAATCTACACATTTCTTTGTCATGACATTTCTAGCTGTATACAGTTATCAATTTGTTCTCATTTTTCAATTGCCGCATCAAATGTGCACGATACAGAAACACAAACATAATGAGTATTAATTAAATATTAATAACTTTCCAAACGGTCGTCATGTTTGGAGACTTTATCGCGTACATTGCAAATTTTATGCCTGAAACAACTCTTCAAAACTTGTTCCGAATAAGTGAATTCTTCTCTAAGTTAACCATCACCAGCTATCTATCGCAAGACATGTTAGGCCCTTCATCAGCAACGAGCAGCGTAGACTGTGGCTCACACTACCTAACCTGCTTGAATGCAGGAATCACACTACCCCTTTAACACAAAGGTAGTTGTTCTTTTCCGGCGGAGGAAAAAACTCAGAAAATTAATTCTAGCGAGAGAAGAGTGTTTTCCACTTACAGCAGAAATAACATTTGCAGATTTGGTTGGCAAAACAAACTCGTTTGATTTACGAAAAACCCGCGAAAGCAGTCTTTTCATCCACAAATGAACTACCGCCGGACATCGTTTCTGGCTATTTGACCCTTCATCAGCGATCTAAGCTATTGTTTACCCGGAAAGTACAGAACCCCCTTGCCTAAAAAGATGAAACAGTCATTTTTCCCCCATGATCTGTGTAGTTAATCTTTTTTGTCAACGATAAAGACTCGTTGTGATATGGTTATGTTAAGGGGTCTTAGGAGGATTAAGAATTCAAAAAATCGATTTTTCAATTTTAATTTCATTTGAAACCTTAGTTATTTCTGAGCATTTTGACCTCAATTTCATGCAATAAATCCAACTAGAACCAGAGATACACATAAAAACGTTTTATGAAAGCTTCATATTTGAGCGCAATAAGGTAACTTTAAACGGCGTTTTTCAAAACGCATTTTTATGAACTATCCGCAAGATAACAAAATCTCTATGATTCGTATCTTAACGAAATTTTGTATAGTTATAACTGGTATCAGTATCTATAGAATAAATTAATATTTAAGAAAAACAGTTATAACCAGTTATAACTATATAACAGTTATAACTATATAAAATATCGGGAAGATACGAATCATAGAGATTTTGTTATCTTGCGGGTAGTTCATAAAAACGCGTTTTGAGAAAACGCCGTTTAAAGTTACCTTATTGCGCTCAAATATGAAGCTTTCATAAAACGTTTTTACATGTATCCCCGGTTCTAGTTGGATTTATTGGATGAAATTGGGGTCAAAATGCTCAGAAGTAATTAAGGTATCAACTGAAATTAAAATTGAAAAATCGATTTTTTGGATTCTTAATCCTCCTAAGAACCCCTTAAAGCGATTCTGTACTTTCTGGGTAAATCATAGCTTAAATTCTCGTCATAGGGAAAGACAAATCATCCAGAGATATCTATAAAATTTGCTTATTCATTTTTCCATGTTATTCATAGGAGATTTATTACTCAATTAAAAATGATCAAATTTACTTACAAAAATTACGAACTTCAACTATTTAACTTGTACAGCATTACTTTTCACTCCGATTAAAGCCTGGAAAGATAATCTCCCACTAATGACTCCAGCACCATAACTACGTAAAACATTCTCTGTATGGGAATACCATTTGTATAATACCACAACCTAAATTAGAATTTTCAGTGCAATAAAATAAGATGCACAAGTCTGTCTTTAAGCTTTGTAAGAGCGATAAATTTTTATATATGAATTACTTCAACAGTTCCATTCAAGTCTTGTAAAAGGTAAGTCAGGAGTATTTAATCAAACAGATACTTTTGCTAAACTAAATCGTTGATCCCTTTGACTTATTAAGAATAGTTAAAATAAATTACTAACTTTTATAAAATTCCCTTTACATAGATATAACAGCTCAAATTTTTAGAGGATTTCTTACTGAAATCATCTTAGAGAAATGTTTGGTAAAGCTTTAATGCGAATGCTAGTTCTTCTCTTAAAATTTCTACATCAAAATATTTTCATTCAAAAAAAAAAAAAAAAAAATTCCCCAAACTCAAAAAGTATATGTTTAATGTATCACGCTTACGCCTTAGAGAAAATATTTTGGACATTGATATTCTTTCGGAATACGTTATCAGTTTCCTATTTCGTGTCATTCAGTTTACCCTAAACAAAAAGGCTTTTAAAGTTTCGACAGCTGCACTTTGCAGGAAGACGCCTATATGCATATGTCTCGCATTGTCCCATGTATACTTTCTACCACTTCCACATCTGATGAACATCGATTCGTTGATGGATTTCTTTTTAGTATTGTTATTATGAATATTTGTATAAGTATCCATCGTTCGTATTCCACGGAAAGAATCATATAAACACGTACTTTGGGTGTTTCTTTCCAAGATAAATATTTTTGAGCTCTGCATTCATTTGTGAGTGCACTGGTTATAGATTATGTGGTTATGCAAATGTTCCGAAAATGTGTATCTTTTTTTATTATTATTATTTTAAATACAACATTGAAATTAGATTCGCTGCACTATATTTGCAATAGATGTAAATATGGGTTTATTGAGTGTCGTTGCTTCAACGGGAATTTGAATTTCCTACAGCGTTAAAAAGACCCCGCCTAAAGCTGATACCTATCGTGTAGGTTTGCTTAACACAATACACTCACTTAAATTTCCTACAGCTACAACTTATATGAGTTTTATGCATCCACATATATATTGTTTTCATTAAAGGCATACGACACCAAAATCACCGTTAACACCACAGATGCAATTGTAAGATAAGAACTATCCGATTCCAATTATTGACCAAAGAACCATTGGTTATTAATTGAACAATCGATCAATCAAATTTGGATACGTTATTTTGTGCTTTTTTCACTATTCTACATAAAAGCTTTTAAAACGAAAATTGTAAATGAATGTAACTTTTTAGTTTACCAGGAGCATAAACATAGTTTCCTGAAACAAACAGTGGTGATCAGAGCAATAAAGATCCCATCCAGACAACTCACAATCATGGTGTAAAAAGCTCGATGGCTACAATACTCATTCCTGCAGCTTCTAACTTCAACAGCATTGAATCGTCTTGGTTTGTCTAAATGAGCCAAAGACCACCAGCATGCTAGTGGATGATTTCTCCGCATGAACTGGTTTATTACTCTTCTAACTACTATATTACTGCTTTTTGTATAATTCAGAAACTTGAAACATTAGGTTCGCAATACCTACTACCAAAGTTTTTCCAACGCCTTTATTGATAGGGAATATTTAACTATACGTTAAATATTCTCTATCAATTCTATTGTTTTGATAGTACCCGTAACCGAACCTCACCTAATTAATTTCATAACAATAATAGTGATGTTTTTATTACGTTATTCTATTTATTCATTTATTTTTAATCTTTGACTTGCTTCCTGCATCTCCAGAGAAAAGACATGAGGAAACAATGAAGCGCTCTATCCTGGATAAAAGAAGGCAGAAGAACTAACTGTGACACTAATGTCGCACATCAAAACAATAAACCACACACACAGTAACACTGTTTGGTGTAACGAATTTTGTAGGGGGATTTTCTCGTTTAAGGTTTAATTTAGTTTAAAATTAATGTTCTATGAGTACTGAAGTTCGCATTTTGTTACATGCAAATTGATCAATTAGAACGCGAGTTATGAATCTCTGAAATTACTATTGGATGACATTAAGATTTTGCAATTGCCCGCCGAACCTAGGTGATACCGCCAAGGTGGGTTCAGTTTTGGAAGCTTTTTAGCTGTAAATTCGACAGTATTTTCCCAAATGTCACCAAATTTAGTCGCATTTGACGCAGTTTTGAAGGAAGCACACGACCGTTGTCGGTCCGTCAGTGAGTTATACAGTAAAGATGATTTTAAAGTGCTTGCGAAACTTAAGCAATAAAAAATGTTTTATGTTATAATGAGTAAACTAAAAATACATAAAAATTCTGCATGAGTACTTTAGTAAATTAGAAAAATAAGTTTGCACTTACAGGAACTATTATGTATCAATCGTTAATTTTCAAACTATGAGTCTCTCCCCTTATCTTAATGTGAATTTTTCATGCACCCGAAGACTAGCGGCAGCTTTCCCGTCCCTTTCCATGAATACAAGAGCACCTAAAAAGTTTTTTGTTTCGACAGACTTTCAAATTTTCTTGATAAAGCCTGTGGGAAATGCAATATTCATGAATCTTCAAAGGCTTCATGAATCTTCAATGTAATAAAAATAACATTTCACTCATTACATTCTCATTCAAAAATAAAAGAATATCATAATATATATATAAATGCGTAATTTATTTTTAATGTATGCATTTAGAAATAGTGATAAGAAAATATCATTCAGTATTATGCATCAAAGATCAAAATATTGTTTTGCAGCCTAAACTATTACAAGAAATTGTAAAAGGTATAAAAAATTCGGACGTTTTAAAATATTTTCTCGGCAAATCAGAAGAAAGTTTTCTAAAAAACAACATTTAGGGATTTATAACTTGCTTTAAACTTTCTGACTTAAATATTTTCGCTTTTGAACATATTTTGATTTATGTTTTATTCGAATCATTTTATTATTTTTCAATCCTGCTTTTAATATCTGAAAATTATGAACAAAAGCATTCATATGGGATAAAATTTATCTGTTCCTTCATATGCAACATAATACTAGCTAGCCCAACATCTTAAAATCAGTAGAAAAATACAGCTAAAGCTTTGTAACAAATGAACATTTTTTTTAGCGAAAACGTGTCTTAAACGGAAATAACATTTTTCAGGCGACTGGCAACATTCGGATTCCTAATACATGCTTATTTAAGGCTGTTTAACCTGACGAGCGAAAGTCGAATCGGGGACTAGGGGAAAAGCTTGAAATATGGGTGGTTTGGGGGTCCAAGCATACATGTCACGCCATCTTTATTCATGTAATGGACACAATTGTTAGCTGTATTTTTTAGAATTTCTCTGAAAAATTTTAGAAATATAATTATAACTTTAAAATTAAAACGATAAAATGGACTTTTCTTGATGTAAAATATTGTAGTAAGTATTAGAGATCAGCGCGAGTTGATTTTTTCAAATGAAATTCGATTGAAACGCGATAAAACTGCTGAAATTCTTTGAATTTCCGTCTGAAATATCATCTTCATTTATTTACTTATTTTTTAAATTAAATTGCTCCTATAAACTTAATGTTCATAAAGCATCGTAAACTAGTTTCAGAAGAACCATTATAAATTTTTCAGTAGCTTTTCTACTGTAATTTTATTTTAAATCTTGATCAGAAGTCATGTTCATTAGGTTTCATAAACAATTACGAGTTTCAATTATAAAATTTGTAAAAAGCAAAATGCAGTACATTTTTGGCCCCAAAACATTCTTAAATACATCTATAAATTTATACTTCAAAGTTACTTTTGAAAGAAAATTTTTCAGTCAGCCAATTTTGAATTTGAGTTTAAAAAACAATGTTTTTCCTTCTTTCTTTTTATGAAAACTGACTGGTTATTCAGATTTTAAATTTGCAGTAGTCCACAGTACAGTTCCCGAAGAAATATTCTGAAAAATTTCATTGTTCTAGGAATGTAAGTTTATTTTTTATCTGTAGTGAAAGTTAACCAAAAAGCAGACTTCTCCGAAAAAGTGGCATGTTTAATAATTTTTTTTCAAAAAATGAAGTAACTTTTCAAATTTGAAATTTGTTTCAGTTCACAGTATGGTTTCTGAAGAAACAGTCTAAAAATTTTCATAGTTCTAGCATCATAAGTTCATTTCTGATCTTAAGTGAAAGTCTATCAAAAACGTTTTCCTCTGAAAAAGTGCCAAGTTTCACTATTTAAAAAAAAAAATTAAATTGTTTTTCAAAATTTATCTAAATGTCAGTTCCCAATCTAGTTTCTGAGGAAACATTCTGAAAATTCTCATAATTATATCATCGTAAATTTATTTCTAATCTTGGTAAAATTCGAGAAAATAGCGTTTTCTCTAAAAAAGTGTCAAGTTTAATAATATTTTTAAAAAAATTAAATAACTTTTCAAATTTTATCGCAATGTCATTTCTTATTCTAGTTTTAGAGGGAACATTCTGAAAATTCTCAAAGTTATGTGTTATAAGTTTACTCCCTATCTTGGTCGAAAATCAACCGAAATCCTCCGTTTTCAGGTAGAACAACCTTGCACCAATAATTGAAGATTCTTAGCATACTGGTTTCGGCATACTATCCTGCCGTCGTAAGTGTTAGAGTGAGATGGCAAAAAATAACTCAGTATAAATAGAAAAAAGTCTGGGATTGAGACGATTGGCTTTCGAGAGCCAGTGAGAGAGCAGGGATCAGAATAGGTGTTTCAGAGAGCCAACAAGAAAGAACCAACATTTCGAAAGTGGGGGTGCTGGGGGTTATTGGTGCTGGATATGTTGTTTTCTTAATACTTATTTACATCTGCACCAAGTTAGATCCGTACCATTACACGTTTTTTAACTGACACATGGCCTTGGTTGCCCTTTAGGGCTATCCACATGGCGAATCCAGGGGGGAAGGAGTGCTATAGTGCTTCATCCCCTGCTCCTGCATCTTTATTATTAAAAAAAAAGTAAAAATATCGGAAACACTTTCAGATTCTAAATACGCACTAAAGTGGTATACATTAAAAGCGTATCATAATCCATGCGTCTTCCCTATTTTCTTCTCTTATTCCATTATGTTGGAAAGTGTATCATTATTCATGAGAGTGCCGTATTTTTCTTCCTTGTTTCATAAAGCACATCTTTGGAATAGAAATCTATCTTAAAATTGGCTGCTAAAACTGTTTTAAAATGTTCGCCAAGCATATTCCAATTGTGCTTCACCGTTTTAAATACTATTTGGAATCTGCATCATAATCCATGAGCGTGCCGTGTTTGTTTTTCTCGGGCCGGTTTCTGCTTTAACGCCGACTCTCGCCAAGATAGCGATGATTAAACATATGCAGTTACCACAATGATTTTTTGTATTTATGTGGCAACCGTAATTTAGAATTAAAATGGCAATTTGGAACAACATGTATGTACAGCATTCTATTACTTATTTATTTACTTTAGTTTGCCACTTAAAATAGTTTTAATAATTAAGTGTCTTCAAATTCCTTAACCGGTGCATTTATCGCTAATTTGTTAACTTTAGTTTTCATCTAGTTCTTTTGGGAGCCTTGAAACTTGAGCATAATTCCATAGAGATCCATGACCGCAAAGCTCGCAAAGTGCAGCGATGTTTTAGGTTAGCGAGAGGGGGGGGGGGCATTAAAATAGGAATCGACTTTTTCTTGTTCAATAAAACACATCTTTGGAATCGAAATCTTTTTGAAAATTACCTACTGAAACTGTTTTACAACCTTCGGCAAGCATATTCCAATTATACTTCATCATTTTAAATGTTGTTTGGAATGGACATTACAATCCACGAGTGTGTCGTGTTTGTCTTTCTTGTTCCATAAAACACTTATTTGGAATTGAAATCTCTATTAAAATCGCCAACTAAAACTATTTTACAATCTTCGCCATGCATATTTTAAGCATACTTTTCAAGCTTGGTTCGGCTTTGAAGCTATTTTTCGCAGCAACCTTGGCGATCAGTTATCAAAATTGCAAACCTTGTGCGACTTTCAAGATTTTAATCCCCCCCCCCCTCCGCGTTATCTTGCAAACACATTTCAAATGATCTTCATCGTGACAGTCTATAAAACCTGCATGGGCGCCCACAGGGGGGGGGGGCAAGGTAGGGCACATGCCCCCCCGAGTTTTAGGTTAGTGTCTCATGATGTAAACAAATCGCAAAAACAGAACTAAATTTGTTAAAAGTTTGAAATTTGACCCCCCCCCCTAGAAAAATTCCTATGGGCGCCCATGAAAACCTATCTACAAAATCTGTCTTGAAATCATGTCTACAAAGCCTGACTATAAATAATGTCGACAAAGTCACGTGGACAAAAATCTGGGACTGAACGAAATAGCACCTAGTGCTAAAAAAAAAAAAAAAATAATAATTAAGTGCATGGAGATATTTGACGGGCCGCAAACCTTTGCCACTAAATGGACGTTTAACGATCGATTTCCTGCTTCATTTGCAGCAATTGCAGCTTACAGCTCTCAACAGTTACATTTTCACCGGTCTCCAGCAATTCGTAGTACAGTACTTCCTTCATATCCCACCAGACCTTGTCAGTTCTCATGTTGCAAAACAGGTCAAATGCAAGTTAGTAATGTTTGGCTGGGAGGTTTTTTAACACCAGACTTATATCCTTGACATAGGCCATTCGGACTATCATTTATTTCGGTCGATGAACGATAGGGTGGAGCGAAAAAAAACTTTATTTCAAAATTCACACTGCCTGAGTCATTAAATGGTGCGAAACTGATAAGAACAAATTGTTTCCAAATTTCAGCTCAAAATAGTGTGATCTTCAGGTTCCACAACTCAAGCGAATATATTTCTAGCTTATTTTCATTAAAATAATAATGTTTAATTAATTAATTAAATAATTTGTTATGTTTTCATTATTAAATTGCTTTATTAATACGTTATTATCACATGTCAGTAATGGAAATCGTAGATTTAGAAGCAGACGTCGACTTAGGATCTGATTCAGAAATGGAATATGCCTCAGAAAATGATGACGATTTTGTTAGTCAGGAAGCCAAATGTTGGAAAACAACTGACGATGAGACTCCCTAAATCTCCAAGACCATATGCCCGAACCAGCCGTTGTTCTTGATAGAGCAGGTGTATCGGAGTATTAATTATTCAACTAAAGGTTATTATTTCAATAGAAATTCATAAAAGACTAAAAAAGACACTGGGAATATATTCGCTTGAGATGTGGAACCTGAAGTTGGCAATATTTTGAGCTGTAATTTGGAGACATTTTTTTCTTATCAGTTTCGCACCACTTAATGACTCAGGCAATGTAAATTTCGAGAAAAAATGTTTTTCGCTCCATCCTAATGAACAATGTCTCGTCTTCTGTACACATCCCCACAGTGAAAGTACGAAAAGCTATTGATGACTTCATCGCATCAAAACATTAATCCTTCTGTTCTGCTGGCATCCGTGCACTACCTGACAGATGGCGGAAAATAATGAAGATTACTTTGACGGATAAAGGTATTATTATCTTATAAATAAAAATGAAATTCTGTTTGTTTGTTTGTTTGTGGATTTGATTCGTATACAAATCCACAAAAATGGGCCTGATTTTTAGTACAGATCGGCCTGAAATTTAGTACAGATATGTAAAATATAGAATAACTCATAGTCCACTTTAAAACTTTGAAAGTCCACCCGTTCCCGGAATTTAAGAGATTTTTTTATGCTCTTCACGCAAAAATCTTTCCGTAATTGTAACCCCTGTAGTGAAAAAAGTGTGAAATAAGAATCGTGGTTGCCATGTGTGGCGATTTTGCCGAATAAAATGTCGTTCGTATACAAATCCACAAAAATGGACCTATCGGCCTGAAATTTAGCACAGATATGTAAAATAATATAGAATAAATCGTAGTCCACTTTAAAACTTTGAAAGTCCACCCGTTCCCGGAATTTAAGAGATTTTTTATGCTCTTCACGCAAAAATCTTTCCGTAATTGTAACCCCTGTAGTGAAAAAAGTGGGAAATAAGGATCGTGGTTGCCATGTGTGGCGATTTTGCCGAATAAAATGTTTTAAATTTTCAAAGTAAAAATAAAAGAATAATATGATTTTTTTTTGTTAGTTTATATTCGTAAGGTTATATTTTTTTAAATTATAATATCGTGTGCATGGGAAATCAGAGCAGGAATGTAATTCTTTACACGCAAAACAATAAGAATTGAAGATTTCCGAGGCTAATAGGTAAATTATTTTA